>JAZKJV010003823.1:0-29735 GCA_037367405.1 Ottelia alismoides
TAGATCGAAGATTTGGGCAACGCTACGAACCAACAATGTCTTTGCCAGGCCTGGCGCACCAGTGATCAAGCAGTGACCACCCGACAAAAGGCTGATAAGCAGTTGCTGGACCACATCCTTTTGTCCAACAATTGTCTTCGAAAGCTCCTGATCGATTTTGGCTCGACTGTCGCGAAGATGTTCAACGACCTGTTGTTCCTGCTCGTCTGTTAATTCGATAAAGCTCACTCGTCGCGTCCTCTTGATACTGTGTCACTAGTAACCTTGGTCGGTTGCTAGCTGCTGAATGATGAAACTAAGTTCTGTTGGTCTTTTTTCGGTAGGAAGATAGTAGGTAGGATTAATGGGTCATGGCGTAGGTGATGATATTGATCCCCATAGGGTAGGATTTCTTGACAGCATACTCTGCAAAGTAGTCTCGGTTTTCGCCCTCTTTTTCCCATCCATCTCCTAGATCAGTATTGTGACAGATGAAAACCATAATGCGGTTAGCGTCGTTCTCGATCGCCAAATAGCGAGCTCCTCGCGTGTCACTCTCGGGGCGAGGTTCATGTGTGTAGCCTGAACGAAATGCGTGAACCGATGGAACCTGAGGTTTTTCTGTTAAGGGGTAAACGCATTGGAAGATCTCGTGGCTTAGAGGCACTTCCTTGGGCTCGCGATCGGGAAAGGCCTTTTTGATTTCGTTGTAAAAGTTGTCGTACTCGTCCTGTCCCCAAAAATCGTCCACCATAAGGAAGCCGCCGTTGAGACAGTAGTGCCTAAGGCTCTTGGCCTCCTCTTCATTGAGCTGCATTGCACCAGGCTCGATCATGTAGAGAAAGGGGAAGTCAAACAGCCGGGGATCGGTCAAGTCAACAATCTCTGGATTCGGGTTGACCTGGATCGAGGTCAGTTGTTGAAGTCGCAACGAGAAGTTTAGATCGCTGGTTGGATAATCCGTTCTCCAACTCTGTCCCCATCGTCCTCTTCGACCGTTATAGCCATCTGAGTAACGTACGCGAGCGAATGTAAAGACATCCGATTTGAAATTGGTGTTAACATCCCAAACCGGAACCCCATCGCGCTGATCCGTAGAACGTTCACGCCAACCGCCTCGCTGCCAGGCAAGAGATGTGGTACAGACAATGGCTACAGCACAAGAAAGTACAGCTAAGCACAAACCACGCTTTCGATTCAAGCTTTTGAGCGGGATAAGCGATCGCACGTTGCAACCTTTGCTTGTCAAACTGTTTCCTACAGTTGCAGTTGTTGTGGAGCTTGAGGGCAACTACGACAACGGCTTCACAATGCCAGTCGGGAAAGGGGCGGACGAGCAATCTCCCTTACCAACCTGCCACTCCATAATACCCGAACGGCGCGGTAAATGCGCCTATGCTGGGCAAAGAGCTGTTTTCGGTCTTAACTTTCCGTAACGCTTCGAATTTGAACGCCACCTATTGGAAAAGCCAATCGATCGCAGGCGAAAGGATGGCTGCATTGAACTGGATTATGGCTTACCCGGCTGAATCGCCTTCTCAATTCTCTGTAGTACTGCTTGCGAGTCAGGGTGAGTTGGGAACCGCTTCAATTGTTTGCTGAGCCCAATACTGAGCTTGAGGATAGTCTTTGAGCTTCTCGTAGAGTTCTGCTGCCGTGTTCGAGTAGTCCGCCTCTCCCGGTTCCATTTCGGCAGCTCGCACAAACTGAACGATTGCTTCGCGCTCTTTGCCAGCCAAGTAGAGCGACAATCCGAAGCGGAAAATCAACGAGGCTGGTGGATTTGGCAGTAAGCGAATGTCTCTTTCCAGCAATACAAGCTCGTCTTCTCGCAGTTCCTTAATCTGCGATTCCATCTTGGTTCGCAATTCTGCGGGCATCGATGTGGCCGAAACAAGGTTGCGATTCAGCAGTGCTGATAGGTTGGTTCGAGGGCCCGCCATAGCGGGTTCGACAACAATGGCTGTTTCGTAATGCTGTATTGCTTCGCGGTCCAAGCCTTGTTGCTCGGCCATGTTGCCTAACGCCAAATGGCTGCCTGCTCGGTCGTTGCTAAATGCTAGACCCTGCTTGAGTTCTGATAAGGCACGCTGAAGGTAAACTTGCCCGTCCGAGCTGCGCAAGTTGGCTGGTAATTGCAGGATTTGTTGAGCTGCCGCCAATCGAACTGTACGAATTGGATCTTGGAGCATCTTTTCTAAAATGGAGATGACTCGAGCCTGATTCGGATTGCCAGCGAGCACATTGGCGGCACTGGTTCGAACCAATGGGTGTTGATCGTCAACATGCAATACAGCTTCTTGTCCGGCGATCTGAGGTGACAGCTCGCCAAGTACCTGTAGCGCCGTGGCTCGAGCAATCGCTGGCGCAGTTTCCCCACGAGCTTTCAGCAGCTTCTCGATCCGTTCAACGGCATCGGGTTGTCGGTTTTGAGCTGCATAAATGGCTAGTCCCCAATGATCATCGCGTCGTCTTTTCTCGCCGTACCACTTATCGCAAGCTTCATCGCACCAACGATTGGCCCGTTCAAGCTCTGCAGCTACTTCTTTGTCCCCGTCGCGAGCGGCCTGCATCCAATGCTGATAGAGTTTTAACTTAGGCCACTTTTTCTCCGCAACATTCTCTGACTTCAGATGGCAACCTGTACAAGCATTAGGAGTTTGCATCTTGAGGCTCATGTCGGGCCGAGGAATGCGTAGCGAGTGGTCGTGACGAGCATCAACTTCCATGTAGGTCGTTGCAGGCATGTGGCAGTTTACACACTTGGCCCCATCGGAGTCGACTTTTGTGAAAATGATGGGCCGGTGAATCGTATTTGGCTGCTGGGTGTTGGTGGCACGAAGTACAAACTTGATTGCCCTGTTGCTTCAGCTTAGCCGTGTGAGGATCATGACAATCGCTGCAACGAATTCCTTTGTGGTACATCTTGCTTTGCAGGAAGGATCCATGGATGTAATCTTCGTCAAGCACTTGGCCATCTGGATAGTAGATTGGCCAAGTCAGCAGATTTTCCTGGTAGTGGTCGTAGTAGTTGTTGCCTGCTTGGAAATCTGGAAATACTAATCCTCGACGAGCATGACAAGGCGCGCAGGATTGAATTTGAGCTTCGGCAGAGGCCTTCAGATTCGCCAGTCCATAGCCTCGCTGGCGATTCCAACTAGGTGATTTCTGTTTTGCAAGCTGCACATGCACGCTAGCCGGACCATGACAAGCTTCGCAAGAGACGTTGATTTCGCTGAAAGTCGAGCGATACTCGCCGATGTTGGAATCTGGTTGATTGACGATTGAAGGACTGTGGTTGGATAGCTTTCCAAAGCTTGCAGGAGTAAAGTTCTTTTGATAGTTGGTGCTATGGCATTCGGCACACATATTGTTCCAACGCTGACCGATTCCGGTCCAGTGCAAATCATCGTGCGGATCCAGTTTGTCTTTGACATCAGGTGGATCTAGTTGAAACCATCGCTTGGCCTTTGTGTCCCAGCACACTGGTAGAACCTGGATTCGTGGCAACGGAGTGCTGGTAAGGCTTCCTTGAACTGCGTTAGAGTTGCTGGCCGCGATGGAAGAGTTCATCTCAGCGGGGGACTCAGACGCAGGGTTAGGCAACTTGATCATGTACTGCTGCAGCGGTGTCAGTCCAAACACATAGCTAACCTGATAGTCATGCATCTTACCGTCGGGGCCTTCGGTATGTACCATGAACTTTTGACCATCACGGTACATTCGGCTTCGTACACCATGATGTTCTACCTGGGCATCGTTGAAGTCGGCCAGTACGGTCTGATCATTCGCAGTCTGCATCGCCAAGGCATGGTGCGACCCAGCATGAGAATCCATCTGAGCCTTGTGACACTCAGCGCAACTGGTTGAGCCAATGTAAGTCGCTTGGCTTAAATCGAATGGTGTAGTTTCAGTCTTGGAGCAACCGATTAGGCCCAGCAGCCCGACAAACACTAGTACCAGAACACGTATGGGTGAAGAGATTCTTGACAGCACGTTGAAAAGGCTTAGGAATGTGATTGGAGAAAGGCGAGTTCGAGCATCAACCTATTGTAAACCATTGGGCTATGGGTTAGTGTTGCCTCCTAGCTCGCAATCCAGCATGGCCTAAAAGATACCGTTGAATTTTCCAAACCCGCCACCGCCCAAGATCATGGCAACTCCAACGCCAACAAAGATCATCGCCATGATGAATCCTTTCACGGGAGCCTTATTATTGGTCCAGTTCATGATCCCATAGGGCAAGGAAAACAGCATCGGCAAAAAGAGGCACAAGAAACCTTTAGAGATCTGCTGCTGGAAGCCATAAATGGTGATACTCAGGTGCGCAAACTGTGCGAGTGCAACACCGGTGATTCCAATGGTTGAACCCAAAACAACTAGCACGGGCAGACGTTGTAGCTTGCCGATTGTAGTGTTGTCTGGAGCAGGTTCTCCAAAGTGGCCATCTACCAGGATGACGCCTGCCCCGCAAAGCACGACGGCACCGATCAAAAATGCAGCGGTCACCCACCAAGGCATCTGAGCCCTATCACGCCTCTCCTGAACCATCGCATCGCGCCGCATGTTGGTGACGGCCAAGTTAAGGTGATCATTGTCAAACTCAGGACGCTCCACCTTTGCATCATACCCGACTACCTTTTGCCCCGTTTGAAGATTCATGCCGCAATTGACGCATACGACAACCCCAGGCTGAATATCCGCTTGGCAGCTTGGGCAGATCGGGCCTTTTTTTTGAACGACACCAGCTTCTTCCAACAGTGAATTCATCAACGGATCAAAAGCTGGTGCGGCTGGTGCGGCAGCGGTGGCTGCCTTAGGAACGGGAACCTTCAACGCAGTTTGACACTTGGGGCATTTACCCGACTTGCCTGCAAGGTTATCCGGAACAGTTAGGACGTGTTGGCAACTCTTGCACTTGAATTTTATCGGCATGACGGACTGGCCTAAGGCGAGAGAGGAGGAGTTTATGGATCGAAGAACAGAGGCGGACGCACCGCATTCCATCTTATTTTGAACTTGACTGGGGTAAATCACAACCCTAACAAATTAGGACTCAATTTGATTCCGATTCACATAAATCTCGGGCAAAATCCTCTGCATCAGCTCGATTGCCGTAGCTTGGGCGATTTGCATGGCCGCCAAGACATCGCCATCGGCGAACTTGGCTTTCATTTCCTGACTAGTTTCGACAGGATACCGATGGATTACCTCCTTGCCTTGAACTTCGTCGTTAGCTTTGTTAAAAATCTCGGTGGCCAAGCGAGTTTCCAGTTTCTTCCTAGCTTCCGGCAGGACCATCCAGCGAGCCTCTTCGTAGGTCTTTAGTTCTTTGGTCAGCGAGAATTCCGCCATCAGAGCGTTGGCGACTGGGTTGCTCCGCACGCAATCGGATAGCGTATCCTCCATGTCGGCCTTGATCTGCCGTTGTAAGGCAGCTTCGCGCCAAGCGTCTTGCATTTCAGGAGACGGTTCCTTCGTGATGATCTCTGTCGGGAACAGATAATCAAAGAACTCGCGATTGCCGGGCTGAAGCTTCTGAATATCGACAGCCCTATTCTCGTTGATCAGCTCGCAGACATCGTAGGTCAATTCTTCAAGCCGCTTGAAGCTGTTGGTCAGCGTCAGCAACTTGTCGGACTGCTGCTTGACTTGTTGGCGATCAATGTCCACTATCGCTACTTGAAAGCTCTTGGCGAACCGAACAATTGCATTGATCAAGCGACGTGTTGTCGAGACTAGATTGTCTTCAGGCGGCAGAGACTCTAGTGCTTCATCGCTCATTGTGGCCAAAACCTCTTCCGAAATCGAACGCTGAACCGGCGGAGTCACCTTTTCAGCCGTCAGGCGAATCAGCATCGGCTCAAGGACCTGAAAGGCCAGTTCCAATTGCCGTTGCGGGAGTTCCAGCAGTGAGTTAGCTCCCAGCAAGTTCCCCGTGATCGCTTGGATCAATTCCTGAGGGGCGGTACAGTTGCGATTCTGCAGTTCGCGAAACACATTCTCCAGTGCGATCTCTAGCCCGCGAGCAACCTCAGATAGACCGCACAGCTTGTTGTATTCGGAGATGAACTTCTTTTTCAGTCTCCAGGTGTTCATCGCTCGGTCTAGTCTGCGAGCGATCGCATCTTCTTGGTCGGCAGCCAGTGATTTTCCGGCTTTGTTGGCCGCTGTAAGTAGTGTCTTCACTTCGTTGATCTTTGGAATCAACTGTTGAACCTCTTCGGCGTTAGGTAGCGACTCAAGAAGCGTAGTGACAACGGGATGAAACATAGCAGAGAAGCCGTAGATGGTGAAACTGGTCCTTGAGGTCCATTGAATCCGATCAAGTTTAACAACTGATCAAGCTTCTCAAAAGGCGGTTCAGCAGAGCAAGGAGGGCTTGCCGAGTTCATCGATGCCCGGCTTTAGGGTAGAGGTTCTGACCGCACAACTCAACAGTCAACTCGTTTAGGTGGCGAAAGTACTGGCATGAACTTTGTCGTCTTTAAAGTCCGTGTTAATGGTGGTATCACCATCGGGGGCGACGTGTCCGATACTCACGATATCCTTTCCGGATCCCATTTCAGTGTTCAGGCGACCGTTAACGTCGTCGATGAACACGGTACCGCCAATCTCGAACTTATCGTCACCACTGTTCAGATCGACGATGATACCTGTTTTGACGATGAAGCTCTTGTCTGTTTTACCCTGGATAGTCGTCCTGTTTAGGTCTTTGACCACTGCCTCTCCGCCCCGCACAATTGTGGAAACCAGTTCGCACTCTTGCCCAAATTGAAATCCTCGTTGACCGGATTCCTCTGCTGACTATGGATGTGTGATGACCCCAAAACGCAGAGCCGCAAAAGTTGCTTCGACCTGTCATTTAAGCACGAGAATCTACTTCTTTGTGAAACTTGCTTCACTAGTTCTCGTCGCCTGGGTTATGATATAGAAGCGTTTGTCTAGTCGATTGAATTGTCCTAATGATCCCTTCCCCTGCGTTCGACCTCCCACCTCTGTTCCAATACTTCAATGTCAAACCTCATCCAATCTATTGGTTTGTGGACCTTCTTTTTTGTTGCGTCCGGCGTCTGTTTGCCAGTCTTCGGGCTACAAGAAGAATTGCAGAAGAACGACGAGGCGGAGAAGTTCTTCGAAGCGAACATTCGGCCAGTGCTGATCGAAAGATGCCAATCGTGCCATGCAGCCGACACCGAACAATCGGGAGGTCTGCTGCTCGATAGCAAGTTAGGCTGGCAGGAGGGCGGTGACCAAGGCCCAGCGATCGTGCCAGGCCGAGCCACCGAGAGCTTGATCTGGAAGGCAATTTCCTATTCAGATCCCAAGCTTCAGATGCCGCCTGATGGCAAGTTGTCCAACGAGGTCATCGCCAGTTTCAAACAATGGATCGACCGTGGAGCTTACGATCCTCGGGTAGGAGAAGTATCCAAGCCGAAAACACATGGGCTACCTGTCTCTGAAGCTCAATCGCATTGGTCGTACCGTCCAATCGAAACTGCATCTGTTGATGAGCTGACCTCAAACCTACCCGCTGGTCAAGTCGTGGATCGATGGATTCTCAAGGGCCTCAGAGGCCAAGGGCTCGATGTGGCTTCTGCAGCCGCGCCAGCGGTTCAAGTTCGTCGGCTGTTCTATGATTTGATCGGTTTGCCTCCGACAGCTGAGCAGTTGGATTACTGGACAACGGGCTTCGACGATGTGCGCTACCGACAATTGGTCGATCATCTGTTAGCTTCCCCACACTACGGTGAAGCTTTCGCTCGACGCTGGATGGACGTGGTTCGATACGCTGATTCCGTGACGCTACGTGGTTTTGTGTATGGTCAAGCTTGGCGCTACAGAGACTACCTGATCAATGCCTACAATCAAGATAGATCGTTTCAAGAGATGATTTTTCAACAGATTGCGGGCGACTTGATGTCTGCGGAGAGCCTGTCCGAACGTCAACAGCAATTGGTTGCGACTTCTTTTCTGGCATTGGGAAATACCAATCTGGAGAAGCAAGACAAAAGCCAGCTGGACATGGACTATCTGGACGAACAGTTGGATGTGATCGGTGCTGCCTTCTTGGGGCAAACCATCGGTTGCGCTCGCTGTCACGATCACAAATTTGACCCCATTCCAACACGAGACTATTACGCGCTAGCTGGCATTCTGAAATCATCTGTTGGGCTTAAGCACTCCAATGTATCCGAGTGGATCGAGCAGACTTTGCCCCTTGAGCCTGGCGAGCAAGAGCTCTTGGAGCAATTGGAACGCGAGCAGAAATTGTTGGCCGACAAGGTCAAACAGCTCAAGCAGAAACTCGACTCGACTGCTTCCAAGAAGCTGAGGCTAATTCGTCCTGAACAGTTGCCCGGTGTCGTAGTGGACAGCTCGCAGGCTACATTAGTTGGCAAGTGGACCGAATCAAACCATTCAGGACCCATCATCGGCGAAACATACCTGCACGACGACAACACCGAGAAGGGTCTGAAGTCCGCGACTTTTGAGCCTACTCTATTGGCCGCAGGCGAGTATGAAGTGCTACTGGCCTATCAAAGTGGTGAGAATCGAGCCACCGATGTTGTAGTGCAAGTATTCAGTGCTGATGGTGAGCGCGAGGTTGTCATCAATCAACAGAAGCCGGCCACAGAACAGAATCTGTGGCATAGCCTTGGCCGATATCGCTTCGAACAAAATGGTCAAAAGTATGTTTTGATTAGCAACGCCATGACCCGAGGGCATGTCATCCTGGACGCCGTTTGGTTCTTGCCTGTTTCTGAGATCAAGGATGGATCGCTCTCGGCGACGCTGCAAGCTGCGATGGCCGAGCCGAACAGCTCTGCTCCCGCGAGCGAGAAATCTAAGCAGGAATTGAAGGATCTGGAAAAGCAACTTGCAGAGGTTCAAAAGCAGATCGATTCTAGGCCCAAGTTCATGACCGTCGTCGAGTCTTCCAAGGCGAGCGACCTACGCATCCACATTCGCGGCGATGTTCATTCGTTGGGTGAACCGGTACCTCGCGGTTTTCTGTCAGCGGTGAAGTTGAGTTCAACTCAGACAAAGTTGTCCAAAAGTGATGTCGTGATATCCGAGGGCGCACCACGCTCAGATTCTTCGATGAAATCAGCTCCGACGCGACGAGAGCTTGCAAGCTGGATAGCGGACGAACGTAACCCATTAACGGCCCGCGTTTATACCAATCGAGTTTGGTCATGGCTAATGGGGCGCGGGATCGTGTCGACGCCGAACAACTTTGGGACCACCGGAGCCAAACCTTCGCACCCAGAATTGCTCGACTGCTTATCCGTGATGCTAATGGAATCGAATTGGTCGACCAAAACTCTAGTTCGGGAGATTGTTCTCTCGCAAGCCTACCGCCGCGCTCTGGTCGCTCCCAGTCAATTAGCTCATCAAGTGGATCCAGATAACACATTGTATTGGCGCGGGCATATGCGCCGAATCTCGGTCGAGGCATTGCGAGATTCTATGCTTCAAGTAAGTGGTGAATTGGATTGCACCATGGGAGGTTCGATTATTCGTCCTGGAACAAAGGCCGACTACAACTATGTTCATCAATCGACTCGGCGAAGCGTTTATCATCCTGTGTTCCGCAACTCGTTGCCTCAGTTGTTTGATGAGTTCGACTTTGCGGACCCTAGCGTATCGATCGAAGCCAGAAATCGAAGTACTGTTGCACCGCAGGCTTTGGCGCTGGTGCAAGAGCCCTGGATAGTAGATCGCTGCAAGAACGCCGCTGCCAAGTATGCTGCCATCATGCAGGATCAAGGTGTTTTGGCTGGATTGGATCTACTGTACCGATCGTGCTTGGCAAGAGCTCCTTCGGAAAAGGAAGTGGCCATGGCTTTGGACTTTTTGAAGCAGAATCAGCAATTGTCGGATAGTTTGAAGGCTGACGGATCGAATACCGATGCCAAGAGTGGTGAGGGAGCTTCACCGATAAAATCAACTGGGGCAATTGACCAAGAGCGGTTGGCTTTGTTGATTCAAGCCATCTTCGCTTCCGTCGATTTTCGGTACGTTGATTAATCTGAGTATGCGGTTGGTTGCTTAGTCTCCAGAGGAGTAAACGCGATGCATTTCAATCAGCAAGTTGGCCGACGTCAATGGCTGCAAACTACAGCCTGTGGCTTTGGTGCAATGGCGGCCTCTGCAATGTTGCCAAAGTCACCGGGCTTGGCGGATACCTCAGGGGGGTTGCATCACATTGCAAAAGCAAAACGCATCATCTTCTTGTTCATGCAGGGCGGCGTCAGCCAAGTTGATAGCTTTGATTACAAGCCCAGTTTGGCCGAGAACGATGGAAAGTCGATCGAATTCAACGACGCCAGGCAACTAGCCAAGACCGGTAAGGCGACTCAGCAACGATTGATGAAGTCTCCCTGGAAGTTTCAGCAGTACGGGCAAACTGGTCGGTGGGTTTCCGAGTTGTTTCCAGAGTGTGCACAACATGTTGATCTGATGACGATGTTGCATGGTATGCACACCGAGGGCGTAGCTCACGGGCCTGCGACACTATTTTTGCATTGTGGTGCCACTAACGGAGTTCGGCCATCGATGGGTTCTTGGGTGCTGTATGGGTTGGGTAGTGAAAATCAGAACCTGCCTGGATTTATTTCGATTGCACCCTCGGTTGGCAATGGTGGCCCTAGGAACTATGGCAACGCATTTTTGCCGGCTCAGTTTCAGGGTACGCGAATTGGTGGAGCTGATAGCGATAAGCTGCAGATCAAGAACTTGTTGCCTCGCACCGATGTCTCTGATTCGGTTCGTCGAGAACAGTTAGAGTTGCTCGAGCAGATGAACGCCTCGCAGATTGCTAGACGCGATTTTCGACCCAACGAATTAGACGCTGTAATTGAGTCGTACGAGTTAGCTTGGAAGATGCAAGCGGTCGCGCCGGAACTGCTCGACATGACCCAGGAATCAGAACAGACCTTGCAGATGTACGGTATCGATAATCCGAAGACTCGAACATATGGCCAAAGGTGCTTGTTAGCTAGAAGATTATGTGAAGCTGGGGTTCGTTTCATTCAGGTCAACTACGGCGATAACTCGGCGAATCCAGCTTGGGATCAACATTCCAATCTACCTAAACACGCTGATCATGCTTTCGCCGTCGATAAACCCATTGCTGGTTTGTTAAGCGATTTGAAGCAGCGTGGATTGTTGGAGGATACGATCGTTTGGTGGGGAGGCGAGTTCGGGCGAACTCCTTATGCTCAAGACAACGGTACCGGTCGTGATCACAATCCCGGCGGATTCACGGTATGGCTGGCTGGAGGCGGACTGAAGGCAGGCTTGAGCTATGGCGAAACGGACGAGTTTGGATTTCAAGCGATTCAAGGAAAGGTTCATATGCATGATTTGCACGCCACCTTGCTTCACCAAATGGGCATCGACCATAAGCGATTAACCTACAGCCACGCAGGTCGTGATTTTCGTCTGACCGATGTACACGGACGTGTCATCTCCGATATCTTAGCTTAAGGCCGTGGTGGGCCTCGTCTGAAACCGGACGGCTTGCGCCGATCCGCTGGAAAAACCCGACGGCTTGCGAGGAACCGGACAGCTTGCGCCGTTACGCTGGAAGTTTAGCCTTCAAAAAGATCAACTAGGACAGAAGATTGTTGGACTGTATTTCGTTATTGCCCGAATTGGTTGGTTGTAGTCAGTTCGTGAGAATTCCTCCGGAACTTGATGTTCCACTATCGGCTCGCGTTCGTTCGGTGCTAGATTCCGCGCCGATGCAGCGTTTGAAAGAGATTTCACAACTCGGCTTGGTGAGCTTGGTATATCCAGGTGCCGTACACACTCGTTTCGAACATAGTTTGGGAGTGTATCGTCTAGCCTGCCAAGTGCTCAAACATCTCGCTCAGACTCAGACCGATTGGGCCGCAACGGTGGCTGAGCATGACGTAAAAGTTTTTCTGCTGGCTTCACTGCTGCACGACGTTGGGCACTGGCCATACTGTCACCCGATAGAAGACATGCGCCTGCCAGAGATCGCTCGACATGAAAGCGTGGCTAGCGGTTGGATTACCCGTGGTTCGCTTTCGCGGATCATTGGAGATCAGTGGGGCGTTGATCCTGAAGCGGTGGCTAATTTCTTGACGGTGAGGAGCGAGCATCCGAATCTAGCTAAACTTCAGAATCTCCTAAATGGTCCGATCGATATTGACAAGATGGACTATCTTCAGCGCGACAGTTTACATGCAGGTGTGCCTTACGGCAGAAACTTTGATGTCTCGCGATTGATAAGCAGCTTAAGGTTTACGGAGTCATCCAAGATTGCCATTACCGACAAGGGAAAGACGGCGGCTGAAATGATGGTGTTCAGTCGCTATGTGATGTTTAGCGAGGTCTACTGGCATCATAGCGTTCGATCCGCAACTGCCATGTTGCAACGATTGTTCTATCGCATTCGCGAGAATGTCATGGATGGTCGAATTCAACATATGTCGGATGGCCAGTTTCAGCAGTTCGTCTTGGACATAACGCAAAGAAAGCCCGGTGCTGCTGCATTGGCCCAATCGCTCTTCGGTCGAGAACGCAAATTGTACAAGCGGTTCTCGCAACACAACTTTGCCGTATCTGCCGATGTTCATGCGGCCCTGGCGCATCGGCCGTTTGAACAGTTGTTGAAGTGCGCGGAATTACTCGCCGAAAAGCTTTCGTCCCAGTGCTCGGTACCAATTGACCCCGATGATTTACTGATCGACGCGCCACCAGTTAAGCTGGAAATTCAATTCAAATTGGATGTACAAACGGCCAAAGGGATTCAGCCGCTTGAGCAGTTATCACCGGTGGTTCGAGCATTAGCGACTGACCAGTTCGACAAGTTCGTCAAGCAAGTTCGAGTATTTGTGAAGCCTGAACTTCGTGAGCAACTGAAGGTTGACGAGCAGAAGTTGACCGAGCTTTTGTTGAGCTGTGCGAACGAAGTGGACAGGTTGTACACGACGCGATAGGAAGCGTCCCTTAGCATGTGAACGTACTAGATACACATCACGTGAAGCCGGATCAGAAACTGCGTAACTGCGGTATCTCAAATGCATGCAAAACCGGACGCTAACGCGCCAACGTGATTCTGGCTAGTCTTGCTAAGCGGGACGATCTTCTTGATCTTCGGTTGATGGGGCTGAATCGCCAGTAGGATTTTTGGGCGCATCGGTGGCCTTCGACGGTTGCCCACTACCACTCATCGGTTGAGATACCGAGGGGATCTGAGGCGGATTCTGCTCCAGTTCACTCTCCAGGATATCCATTTCGTCCAGATCGGTATTATCAACGCATCTGCGAAGTACTAGATAAAGACCTGCTGCTGCTGACCAGAAGTAGCTGAATCGGAATGCGATCATCAGGTTGGTTGCCAACCAATCCCCAGCGGTAAGGAAACTAGTCTCGGCGGACTCCATACTGCCAGCTGCAAGGTAGGTGTTCTTGATCAAACCCCAGCCAAGCTGTATCGTCCAATTAACTACGAAGGCACCTACCTCGCCAAAGATCACCAGCAGCAACACGCATAAAGACGCGAGTACGGGGCGTTGGAAGAAATAGGCATTGGATCGGCTGAATCCCTCAAAAGAATCTGCCCGTTTTTCAATGCTGATCGCGCAGACGCTAAGCGGAAAACAGATCACTAGGCTCATCGCCAGTCTACCTACCGAAAAGATCAGCGGAATGCAGACTGCTATTAAGATAGTTCCCGCAACCATGGCAGGAAATGATCCCCACGAAGAAAACCATCCGAGTATTGCGATGGGTAACAGTAGTCCTGCTAGGGCCACGATGTGTAAGCCGGCCGCCCACAAATAGCTCACGACTCGCGACAGAACAAGCTTTACGGATCGTATCCAGGGAGCGATTGTTCGTTGGCCAAGTTCGACTGCGGCTCTTCGAGCAATCAATCCGCCAAAGACGGAGGCGATGAGTGCTATCCAGACTACTGCGAAGGTCAGAAAAGCTAGATTGTCAATCGTTAACTTGGGTATGGCGGGTGCAGACAGTTCTGATGAATCTAGCCAAAGTCCACTTGAGTTAGTGGCTAAAGAGGAGAGATTCAACGTCGGCTGAAACCAGCTAGCCGCTAGAGTTATGCCCCATTGCAATAGCAACAAAGCCAGGATGCTGGGGAGCAGACTGGTCATCCGGATAGCAGGCTGGATAGCTCTGCTGATCGGATACCACCACCAGAAGGATCGTCCCCAGTCCAGTTCAACTCTAGGAACAGTGCGATCTTCAAAGGGGACTTCTTCCATCGAGGGCTCGCAATCTACTTAAGGCTCTTGTTGTCTGGTGTCTTGGATGAGATTCTTGATTATCTCGAGGGGTTACTACGATTCCGAGTGTGATCTGCTGATTCCTAATCTCAAGTTTACCGAGCTACTTAGAGCACAAATCGAATCCAGTATCGCCATGTTCGTTGCTAAGCATCGTGCCAACCGGGAGGCAAGGTGACGCCGCTACTGCGAGCAGATGCGTCCTCGGCCTCTTCATCCTCCGGTTTGCAAGGCAACGCGTGTTCCTCGTTCAGCCACCGCCCAAGATCGACCATCCGGCAGCGATGGCTGCAAAAAGGCAGAAACTTTGTGGCTTTTTCGACGATCACAACCATGTCGCAGGTTGGGCAGCGCGGCCGAAATGTAGCATTAGATTCACTCACGTTCGATTCCATCAACGGGTCGCAATTCGTTTGCCTACAAAAGTGTTTCCAATAACAATCGCAACTTTCGTAGTTCGCTGCGTTGATCTAGATCTGGCATCGGAGCGATTTGAATACTCAGTGCATGAGTGTAACCGACTTGTTGAAGTTGCTGGACCACGCGACCGTATTCGATTTCGCCTTGTCCAACGCGAACTTGCAACTTGCCTTTCTTTGAATCCTTCAAGTGTGTGTGGAAGACGAAGGGCATAATCTTGTCGAAGTTCTTGTGCGAGTGAGGTCCGCAAATGTAGTGGCTTGGGTCGAGCGTCAATCCAAGTCCCTTGACGTTGTCGCACAAAACCTTGACTGTGTCAGGATCCTCGCTCAGTCGGCCAACCTCGGACTTCATGGCCACGCGAACGCCTTCACCTTCAGCGATCTCAACCAACTTTTGCAGGTGCTCGACCTCTTCATTGAAGGGGGTTCCCAGTTCAGCCGATGGAACAGTCAAGGTAACCACTTTGGTAGCCTTCCCTAATCGGCATATCGCGTCGAACTGCTTGTAGTACTCGTCACCCTTGGCATCGATGTGCACATCATAAGAACAAACCTCCAGGCGATGGCTCCGCCTGGCAAGATGAATCGCGCTGTCGAACTCTTCGTCGATCCGGCTGGGCGATAAAGGGCTGCCATTTTCACGCAGTGAGATTTCAATGGTGGCGAATTCCAGATCCGCTAGCTGATCAGCTACGTCCGGCATGGGCAAATCCGGAAAACAATCCGTCGAAGCTGCAACGTACACTTTACGAACTCCTATTCGATCTTTAGTACTCGCCAGCGAAATCGCTTTCCAAACAGCAAGTCACTGGAATTTCATTGGCGAAATATGGTCTAAAGGTTATCCACCAAGGCTAACTCTGACAACCTCATGTCAGCTTGTTCGCTGGGTCGAAAGGCAAACTCCTGCCACAAAACATGGCGAACCGCCAGTATTTTTCCATCCATTGGAACTAAATGGTCGCAGCCGCAGAAAAGCTGGCTGCCTATCGCTAAAATGCTCTGCCCGATTCTGGCCAACTGGGCTGCCTACGTAGCGGTCCATCGCTCCAAAAATGTAACTTTTCGGAACAATTGAAACTCGTGAAAGCAATCCACACTATCGAAGGCATCAGCGAATTTCGGCTCGATAATGGCCTACAGATTCTGTTGATCCCCGATCCCAGCCGCAGCTCGGTCACCGTAAACTTGACAGTTTTTGTCGGCTCACGTCACGAAGGTTATGGCGAAGCCGGAATGGCTCACCTGCTCGAACATATGCTGTTCAAGGGAACGCCGACTCACCAGAGCATTCCGGAGCTGATGAAGGCACGAGGAGCGAGCTTCAACGGTACTACTTGGCTGGATCGAACCAACTTTTACGAGACCCTGCCCGCCACCACACCTCAACAGGCCGAGGACAATCTACGATTTGCACTGGCGCTGGAGGCCGATCGAATGGTCAATAGTTCGATCGATGCTGATGATTTTGCTTCTGAAATGACCGTAGTTCGCAACGAGTTTGAACGCGGCGAGAACAACTCGCGCCGTATTTTGGCTCAACGTGTCCAGTCGATCGCCTACGACTGGCACAACTATGGCCGTTCAACTATCGGTAACCAATCTGACATCGAGCGTGTTCCGGTGGAGAGTCTGCGAAAGTTCTATCGCAAGTTCTATCGACCAGATAACTGTTTGCTGGTCGTCTCAGGATGTTGCCAAGTGGAATCGGCACTCGCTGCAATTCAGATGTCGTTTGGTGGCCTAACCAACCCTGACGAACCGCTTGACCGAACCTACACCATCGAACCTTCTCAAGACGGCGAGCGAACGGTCGTATTGCGACGAGTTGGCAATACTCAATATGTTTGTTCATCATATCACGTGCCCTGTGGAGCCTGCCAAGAGTATGCGGCAATCGAAATGTTGGCCTACATCTTTGGAACTGAACCCACCGGCCGAATGTACCAAGATCTGGTGATCACAGAGATTGCCAGCGACGTTGCCACATCAAGCTATGCTCTTCATGATCCCGGAATCGCGAAGTTCGAAGCTCAAGTGCCAATGGAAAGGTCGATTGAAAAAGCGCAGGAGGCTCTGTTGTGGTGTGTTGAAGGTGTTGCTGAGCGACCGATCACTGATGACGAACTAAACCGTGCTAAAGCTCAGTTTCTACGAGATCGAACTTTACGAGCCAACGATAGTACTATCTTGGCGATCGATTTGAGCGATTGGGCTGCGCAGGGTGATTGGCGACTATACTTCCTGTTTCGAGACTACATCGAACAAGTCACCGCTCAGCAGTGTACTGAAGCCGCCCTAAAGTACTTTACTCGTAGCAACCGCACACTTGGGCTATTCATTCCCACGCCCGCAGTGGAACGAGTTCAGATGCCCGCGCGGCCAGATCTAGAAACTCTGTTGCGAGACTATCAGGGTCAAGAAGACGTACAGCAAGGCGAGTACTTTGATCCAAGTCCAATTGCAATTGAATCCAGAACGACTCGCAACCAAATCGATTGTGGCTTGCAAACCGCCTTGCTTCCGAAACGAACCCGGGGTGGAACGGCGTTTGTCGAGTTGAATCTGCGTTATGGTGATGAAACGAGTTTGCAGGGACTCGTTGAGGCAACCGAGTTCTTACCAGAGCTTTTATTGCGTGGAACCAGAACGCTCGACTATCAGGCTTTGCAAGATCGTCTTGATCAACTGCAATCCAATGCACAAAGCTCAGGAGCAACTGGGCTGATTAGCCTGTCGCTAGAATCGACCCGAGTCAATCTGGATCAGTTGCTCGAGTTAACCGTGGAAATGACCCGCTTTCCAAGGCTGGAGGCTGCGGAGTTCGAGCTGATTCGGCGTCAAGCCATCGCCTCATTGGAATCTAGAATGCATGAACCGAATGTCTTGGCGTCGATAGCTTTGCGGCGAGCGATGATGCCATATGATGCTTCGAATGTGCGCTATGTTCCAACGCTTGATGAGCGGATTTCCCGCTACGAAAGTCTAACGATCGATCAGATTCGTAAGGTACATCAAGAACTGGTGTGCGGCGCGAACGGAGAATTGGCCTTGGTCGGTGATTTCGACAGCCAGCATGTTGTGAATCGCTTTAACGTCGGATTTGAAGGTTGGAATTCGAACACTAAGTTTCGTCGAATCGACTATCTGGCTCAGGTTTCTGCCGAGGGTAGCCTTCAAGTGATTCAGACACCCGATAAACGAAATGCGGTGTTCTACGCTGGCATGCAATTGCCCATGAGCGATCAGGATCCCGCTTATCCAGCGCTCACCATCGCCAACTTTATCTTTGGCGGAAGCCCTCTAACGTCGCGACTCGGCGACCGCGTTCGACAGGGCGAAGGCATGTCCTACTCGATCGGCTCCAGCTTGCACGCTCATCCCATCGACCGACGTGCCAGCTTCGGAATTTCTGCGATAATGAGTCCAACGGATAAAGACAAGATGATCCAAATCATCCGCGAAGAGCTTGATCGACTCGTTCAGGATGGAATCACCGAGGAAGAATTGGTGATGGCGAAGGCAGGATACTTGCAGAGCGAACAACTCAGCCGCACCAGCGACGAAAATGTCGTCAGCTTGCTGGCTAATACGATCTTCGCCAAGCGATCGTTTGAATACTACCATGAGCAAGAGTTGGCCATCGAGCAACTGAGTGCAGAAGAGATTAACACTCAGTTAAAGCGATACATTCATCCGGTAGCCTTGCACATAGTCATCGCAGGAGATTTTTGAGTCTGTAGGCCGTAACAAGTTTGTAGACCGTAACAAGTTTGTAGGCCGTAACAAGTTTACGCAGTTGCGGCACCACTGGGCAAGCATCGGCAAACCTCATGGTGTGGCCGCAGGAGATCTTTAGGTACGTGGGGGGCGATAGGGATTAAAGTCCTCCTCGACTTCAGCTACGTCGAGCGCATTGGCACTTTGAGCGGCAGAAGCTTGTTGTAGCTCAATCTTATAGTTGGCTTGCAGGAATTGAGCTCGCTCGCACAAGAACCAAAGTGGTAGTTGGAAGTGATCATCCAATACGATGTCTGCACCGGCAACTCTGAAACGCAGGCGAATTGGCTTTCTGGCGGAAGGAGTAAGGGCTACATCCTTCAAGTCACTCCACTTTAGAGATCCCTTCAAATTCTTGATTTGCAGTGAAAGCTGTTGCGGAGTCATGATAATGCCGCCACCATCGTTTAGACTGCGGCGACGAACTCGTTCAACAATAAAGAGAACTATAAATAGTGTTAGTACGATACCTGAAAACACTGCAAAACCGACTGCAACACCCCTTTGGCCGCCTAAATTTGCACCGACGAGAGATAGAAGAAAAAACACCATCAACCCGAAAATGACGCGGCCCGAGACTCGAACGCCAACAGTGTTGGATACTGGTCCCGCAGCAATGATGTTACCAATTCCATACTTTTCGGCGGCAACGCGATAGGCGGTTGCAAGGGGTTCATTCAGATTGGGTTGGCAAGTGGAAAACAGTAAGTTCCAAAGACCAAGATAAAACTCTGCATTGCTGTTGGGTAAATCCACGCTCACGCGAAGGCTTTTGTCTCCGTAGTTGATCGTCACTGGCCTGTTATGCATTGATACTGCCAGTTCGGGTGAAATCTTGTAACCGCCGAAAGCGCAACTGTCTATTTCTTCCCAGCCGATCAGCAGTTTTCCCTTGTCAACATCGATACCGTTCTCTGTGACGTCAAACCTTTTGCCAGGTTTGAGTCTAGGAATACAAACTATCGCCGCCAAAACGCAACCCACACACAACGTGATGAGTTCCGGTTCTCGAGTTAGCACAGCCGCGATGAGAAACGGAGTCGCGGCAATTGCAAACAGCAAGGACATCACGGGAAACGCACTTCTCAGCACGTTTCCATGAGTTTGGCGAATTGAATCAGGCAAAATCTAGGCTCCAGCCCTACAAATCAATTGATGGAGAATCCACCTGAATTCTGCGGATTGGTGTTCTGTGCTTTCATCTCGGCTTGATAGGCCAAAGCACTTTGCACACTCTTGAACAAACCAACAACGATAATGATCTTGATGATGATCCCTCGTACGAGCGATGTTGGATCTAGTGCGGCAAATACCAGAGCACTCAGAATGTACAGTACCAGCCCGGCCACCGTACAAGGAACAGGAAACGCGTAAACCATAGCACCCAAAACAATGAAAACGATGCCTAGTGCCGCAGCACCGCCTGTGATCAACTGTTGAAGCTTGACCACATTGTCCACTTCCGACATGTCAATTTGCATACCTTGTTGTCTCAGTTTAGCAATTTCATCATCCACACTCTTCTTGGCGGATACAAAGAAGAATCCATTTACGGCCAGCGTCAAAAGTCCAATCACAATCATGGTCCAGCGAGCAGAGCTAAGTTGATTACCACGAGCGGCTTGGGCTAAGTTGCCAAGATTTGGTTCATCGGACATTCGTAAGGCCTCAGAAGTTGAGCGTAGGAACAGTTCAGGTTAGATATGTTCCCCCTAGACGGAGAGGGAGCACAAAAGCTAGCGAGTCGGAACACACATTTCAAGCCAGCAGTGTTCAATTTGTGGATAAGTTCTTGGAGAATTAGCGCACAATTGGCGACTGATTGGTTTCTGAAAGGTTGGCGAGCAATAAATCCGAAGCGACCAAAGATACAAAATGAACCCGATACAGTTGACGCTAGGAAGTAAATGGACCAAAGCTAAGGAGTTCGTAGTTTATCGCGTGCTCCGTGCTGATGATCCACCGCATCGTTTGGCTTTGGGCGTCGCCATTGGACTATTCGTGGCTTTTCTGCCGCTTGTGGGAGTTAAGACTGGTTTGGCCTTTGGGCTTGCTTGGTGGTTGGGAGGAAACAAAGCAGTAAGCATTCCATTAGTTTGGCTTTCGAATCCAGTCACAATCGTGCCCATGTCTTATCCCGGTTACTGGTTGGGCTGCAAGATATTCAATCAATCGCAAAGTGCATCCTGGGTGGAAACTCTTCGAAGCAAGGAAAGCTGGATTGTAAAGACGGGACAACTGCTTGAAAGCCTGCAAGATGTGGCTTTGCCATTAGTGCTTGGTTGCAGTATCGTGGCGCTCCTATTGGCAATTCCAAGCTATTACCTATCTCTGATTTCGATTCGAGCCTACCGCATGAAGCGATGGGGCCAGTTACTTCCTCCCGCGGATAACGAGTAGCCCGTTTAACCGCATTCAGCCGTTAGCCGAAGCCGTACGTTCCTCACTGCGACATCAAGAGATGCTTGTTGATTGATGGAGGGATGGTTTTAACTTGATCATGAGTGGAGTCTACAGCCCGTTGCCGCAACAGTGCTGAACTCGTTTCAGCCTACGGCTACGGCTTGTGTTAAAATTTGCCGATTAGGCTAAATGTTCTGCGTGTGATTCGCCGATGACACCGACGGGGTGGAGCGGCTGCGCGCCTAGGGCGCGCCAAATGACAGCATTCAGTGCTATTTCGATCGCCAATCAAGGCTCGCGGCGTCGGCACGCGCCGATCGGATCGTGGTTCGTGCTCGTTTCAATGCTAGCCTTCTGCTCAATTACGAACAATGCGGACGCCCAAACGGTTTCGTCCCTTCGCACGACAACTCAAGATTCGACTCGTCCCATCATTCGCAATTTGCCCAAAGCCAAAAGGGCCGAGGATGCAAAGCCTCCGAAGCTTTCATCGTCCAGCTTCGCAGACCAGACACTCGCCAATACAAAGTCGATTGTGCAGGCAGCGGCCTATGATGAGTTGCTGATACCAAACTCGGTAGCCTCCAGCAAAGCGGATGAAGCTATCGCGTTAAGCGACGCACCAACTCCGGGTGCTTTGGAGATGAGTGGCTGTGACGCAGGTCCAGGTGCGTATAGCATGTATGACTATGTGAAGAGCGACAAAAGCGTCGGCACGCATCATTTTCTTTTGGATTGGTCTCGAGCAGATCTATGGGCTGGAACCACAAGCTTCGTTAATCCGGCTGGCGCATTCCTCAACAACGCCGGTGCCACCGTCGGTCAGGTCGAAGGCTCGTTCGGCTTTCAACAAGGTTTTAACTTTGGTTCACAGCTACCAAGTTTGTTGTCGGGGCAACTCGGTTCACAGTTCGGCATGCGGTTCGTCCAAAGCAACTTGGAAGGTAGTGCCGTCTCGAACACCAGTCGTAATCAAATGTTTATGACGGCTGGATTGTTTCGTCGAGTTGACTACGGGTTTCAAGGTGGAGCCGTTGTCGATTACTTCCATCAACATTGGATCGAGCGAGTCGATCTGTTGCAAGTGAGAGGTGAGTTGAGCTTTCTGTTCTCCCCTGTGCATGAACTCGGCTTTCGCTTTACGGAGAACGGCCGCAACAGTTCGACAAACGTAACGATTCCCAGCTTAGGAACCACAGTGAACGCGAGATCGCGAACCCTGGATACTTACCGACTGTTCGCTCGTCGGCGGTTTGGCACCTGTTCTGCAAGTTTGGCCGAAGTTCACGTGGGGACAAGTAACGATGGTGGTGTCGTCTTGGGGATGCTTTTGCAGAATCCATTGACTGGTCAACTCGGTCTGGAAAGTTCTGCGACTTACTTCAGTCCAAAGCAGTCTGCCGCTCGGCCGCAGAATGCAGAGGCCTGGAGTCTTGGACTGGCTATAGTTTGGACGCCCGGGCGTGCGTTTGGAACGAATCGAGACTACAATCGTCCGCTGTTCGAAGTTGCGGGCAATTCATCCTTGATACATGCTAGACCGTGATTCCTTCCAGCTGTTGACCTTGTCATCACCACGAGAGTCTACCTAGGCTGTTGAAGAGCTTTTCGCGGGCATGGCTAACTCTGACTCAAGGTTTGTTCGCTGCTTATCGAGTCCGACTCAAAAAGCATTCCGCTACGCCAAGCCCCACGATGAAGTCAACGAAAACAGCAACTGACTTTCGAGCTGTAGTTGTCCACATGCTGCGAATGCTTGTGCTTGTGAGCATTGCTGTTGGGCTGAAGTTCTTGACGGACGCTCGGCAATTACGGCTGGAAGCTGGTGCCGTTTGGAGCTCAGTTTCTGTAGACTCGATTCGCGACGTCTTCGAATCGGCGACAAGCATTTCTCCGCCAGCTGATGAATCTTCCCTAGCTCAAGTTCTGGACCAATCTGGGAAAACAATTGGTTATTTAGCCCTGACACTACCTCAGGCTAAAGAAGCGATTGGGTATCGCGGACCGAGCAATGTCCTGCTGGTCTTCGACGCCTCGGCCAAATCTGTCATCGGTGTCAAACTGCTCAGTAGCAATGACACTGCCGAGCATGTGCAGCATGTAGTCAACGACGAAAAGTTCTTTCAACAGTTTCTAGGGTGGACATGGGAGAGCGAGAATCGACAAGTGGACGGTGTTAGTGGAGCCACACTTACCAGCCTTGCCATCGCTGAGGGCACGATTATTCGATTGGGTGGAAGAAAGCCTTTTCTGAAGTTTCCCAAGCCGTTGCAACTCGAAGAACTTTCAGCCTGGCTTCCTAACGCGCGAGGACTAACTGAACAGGGCTCACGTACGTTAGTATTGGATGAAGCCGATCAGCCGCTCGGTTGGGTGCTAAGGACTGGCACGATGGTCGAGACCTTGGAGGGATATCAAGGACCTACGGAGGTCCTGATGCTATTTAGCATGGATGATCGATTGTTGAAGGCGGCGATTCGATCCAGCTTTGATAACCAGCCGTACGTAGGTTATGTTCAAGACGAGAGTTCATTTTGGAAAAAGTTGCGAGGACTGTCGCTCAAGGAACTGGCTGAATTCGATCGTCAGTTGCAAGGCGTTGATGGGGTATCGGGCGCAACCATGACCAGCCAAACCGTGGTTGATACCATGGTCGCCGCCGCGCGCAAGCTAACGAGCGATTCGACTGGTGAAGGCAGTGCGCAGAATGCGGTGGCTGGGCTTCAAGTGCGTTGGAATTGGTTCGAAGGTGGGACGATTGTCATTGTCTTGTTGGCTCTGTTGATCAACTTCACCAACTTGCGTGGAAATCGTTGGGTTAGTGGCTCTTGGGCAGTTGTTCTGATCCTTTACCTTGGATTGGGCACAGGGAATCTGATTTCGCAATCTTTATTGCTTGGCTGGTCTGCTGCGGGGATTCCCTGGAAGCTCGCACCCGGACTGGTCTTCCTGACACTGTTGTCGTTGATTGTTCCACCGTTATCGAAGCACAATCTGTACTGCAATCAGATCTGTCCACACGGAGCAGCACAGAAGGTTGTGCGAGGCCGACTGAAGACTTGGCAAGTGCCTGGAAAAGTCTCGAAGTTACTTCGCTGGATTCCTGGAGTTCTGCTGGTTGGACTACTGTTCGCGACGGTTTTCGTGGCGAATTTTAACGCTGCCAATTGGGAGCCTTTCAATGCGTATATCTGGACCATCGCTGGAGTCAGTAGTATCGTTTTGGCTCTTGGGTCAATTTTGATTTCGACGAAGGTTCCAATGGCCTATTGCAAGTTTGGCTGTCCAACAGGCCGCCTGCTCGAGTATGCGCGTCGAACTAAGCAAAGCGGGAAGTTTGTTTGGCAAGACGCGATCGTGTTGTTGGTAGCTGCTGCTGTGTGGGCAGCATATTTCACCACCAACTAACCACTTCACCAACGTTGACCGGCTGAACGGCACCCGATTCGCTACGAATCAGCAATTGTCCATCACGGGCAACTCCCTCGCAGCGACCAGTCAAGAGTTGAGGGCTAGCGGCTCGCGAAGTGTTGATAGTAACGACCTTACCACTAAGAAAACAGCGTGGATGCCAACCTTCGAACCAATGGTCCGTCGTGCTCCTCCACAGCTCAAGTCGCTGATGAAGCTGCACAATCAACTCGTGAAGCAACTGTTGGCGAAGGATTCGACGTTCACAGGCGCTGCTTAGACAGGTCGCCCGAATCTGAACCTCCAGCGGGGCTGCCTGCCAATTCATTTCGGTGTTGATACCAATGCCAATTGCAAACAGAGTATTCTCCAGGCTCGACTCGGCAGGTAAATTGAACGATTCAATCAGTATGCCACCTGTCTTGCGTCCCTTGATGTAAAGGTCGTTGGGCCACTTGAGTTGCATCTCAATTTCAGGACAGATCGATTCTATGGAAGTCGCGGCGGACACCCCTGTAGCCAGGGCTAATTGGCTCCAAATGCTACGTTCCGACGGTAAAGAGGCTGCGGACAGAACTAAGGTGAACATCAGACAGCCGTTGGGTGACCACCAACTGTGCCCACCACGGCCGCGACCATGCGTTTGACTGTCAGCAACCAGAAGCGTCGGAATTTTGAGTTCTGATTGCAGGGCCATTCGTCGAGCGGCGGAGTTGGTCGAGTCGATCTCTTCAAAATACTGACACTGACCAACTAAACCTTGATTCAGCAGATCCTCAAAAACAAGCTCGAACGGGTTGTTCATGCAGTTCAAGGCTAGCTGACTTGCCAGGTGTCGCCAGCGTTGAACAACTTGTTCAGATCGCCAGGGCCACGAGCTGACATAGCAGATTCCACCTGCTGATTGACCTGCTCGTCGTAGGTTGGTTGTTCGATTGCTCGGAAAACTCCGATCGGCTCGGGGAATTCAGGATGTCGCAGTCGAGCCAAGATGTTGACCAAGGCTGGATCGGCCTTTTCGTCGTGGAACAGCAAGTCGTCTTGCGAATACTTGCCTGTCGACAGATCAACAACTTCAGGCGATAGGCCATTCAAGCGAATGCCCTTGTCACGATTCTTGCCGAAAATCAACGGCTTACCGTGCTCCAACTCGATGGTTGTATCGGCGCGCGTGGTCTTGTCCTGAGCGTAGGACCAAGCTCCGTCGTTGAAAACGTTGCAGTTCTGATAAACTTCAACGACCGCTGTACCTTTGTGCTGAGCGGCTCGATAAAGCGTATCGGTCAGGTGCTTGATGTGCACGTCAATACTACGTGCGATAAAGGTGGCCTCGGCTCCAAGAGCCAGCTTGATTGGGTTAAGCGGATGGTCGAGTGCCCCCATCGGAGTACTCTTGGTAACCTGTCCTTCAGGACTAGTCGGCGAATACTGGCCCTTGGTCAGTCCGTAGATTCTGTTGTTGAACAGCACCAAGGTCAAATTCACGTTGCGTCGCAGCAGGTGCATGAAGTGATTTCCGCCGATGCTAAGAGCGTCGCCGTCACCCGTGATGACAAAGACCTTTAGGTCAGGTCGAGTGATCTTCAGACCGGTCGCAAAGGCTGGGGCTCGTCCGTGGATACTGTGCATGCCATAGGTGTTCATGTAGTACGGAAATCGGCTTGAGCAGCCAATGCCCGACACGAACACGATCTGCTCTCGAGGCAGGCCGAGCGATGGTAGCATCTTTTTCATCTGCTGCAGAATCGAATAATCTCCGCAGCCGGGGCACCAGCGAAGTTCTTGATCACTGGCAAAGTCGTTAGCGGTCAAAACTGGTAGTGAGGTACTCATGGAATATCTATTGTGCAAAATGGGATTGAATGGATTGTTAACGGTCTCGCTAATGCTCTTAGGAATGATGACCGTTTCCGCTGACCGAGCAGACTTCGCGAATCTTGCTGACAAGTTCCGAAACCGCAAACGGCTTGCCCTTTACCTTGTTCAAACCGATCGCATTGATCAAGAATCGGTCTCGAAGCAGCATTCTCAGTTGACCCAAGTTCAACTCGGGAACCAGCACCTTCTCGTAGGAATGAAGTATCTCGCCCAAGTTCCCTGGGAATGGATTCATGTGGCGCAGGTGGCAATGAGCAACGCTTAGACCGCCAGCTTGAGCTTGCTGAACTGCCGTATGGCAAGCACCATAAGTTCCACCCCAAGATACGACCAGCAACTGACCTGACTTAGGACCACTGACCTGTTGAGGTGGAATGACCGAAGCGATCTTGGCCACCTTTTCGGCGCGAAGCTTGACCATCAGTTCATGGTTTTCCGCATCGTAGCTCACGTTCCCGGAGCCATTCGCCTTTTCCAAGCCACCGACTCGGTGCATGAGCCCAGGAGTTCCAGGAACCGCCCAGGGCCGCGATAGGTTCTCGTCGCGACCGTACGGCTTAAACGGCGGATCATCGTCACCGCGAGGTCCAGGATGTTTGATCTCGATCTTTTCGATCTTGTTGATATCCGGAATCAGCCAAGGTTCAGCACCGTTGGCGATGTAACCGTCAGACAGAATCACGACCGGAAGCATAAACTTCGTCGCAATACGCCACGCCTCAATGGCTGTTTCGAAACAATCGCCAGGGCTTCGTGCGGCCAGTACTGGAATTGGAGCTTCCCCGTTTCGACCGAAAAGAACCTGTAGAAGATCCGCCTGCTCGGTCTTGGTGGGCAGTCCGGTGCTTGGACCACCTCGCTGAACGTCGATAACGATCAGCGGCAGTTCCAGCATAACGGCTAACCCCATTGCTTCTGCCTTCAGAGCGATACCAGGGCCGGAGCTGCAAGTGACTCCCATACCACCGCCGTAGGCTGCACCGATGGCCGAGCAAACTGCGGCGATCTCGTCTTCTGCTTGAAAGGTACGTACGCCAAAGTTCTTGTAGCGGCATAGCTCGTGCAAAATGTCGCTGGCAGGAGTAATTGGATAGGTTCCATAAAACAGATCCTTGCCGCTCAACTGGGCTGCTGCCATCAAGCCCCAGGCTAAAGCTTGGTTGCCCATGATGTTTCGATACTTGCCAGGGACCAACTTGGCCGGTTCAACTTGGTAAGAAACATCCAACAGTTCAGTTGTTTCACCGAACGCCCAACCGGCCTTGAGCGCGCGTTCGTTGGCTTCACGAACTGCGGGCGACTTGCTGAATTTGGAGTCGATGAATCGCATGGTGGTGTCCATGCTTCGGCCATAAAGCCAGTAGACCAAGCCCATGGCAAAGAAGTTGCGGCAACGATCGGCTTCTTTTTGTGAAAGTCCCAGATCGTTCACTGCCGTACGCGTTAGCTTGGTGATTGGAATCTTGGCTAAGCGATACTTGTCCGTCAGCGCTTCGTCATCCAATGGATTCTTCTCGAGCGCTGCCAGCTTCAGATCCTTCTGTTCGAAGCTATCTTCGTCAACGATGATCAGTCCACCGGCGCGAAGGTCCGACAGGTTCGTGACCAGCGCCGCTGGGTTCATCGCCACCAGCGTGTCCAGCGTGTCGCCAGGAGTGTGAACCTCGTGCGATGCAAATTGAACCTGGAATCCGCTGACTCCGGCTCGCGTGCCTCGTGGCGCGCGAATTTCGGCAGGAAAGTCAGGAAAGGTTGCGACGTCGTTGCCCGCCAGCGCTGAGGTGTTAGTTAGCTGAGTTCCCAGCAATTGCATGCCGTCGCCTGAGTCACCAACGAGTCGAACCGTAATGCCGCTGACTTTTTGAATTCGCTTAGAAGCCGCCTGAGGCGCATCAATGGACATGAAAGAACCTGTGTGTAATTTATCTCAAGGAAGGTCCGGCCACGCATACAATCGCACAGCCAAAGCTGTAGGGATAGAGAACCAGAATTTACTTTTCGGCAAAATGTACCGATTGAGTGGAGTCTTTTTTCTGGGAAGACTTTGAGCATCGGCTGAAAGCGTAGATCTGATCATGTAGCGGATTTAGGCGCGGGAGAGGCTTAATTGGACTCTGAAAGCCGTAAATCGTGAGTGCCCCTACAATTGCTAGATTTTACGCATAACCAGCAAAATGAATATGGTAATTTGGGGCTTTTCCGTGCGGAACCGAGCGTCGTTTTTCGTAGCTCCCTTCCCCCAAAGGTGGTTCAGTGCGAAGTAAGCCAAAAAGAGTACCCTAAAGTAGCGGTTCCGGCTGGTCTTCTGAGCATAGCACTCTACTCGGCTTCCATATGTCGCGATTGTTGCAATTTTGCAACGAATGGATGCCGAAAAGAAACGTTCTGAAAAATTTGCTGGTGACCAAATGCTGGAAAATGCGTTAAACCCCTAACGTTTGGGTTATTTCGGCTTTTGGCGCGCGGTTTGCTATTCAAATAGCTAGCGAACTTTTGAACGCAAAGGATGTCTAACCACGGAAGGCTTTTGTGGAGCTTTGATACTCGCACGACCAGGTCAACCATCATGACACACTCAGATCAACTGCCTAACCCAAGCTCAAAAGTCGTTGCTGGCTGGAACTGGCTACAATCTCGACTTGAGAGAACTGAGTTGTTGGCTGCTTCGCACGAGTTCGATGAGTGGATCGATGAACAATTGCATGCATTGGAAGCAAACTACGAATCGCTGGTGACTCACGAAAGCGAACGAGTATCAGCAGGTAGCTTGGTTAAGTCGACGCGTCGCAATGGCTAGTTCTTCATGGCCTACAGCGGCTTGCGTGAAGCAAACTTAGAGCTGCGATTCAGTGAGGCAAAGGACGAACCATGACAGATATCTACATCAACGACCATCTTTCTATTCCAGCTGCACAATTGACATGGACCTTTTCGCGCAGTGGCGGTCCCGGCGGTCAAAATGTCAACAAGGTAAACTCGAAAGCTACCTTACGCTGGCTGCCAACTCCAGATTTCCTACCCGAGTCTGCATGGCGCCGTTTCTTCGCAAGGCAGCCCGTTACCTAACGGAGGATGGCGAGATCGTCATTCAATCGCAAGAGCATCGCGACCGAGCTGCAAACATCGAGGCTTGCACTCAGAGGTTGAAGGAGATGATTCGACTGTCGTTGATTGCTCCCAAGCGACGCATCGCTACCAAGCCTAGCAAGGCCGCGAAAGCTCGGCGCCTAAACGACAAGAAACAACGTTCCGACAAGAAGAAGGCTCGCCGCGGCGGTTGGGACTAGTTCAGACTTGTTGCCCAGTGTCGTGGACCGCTCCATCGGTCTGTGTAGCTTTTTCGTTTGAGCATCTGGTTCCGGTTGAGAATGCGGTCGAGTTGGCAGACCCAATCCGGGGTGAATTCGGGGGGCTCGCGTGCCACACGACTCTTCATCCGCAGTTCGGCTCTGCCATCCGCAGGTACTGGTTATTGTGTCGACCAGTTACTTGCCGTGCAGTTCATCTGGACGGGATGAGGATCTCCATTGTTTCGCTCTTGGCGTCGGGTTCCATACGATTTGTGGAGCCGC
Organism: Ottelia alismoides; assembly: GCA_037367405.1. Lineage (NCBI taxonomy): Eukaryota > Viridiplantae > Streptophyta > Magnoliopsida > Alismatales > Hydrocharitaceae > Ottelia > Ottelia alismoides. Next base: position 29,734 of record JAZKJV010003823.1, read on the forward strand.
TA
>JAZKJV010003824.1:0-303552 GCA_037367405.1 Ottelia alismoides
TTATGCGGTAGGTTTTTTTTGATTAATTTCAAATTAGGTTTTCTTGTAAATTTATTTTATGAATATACTTCATATGTTAATTTCCTTAAATTCGATTCAATTTACTCAAATAACTCTTTATTTGAATTATTGGCAATTTTGTATTTTTTGAAATTAAAAGGGAGCTCACTTTTGGTATTGACTAAAAATAGAAAGAATTTGAATTTTGAAATTTCAAATTGGTTTATCTTAATCAATGAGTAATCATTAATTTGTTAATTAATTAATTATCGAAAACTTAATTTCCCATTTTCCCTTTGCTCTTCAACCATTGGGAGATAGCTTTTGCTTTTGAGAATCATTTCTGCTTCTATCTTCTCCAAGACTAAACAGGTCAGTAATTTATATTCATATACTCAATATGTTTGATCTTCATCTTTTTTTCCTTTGTTTAAAATTGCAGTATATGTTTTCATCAATCTTTATGCACAATTATAATGTAAAAGATTTATTGTTGCGTTTAGCGTTTGATTCTTTGAATCAGACATGTGTTTCTCGCAAAAAATTATTCATATCATCTGTAATCTCATTCTAAAGCGAAATTTTCCTGTTGTATATAAAATCACTAATTTAGTTTTTCAAATCCGTAATTCAGGATTTCATACATTGTTTAGTTATCAGTGCTTATGTTCTATATTGAAAGCATCAAAAATTTCAAAGATAAAATTTTTAATATGTTATATAATTCATATTTCACCATGAGAGCATCATTGTCAGCTTGTACCATGTATAGCGTCACATTTTATTTGTAGTATCGGGAACATAAAACCAAGCGGAAACTCAAATTGTAGAATATAAGAGGAAGATGTAAAAATATAACATGCTTTTGTAAACTATAGACTGATAATGTAAAATAGATGCAACATTGGTAATTACTTAATGCAAAATGTAAAAGAACTCGGTAAAATACACTCAAATTTTGTAAAATAAATTTTACATTTGTAATATATTAACATACAATTGTAAGTATAGGTGATCAAGATTCTAAGAAAATAAATATACATTCCTAAACGTTACGTTCTTATATTAATTGACATATACATTAACATAATAGTGTAGCCTTTTGTAAAATATACAATTTATACGTAAATTATGAAAAGTGTTGGTAAGCTTTTTTAAAAGTTTGTAAAAAATATTCTAACATTTATCATAATGACATTGTAAAATATTTTATAAAATTGTAGTTGTCCTCTGGATCGTGTAAATTATAGATATAAAACGTAATTCAATGTTACATTTCCTTATGTATAAATTTCTAATTATGTATATGCGTATACGAGAGTCTGCATTGTCTTTTTCAATTTCGTATTTTATTACGCAACCGAATGTAATTTTTTTTAGTTAATATGTTCAAAATATGTATACGTCTCCTAGCATTTTTTCCGTATAAGCTGTAGATTATTTGATGTAAAATTTGACATAATGATGTAAAATAGCAAAATATTTTGTAATATCATAACAGATTATCTCAAAATAAGTTGCTTTAATCAACCGAGATTTTGCCGAAATGCTGTGTTCTTAATCATGCTTATTTGCTAAATATAGAATGATAGTGACGTGTAATACTTTATTTAGCATTAATTTAACAATCCCTCTTTTTAGGAATGTTAGTTGTCACGAATACCACATAGTGGTTTCAATCTCCTTCGTAGAATCTTCATCCCACGGCCTAAGATGAAACCTTTCCTTGATCAAGGAAGGTGCCACCTCAATTCAAGTGCTCCCTATATATATATATGTATATGCATATGTATATATATGTTTTATTTTTTTAAATCATTTGCACTTGATAATAATTCGATCCATATTCGTAATTATCTTTATTCAATCATATATTCATATCTGATTTTTATTCGATTCATATTCATATTCGCTCTTTGTTACATTTAGATTTATGTTCGATAAATATTTGATCCAAATTCATATTTGATTATTTAAGGATATGCTTTATTAAGTTCATATTTGATTTTATATTTGCATCTTTATTAGTATTTGGTAGAGATGAAGTGAATGTGATGTGAAATAGTTATGTCTGATCCGCATGCAATCTGTTTTCATCCCAGAAACAAGTAGCTGCTTGCATTCATCTGATAGATATATGTTTTTATGAGCCTAATTTGTGTTTAGCATGGGGATCAATCTGATTCGACCCACTACAACCCAACCTAGATCTGTAACGTGGTCAGAGTCGATGATCACCACGGTCGGTTTGTTCTACAGTTTTATGCCATAACCTAGATGGCTTAAAATTTCCTTACATACTTCGGGAGGGGGTTATTATCTAGTGTAGGCCTCTATGGTAGAATCAGTCAGGGATGCAAGAGCGGCGGTGATTTACCCTGTGGTGGATGTCAGCGGTTTGAGTCTTCTTTTCTTCCTTCTCCATCGCACGAACTTAGCCGATACTATGAATATGACAGCATCCAAATTTTTTGATTCGGCAGTTCGATCTATAATTATCATTCATGGACGCTGATGAGATCCTTCCATTTAGCATCACCTTGGAATGGCATAGGCTTGTGGATACCTATGCACCCAAAGATGGGGAAGGGCGTAGTTTGCAACAACATGCTTCAGGGAGTTGAAAAATAAGTATAGAATCAGAGATTCTTAAATAGGTCAACCTTGCTATTGAATTCATAGGTAGACAGGAGACAACGTGGCGAACCGAAATATCTTAGCAGCTAGAGGAAAAGAAAGCAAAAGTTGCTGTCCATAAAAAGTTTAAGTTCGGATAAGTGATAAGCGAAGTTCATTTCTTGTTCGGTTGCTTACAAGGAAAGAATAAAATTATATACTTATACATTATTGATGATGTAATCATAATGGCATCACTTATCGTGTGATAGTTAAAACTGTGATAAAGTCTTTTTTTTAATGTTAAAACCAATTTACAGATATATGCTCGATTTATTATTTATCGGAAATAAATAAACTATACCAAGCTTATTCAAGCTCAATGTTCTGAATTCACTACCCAAATCCAAGTCCATTTAATAACAGCTCGAGCATAGCCTGCTTTTACATGGATCACAATCTTCATATCCTACACAAACGTAGGGGTCGGGCATCGAGCCGGGTTGGATCGGGTTTGAGTTGGCTCGATCCAAATCCATTTAAGTATATTAGCTAATGGATCATGTCTAGGTTCATTTTATTTTCAAATGTCATGACCCAAGCCCAAACCCGGCTCAAATAAAATGGATTGGGTTCGGTCCAATTTAACACATATATACACCAATATCACGTGTTCCGTTTTTCTTGCTTATGCATGTGTGCATGTTTAATACTTTAAGTGCGTCAACTAATTCATGATTCTTACATTAGGTTCATGTAATACTGGGGATTACACGGGACCGAGGAGGCTTACGGCGGCGGAGGAGGCCGGAGTTCGCGTGCGGAAGGTGGAGGAGGTGGGGGCTCGTGCGCGGTGTGGGCATGTGTGGGCGGAGAAGGATGCGACGGCTTGTGTAGGCGGAGGAGGAGACCGCGGATCACACGGTGTGGAGACGACTGGGGAACGCGAGGGAAGGATGGAAACGAGGATGCAACGGTGGGAGTAGACATGTGTAGAAGGAGAGATGGAAGGAGATGTTGATCGAGGTCAATCGGGAATAAATATTTGCAGGGAAAATCTACACTTCTGCATTTCTTGAACTTTATCGATAACATCTGTACTTTTATTTGTTTCATACTTACATGATGAACTTAACGTCATCTAGTCATCGACATCAGAGATACCAAATAACTAAATTATTATCATATTTGTTAAAACAACCCCTAAATTCTTCAATATTTATTTTGTTCTACTTCATCTTCTTCATCCATCCACTCATTCTTCCTCGACCCTCCCGTCGATGCACTCCATCGCCTCTTTCCAGGGAGTTGCTCTGATATGCATGATCACCACCACCATCATCTATATCAGAAAAACCGCTGCTTCCATTATACCAAAGAACGCGATCTCGAATCGAAACCTCACCACACCATGATCACGAGGAGATTCGCAGCCCTCAACCGGTCCGTCCATCTTCGTTTTCTATCTTCAACGCCCTCTTCCCATTATCCAGGCATCTCGAAGCCCCCATGCCCTTAGCTCCCTCGCGTCTTGCAGAAGCAAAGCACCATGTGGAAGAGGCAGAATGAAGCGACGGAGGAAGAGGTGGAGGGGAAAGGAAGATGAGGTCGAAGAGAGGTGGTAGAATGCTACCACTAAAGGTGACGACGAAGAGAGTGAAGAAGGTGGGACCAAAAATAATGGTCTTAGAATTTGAGGGTTTATTTCGTAAAAAAATCAACTGTATTTTAATCATTTCAATATCATCTTTAACGATTTGACTCGTGGATTCTAACAAACTACCACTTTATCGTGATTATAATAAAAAGAAAAGCAAAAATTCTCGAGATTTGGACTTCGGAGAGAAAAAAACACCACAAAATACATTCAAAAGAAAAACACTGTGGTCCATTCCCTCCGCCGTAGTTCAAATTTATGTGGAGAATATTATTATTATTATATGCACATCTTACTTCAGTCAATCAAAGAAAAAGGCACTGTAGATTTGGGATCGGATCCAAGGATGGAAACCCAACATGCCATGTGTTCAACACAGCCTTTGATTCCTCATCCAAGGTGTCATGGGTGAATAATTAGAGATCAAGTGAAGTTTATATATCTGTCCTTTTTTCCCCTAAATTTGTTTAAAAATAAAGAAAAGAATAAATATTGTACAGAGAATGTAATCATGATATGATTACTTATCATGTATTCAAGCAACTCTAGATCTCTTGCGATCCATGACCATTGTGAAGTAGCCGAAGGACTGCCATAAAAAGGAGAATTCGAGTTTTCTTGTAAAAAGGACAAGCGATGGGCACACCATTACTTGGTATGTTTCCATCCATAGACTTTACTCATTTACAAGAAAACAAGTAAAGATGATTGTACGAAGATATTTTTGTACATTGTAAACCCTAAAAATCTTCTTGAAACTGCACCAAACTGATCATCTTCTAGTCTCTCTCTCTCATTGTTTTTCAGGGCATTCAAACTAGACTATAACCTTCTTCATATGATATAATGACTTACCAAACCATTGCTTTTGATCGCTCTCATCATGCTTAGGAAGGAGATTTAAAATAAATCTCACCACCAATGCTTCAAATGTTACTTCCCAAAAGGGAAGCATGCAAATATTTCTGCATGTTCTTTTTTATGGGGAAACATAAAATAAGTAATAAGAATTGGAGTTTTAATTCGAAAATATGACCAACTTTGCATTTAATCTTCTCTCTCTCTCTCTACCTCGCGCACGTGGATGTGATGCCAAACTCTCCTTTTTATGCTCCTAATGCTTTTATATGATGTTGGCGCAATTATTTTTGAAATGATTTCAAATGTTGAAATCATCCGAAAATGATATGTCCCTGCTTTTGGCTCAAACTACATCAATCTTCCATAGTATTCAAGTTAAGTCCCTTGGAAGCACCATATCACACATCTCACTTAATCATTCACCTTTTATATTCATCTTTAGTCTCCATTCATTATATAACCAACATTGGAAGGGAATGGGGCTCACAGGAAAGCTTTTTTTGGGGGGAGGGGATCGGTTTGTAGTAGTACCCGCTAATATGCTAGTGCTAACCCTAGTCAATCATTCCCAGGGGATAGATCATAGAAGTCTGAATCACCTATACCCTTGCCTTTTTCGTTAACCTCGACTTGACAAGACCTTTCGCTTCACTTCTTACTTCCATCAAGCACTCAGTTCGTCCCCCTTGCCCTACCAAGCACCCCTCCCTCCCGTCCGCTTTTTAGACCAACGAGAATTTGACATGGAACTACCCATGCCCATCTCGGTTATCCCTTGGAAGCTCCCTCGGTTCAAAATGGGAGGAGATATATAGGGAGAGAAATAACCAATAGATGAAAGAACATGTCATTCTTAATTTGAAAAACTATGTAAAATATTTTAATATAAAGTTAGTTTTCAGAATTTTTAATTATAACGATTTATATCAAAGTGGAAATATAGTTGTGAATATAGCTCCATCCGATTCATTGGAGCATTATGGCTCAATGAACCTAGAAAAAGAGGATGAACAAGACCCATGTTGTTCATCATAATATATAGAAGACATCTTTCATATGATGTTTACAATTAATAAATATATTAGTGGTGAGGTTTTGAGCTTATTGTATGCAAGTTTAAGTAGAAGCCCACAACACCCTCTCAATCCAGATGGCTCAGCTCTTTAACCTAGATATATCAGTCGATCTTATCAAATATTCAAATCCAATCCAATCCAAAGGATTATGGATTAAATCAGGTTGAATCATATTTTTGATACTTATATATTCTCATCCTATGATCTATCCTCATGTTAATAGCACTTGACATCTGAATTATGTTTTTTTTTAAATTTGAATAGATGTAAAAAGTGTTTACTTTAATGGAGTTCACACATTCTATAATTCAAATACCATAATTATAAATACTTTATAAGGAACTAAAGGAAATCATTACTTTATGTTTTTTTTATTGAAAAGAATATGACTTGAGGATAGCACACAACTGGGGAAGAGTTATACCTCAGATGAAACAATATCAACATTTTGTGTATTCTTTGCATTTGTGGCTAGAAATGGAATGGGAAAGAGAGTTGTATGCCACACTTGTTGCTCGATGCAAGGCATGCACTGTCTTTAGTTACTTCTCTAAATAAACTTCCTCGTCGCAACACCAAATAAATCCTAAGCACAACTATCATTGGCAAGGTGGCTAGAAGGATGAGCTGGGGCTTGGGAGATCTAGGTTATTTGATAGGGAAGTTTCAGACAATCAAGGGCTTTGAGGAGATTAAGAAGGTGATATAGATGGAGGTAGAGATCATGGCAGGACAAATAGATGAACATGAAAGAGGTAGGTGGTTTTAGTGAGTGAAGAGGAGGTGCACAGTGAAGTTGGGCTAAGACATGGGTGCGTCGTGAGAACTATAATAAGTGAATTAATTGGGAAGGACGGTGCGTGACACCAACACAGTAGTCCAAGAATTAAAACTAGAGGAAAAAAAGAAAAATTCACTACGGTTAGAATCTCAAAAAAATCAAAACATGAAATTTGTGGAAAAAAACTTTTCCTACTCTTTCATGAAGACATCAAAGTCAAATTAGGCCAAGACTTGAGATCTAGTTTTTGGGTGCCAAATACAAATATAAAATTCTTGTATTTGCTCTTTTTTTTAAATTATTATTTTTTACATAGTATTATTATAATATATTATAATATATTTTTAGATACATTTATATATTTTTGTTCTGCTTTAGAGGCTAGTTTAGGCACTATAGAAATTGGGATAAGTTAGGATCATTTAGGCCTTAATGAAATTGGGATAAGTTAGGATCATTTAAGCCTTAACGAAATTGGGATAAGTTAGGATATATGTATCATACTCTTATGAATTGTGCCCTTTGATTTTTGTTCTTTCTTTCGAGTGGTTTTTTATAGAGTATATACAAAAGTAATACAAAAAGTTGTGCATGTGTTATTGAGTGCAGCATGTGTCTAATACAAAATACAAGAGTCTAAAAATCAATAGATGTATATAGCAATTAGATCCAAAAATCAACTCTTCTCACATGAACCTTATTTTCTTAAAAAGAATACCCATTAGAAATTAAAATTTTAATGCTTAACTTTAAAAGTGATTAGGTTGTGATTAGAGCCCATATGTTCACGATATTTGGCTTTCAAATTCAACAACATTAGAACTAGGGTTTAAGTTTTATTGTGATCAGTGTACCTTGTGATTTTTGACTTATTTTTATTCACATTTATATTGAACCAAGACAATTGAGTTATTATAAGCTATGCTGAAAATCGAGAAGATTCTCTACTTATTCATGGATCGTATTGGTTAAATATATATATATATATACAAGCGAATCTTTTTTTCTTTTTTGAGATTTCTTGATTGGACTTATTTTTATACTAATGTATTCCAAATTAATCCATTTTATACAATCATATTATTTTATGTAATAGAAGTGTGTTTTTACTTAGGAGTTTAGGTCAAATATGAGAATAGTTAGATGAATCACATATTCATGACTTATGCAAATAATATCCATTTCACTCCCATTCACTTTTGATCTTCATAACTAAGTATAATCTAAATTCTAAAAACCTTCAAAAGTAAAACTGTGTTAAATGTGCAAATAGATTTGGGTCTAACTTCGATTAATTATCATTATTTTTATATAACTTCTTTTTATTTTGTTTTAATGATTGAATACTATCTTGATCATATTGTTATATAGAAACATTTACAAAATTAAAATCATAAAAATGGAAAAAAGGAAAATCAAACCTTTAAATTATAGGTCAAATTGATCTATATGCTTATAAAAACATACAGAGAATGCAAAACAAATAAGACGAATATATAGTAGGCTTGCCCCCTCTCTTCTATATTATTACTCACTATTAGTTACTATCTTTGGGAAAGGAGACACAACAATTTGCTTCTCATATCGATGAATTTGAGATAGTGGAGGCCCTATTTCACTTTCAATAGGAAAAATGATGTCATATTCCCTTTCTCCCAACTAGAATATATAGTAGCTAAGCCTCTGGTTTGAATTAACCATCTCATATGTGTTTTCCATGATCCTTTCGGGCCCTTCGGGATCTCGATTTGAGGGCTAGTATAAGTAGAAGAAGATGGTATTTTGCTAGCATATCAGTCAATCCTAATACATGCTTTGATTATTATTTTTTTATTGAAAATTGTATTCATGGCTAATGCTAATAGTTAGTCTGTCCCCAATAATTCATTCTTTGGGCATGAGGTTCTCTTTCCAGCTTTTTCCCTTAGTCCCCCAATCTTCACTTCCTTTTAGACCTTGAAATTTTGTAGTGTAAGTATTAAATCTAATTAACTTAAATCAAATTTTTAATGAACATATATTATATAATTCCATAGTATTTTATATAATATATATAACTCAATCATAAAATTAAAATTTTAGTATAGCTATTATAAATGCATTTATTTTGTATTTTTTTAATAAGTGAAGTGAGATCCGATCTAGGTTGAGCATTGGGCTAGGCCGGCCCGGCCTGATGACCCACCTGAGCTATCGCGGTTAAGTTGATTAATTAAGTTGTCATTATCGCTCTAAAACTAAGGCTAGTAATCGAGAAAATCTTATTCAACTACAAAACAAATCAAACAAATAATGTGAGTGGTCTAAGCTACTTTTATTAACATGGAACAACGACCAAGGTCGAACATAAGTAGCACAATTAAACCTAGATAGTCACATCAAGAGATTCAAAATATTTTTATTTTTATTTTATGATTTTTAGTGGTTTTTAATTTTGCAATTTTTTTAATTTTAAAAAATAAGACAAATAAAGACAACGAATAAAAGGCACACACTTTTTGTATTTTTCAAATAGGATAAAAATAACCAGAAAAATCAAGTAAAAATATTTTAGTATTTCTAATAATTTTATAATGTCATTGAACTTTTTGGAGATTTTTTAGATGTTTTTGGAATTTAATAAAAAACTGAGACGAATAACAAATAGTGCACAGTCAGGAGGATTTTTTGAATTAAAAATATCAAATATGTCAAAACTCCTAAAGACCAATTTTATTAAAAAAATATATGAAAACATCTACAATAGAAACTGAAATCACAATTTCTGGGTTTTTAAAAGCTTTTATATTAATTTTTATGACATTTTTAGGGATTTGCAAATTTTTAGATTTTAGAAAAGAAAACAAGATGAAATTTCGATAGAAATTCAAATACGGAAATAAAGCTAATCTATTTTTTTGTACATTTTGAAGTTTTTTTTGTAGTTTTTATGAATTTTCTAAGGCAACCAGGTGGTTTTGTGATGTTTTTGAATTTTTAATAATATCAATAAAAGAAAATCAACACTAAAAAATCACCACATGAAAAACATAATATTAGGAGCTACAGGGAATTTTTGTGGAATTTTTGGAGCTAATTTAATATTTATTGCAATTAATGAATGAGAACGAAAAATCAATAGTGCACAGATGGCCTGGATGAAATTATTTTAGTTTCTAGGGTTGAACAATAACATGCAATAATAGCTCAGTTGCTATAATACAAAAAGTCCAGAGAAAACGTTCGACACACATGATGCAGCACTCACATTGGCATATATGCAAATACTAAAAAGCTTTTCTGATTCAGATAATAAATGAAAACATATATTCAAATATGCAAATATCCCACAAACACACGTGTACATGCACATGACTTCAACTCAATGAGACTAAAATGTAAATATTAAAACTATGAGGTCCTAACTGCAATTGTTCTTAACTAAGTATTACATTTATTGTACTAAATGGGAATAGCGGTTATGACAAGGGTAAAAGGGAAATATACCGATAACAGGCACATGCGACACATGGCTCTGAAAAGGATCTGACGGTGAGGAGGCATGGCACAGTCGTACATCTCTTATGATCTAGAAAAGGATTTGACGGTCAAAGAAAAGTTGAGAACGTGTTGTTGGGATCTGATCTACCAGGTACGGATCTAACAGTCTAGATGGTGAACGGTGACTTGCGATTGGGATCATCCCTAGATTCGATCTGAACGCCCAGATTTGGGCTCTAAGGTACGTCATATATCAAATCTGGGAGGAGGACACCTCATCCAACGATGATGAAGGGATGTGGAAGAACTCGTAAGAAGGGGCCTCTTGCCGAGCTTCAATCAAGTGCATCTGGCGCTCCACAGCTCGGATTGGCTCGCTGAGAGGTCCAACACCTTGCTGGAGAGTGTCCGCATCAAATGGAATTCTCCGATGGTTAGATGGACAAGTCTATGGAGATCTGGGAGGTGGCTCAACTGGAGCAACTCTGCCACCTCTGCTGGTGCCTAATTCAGACTTCTCACACGTACCTACACCTGCAAGGGGATTCACAGCTCAGGGATGACACTCTGACCAGGGTTATTCTGCAACGAAAACATAAGAAGCAGCGGGGGATGGGTGGTCGACTCCCGACGTTGGTGGAGGGGGAAGTCTATGCCTAATCTTTCTCTGATGAGCAAGATTTAGGGGGGTCAGGTTGCAGAGGATGATGAGCGATGATGTGGGGATCAAATCGATGCAGACAAATGGATGAGTGAAGTCCAGACCTGCTAGTCGGAACAAATGTGGCTGACAGCGACCAATGGAGGAAATTGAGGATAAACTGCGAAATGGAGATGATCGAAGGTACCTGAGTGTGTGAACAGAAGACGAAGAGAAGTGGAGTTAATGGAACTATCATAGCCTCGACCAGGTTGCGGAAGACCAAGGAGGCTGATCGCGACAGATACTCCGACCACGAGCGAGTTCAGCTCAACCAGACACCAAATCGAGCTCCAAAGGAGTCCTCAAGGATCCTGTCACAATCTTAAGGCTTCAGGTGGAGGAAGAGGAGGCGCAGAGCGAAGTAGCATGTGGAGGAAGCATAAGAGAGTATTTATAGGAGCTTCTAGGTATCAGGAAGAATCGAGAAGAATCATGCAATCCGAGGAAGATCCGGTGAAACGTAGGTATCTACGAGGATCACAGATCCCTAGCGAATAATAGGGCATGCGAATCGATGAAGAAGGTGGTCGGACTCGAGCGGGAGAAAGTGAAGAAATCAAGTCCGGCGAGCAATTGTCCAGGTCAGACATGGGAGAGGGGAGGTTGACCTGGGTCAACAGACCTGAGTTGACCAATCAGAAAAAAAGGAATTCACAAAATAAAAGAAAAATTAATAAAAAATAGTAAATGATTTTAAAATAAAAAGTTATAAAAATGAAAAATATTAGTTACTTTACAAACTTTTTTTGTGACTTTTAATAATTTTAATAATATATATAGTAGTGTTTTTATCAGTTATGCCCCTCTAAGTTATTGTAATTTCACTTATGTCCCTTCCTTTTTTGAAATATCAGTTATGCCCTCGACTTCTTGTTGATCTATCACTTGTTCCCCTCGAGTTAGTTGCCGTCCATCCCCAATGCAAACGGATGTTAACTTTAGAGACACAAAGGTAATTAAATTTAAAAAATAATTAAAATATCTTTCCTCCTCTCATCTCTCTCTTCCCCTCCTCCTCCTCCTATGCCCAGCCTCCTCCTCCACCCAATCTCCTCCTCCGTCCAGTTTCCTCCTCCTCCTCACATCCCCCCCATGCTTCCTCCACCTCCTCCCTACTACCTCCTCCGCCCCAACCACCTACACCTGCCCCATCCTCCCCCTCCCGCTTCCTCCTCCTCCTCCCAACCACCTCCTCTACCCCCAACGTCCTCATCCTCCTCCCCCCGCTTCATCTTCCCTCCTCCTTGCTTCCTCATCCTCCTCCCAACCACCTCCTCTGCCCCCTCCTCCCCCTCCTTGCTTCCTCCTTCTACTCTGTATCACCTCCTCCACCCCCAGTCTCCTCCATCTGCCCTATCCTTGCTTCCTCCTCCTCCTCCTCCCCACTACCTCCTCCGCCCCAACCTCCTCCTCCTCCTCCTACCACTCCCTACTTTCTCCTCATCCCCGGACTGACACACTCCTCCCTCCCCACCCTCGACGATAGTCAATATAACCTATCGCTCGCTCCATGCTCCGTCAAAATGGTTGCGTATAACTCGTGCTATTTCTGAAGGTTGCATGCCTCTAGAGGTCTCTTGCCAGCTCCTCGAAGCGAAGCCAAAAGGGGCGGGGGTCGTCAAACCGCCAGAGATTGTAGAAGTAGACCGGTCAGGATTAGGTGTGAGGGTGGACAATGATTGACCATCAGAGTAGCATCCCTGAGGCAGCATCCCTAAGATGACCGGTAGCGTCCTTGAGGCAATCAGAGCAGAGGGATGAACTGAGGTCACCGCTATAGAGTGCGAGGCTGTAGATGATGTCTGGTGGCATGGTGCCGGTGGTGAGGTTCGCGAAGCCGGTCAGGGAGGCGGTACGGACGTGGGAGGTGAGGAGGAGTTGATCTTGGGGAGCAAGTGAAGAAGGTCATGGATGAGGTGGCAATGGGGGTACATATGAGGAGGAGGAGGAGCGAGAGGGAGGTGATGGTGGCGGAGGACATGGTGGTTGTGGCGGGAGATTGAGGGAAGCAGAGGTTTTTTATTGGGAGAGTTCGTGTTGTTCCCTCATCCAAAGCCATGCAGATCCATCAGGTGGGGGCATTTCTTCCAAATATGTCCCTCACCATGGTTTGGTACATGGTTAAGTTCAATTTATTGATGGCCAAAGTAACAGAGGGGCACAACTGATAGAATGATAAGAAGTTAGGGACTCAACTGATATTCTTAAAAAGGGAGGGGCATAACTGATATTGCAATATCTCAGAGGCGCACAACTGATAAAAATCGTATATAGTATATACAATATATATTAGTATGTACATGTATAATATATCTATATATTATATACATATATTTTTATTTTTATTTTACAAAATACATTATATTTTATATTTTATTTATTCAAAAAATAATTTAAAGTGCATAAAATATTTTTATTGGATTTTTACAAATTAATTACATGTATTAATTAATTAGGTTTATGTATAATATATACATTATTGGTGCTATTATAAAATGGAGAATTGATTTTATTTTTATTATTTTTTATTAATTTAATTTTAGTTTTATTAAATTATTAGAAATATTTACAAGTATTTAAAAATATAATATATACAATTTGTTCATAAAAGAGATAAATAAAAATAAATAAAGGTATATGTATTTGCACAATTGCTTTCAATTCACTATTGCAAATATTATTATTGTTTAAAACACATTTTTATCTACAAATCTTATTGAGAAAATAAATCAATTTTGAGATCTTTTTATTGAGGTACATATATAGGATAAATAAGGGATGATATATACAGAGGGTATTCTTGGAATTTTTGTGTTTGAAAAAACAAGGACCCTATCTCTCCCTACTTTATTCCTTTTCGTTCATGCCAATATTTGAACTTCTCTCGGGATTCGGGTATGTATATACTTATTGCACAATTGCAGCCTTCTTTTATTCTTTTTCTTTTTCTTTTCTTCTTTATTCTTTTATTTTGGTAAAAAAGAATGCTGAAAATGAATCATTATCCGAAGCATGCACAATGCTAATTTATTGGATTTGATACATACATACATACAAGTATTTTGCATAGGGAATTTGAATAAAATAAAAGAATAAGGGGTGTGAATCATGGATTCATCATTCTCCTATACTTTACCTTTGATAGTCCCCTAGCAAACACTTATTCAAAGAAGAAGTGAAAAAGAAAATAAGAAAAGAAAAAGGAAAGAACTTACAACAATATTGATTATTAAACTTATCTTCGTAAAATTGTAGTATGGAGTTCAGTCAGACCTTTGGATTATTAGTTTGGCGAAATCTTATTGGGAAATGGACTTAAAACCTAACAACCCTCAAGTTCCACAAGAATCCTATTCAGGTTGCCTCAATAATAAGGTCAGAACAAGTCTACCTACGCAAATGCTTATGACTATGAATCTTTACTTATACGGTGTAAGTGAAATATAGCTCCATACCTCAGAAATGGCAATGAAACGACCTCCCTCAACAAGGTAACTCCAGTTCCATGATCTAGCAACTCTTTCCTTGAGGAGCGAGGTATTTCCTTTTAAGTTCAAGTACAACTAGCTCAAGAAGAGGGGGGAAGAAGAGAATGGACCGTGGCCAGTGTAGCCATGTATCCCTTGGTTCTTGACCAGTGTAGCCAAGTCTCCAGCTGCAAGCTTCCATGAGATGAGACAATGAATCACATAAGCTTTGCTTATTCAACTATATACACTCACTCATGCATTTTATTTTCAATCAGGCCATGTCCTATTTTTTTGGAGTTTTTGCATTTTTTTCGACATATATACAACATGTTCATCATGTACATAAGGAGTTTTTCTTCTTGAGCCAGTAGACTATCCCTCTTTTGAAGCATTATCGCAACCCCACGACATCCTGTCGTTAGACCTCAATGCTACTAGACCAGGTTAAGATGCACTGCCCTCCCTAGAGGAGGACAAATACTCCCACTAGTTGTTACACACCCGTATACTACCCCAAGCCAAAGGATTCTGCCCCTCACCACCTCATCCATGGAGAGCTATGTGTAGAGTGCTTGTCCAAGTTAAGGCCACTATCTAGAAGAATCATCGTGTGTTGTGAAATATTCTACTTAGGCTAATCAAGATGACATGTGAGCATAGTCTTGTGGACTCAAAGAATTAAGTTGCTAGGATCGGGAAAGTCTCAATACCATTTCCTTAAGGTTCCTCTAAAATTGAGTGGATTAAGGTCTTAATCAAGCTCCATTCTTCAATTTTATTCCATACTAGTTTAAATGTCAATACTATTCTGAAAATTGCAAATGCACAAGCAAAATGTATTTAAAAAACATTCGAAAGAAAAGAAAATGAAAGACAAAATCTTTTTGCAAAGTTTTTCAAATAACTTTTGCAAGATTTTATGGACTTTATCTTTTTCAATTTTTATGGCATTTTTAATAAAGAAAGAAAAGAATTTACACACATTTGCAAACAATATGTACATATTTACAAGGGTTTTATTTACAAGTTTTATATACAATTTTACAAATGCATTTTATTTACAAATTTTATTAAAGTATTGTATATACAAAAGAAATTTAATTTACAAATTTTATAAATAAGTATAGGTTTTATTTACAATGATTTTATAACACATATATACAAATACTTATATGCCCATAATTTATATCCCATGTGACAAAATATTTTAGAAACTTTTTTACACCTAGTTTTACAAATAATTTTACAAATCATTTTACAAATAGTTTTACAAAAAGGTTTTTGCGAACTTTTTATTTTCACACATTTTACAAACATTTGTACAATATACGATACAAAAAATTTACAAACATTTTACAAGAAAAACATTTTAACAAACATTTAAAAAAAATTATATAAAAAATAATTTTACAAAGGTTTTTACAAAACATTTACAAATCATGTTACAAAAATTTTTGCAAACATTTTTCAAAACATTTTATTCCAGTTTTTATAAATAATATCCATATTATTAACACACGCAAAGTATGAGTTATGGCTAAAGTATATATATACAATATATGCATCACCCTCTATACTTAGCTCAAACTATGTCCTCATAGAGATCAAAGAGCTGCAAAGGAAGACATAACTCGTGCTAAGTATAAAAAAATAAAAAGAATCCTATACTGCAATGACTCAAAGAATGAAAGAATAAAATGAATAGAAGTCAGTGATCCCCCCATACGTAGGATCAAATAATCCTAAGTATCGAAGACTGAACAAAAAGGGAAAATCGAGGAAAGAATGTACACAAAATCAACAACTCGACTTATCCCCCTATACTTAGGGTAAAATATCTCTACGTATAGAAAATAATATCAACAATTGAGGGACAAGTGAGAGAACACTCAACGAAGTAAAAAACAGATATTACATCCCCTATACTTAGGGTCGGATATCCCTAAGTATAGGCAATAAAACAGAGGTAATAGAATAAAAAATATGAACAATACAGGTTCAACACGGATATACAAAGAAGCATACAGAAGTGTAAATCATGTATGAGACGCAAGATATGAGAATCAAAGAACACAACTCATATGAAATGAATTGGGGCAACATCAATGGTCAACGAGTCATGAGCAAGAAAAAGCTTCAGGCGCTGACCTTTGACTTGAAAGGTGGACTCAGAAGACATCTCGGATATGTCAATACTATCGTTGTCATGCACCTTTCTGACTAAATATGGTTCCTTCCACTTGCTCTGTAATTTCCTTGGAAATAATCTCAATCCAGTATCAAATAGCCATACTCTCTGATTCTGCTCAAATTGCTTATGCCTGATGTGTGAATCATGTCATATCTTCACTCTGTCCTTATACTGTAGGCTACTTGAAAAGGTTGTATCTCTAAGCTCCTCCAGGACTACCAACTCTGCTCTCCTATGATCTCCTGCACTCTCTGGATTCAATAATATCTTTGTGACTGCCCATAGTGACTTGTGCTTAATATCAACAAGTAAGTGGCATGGATTGCCATAAAAGAGTCAAAATGGTGATGTACCCAAAGGAGTCTTGAAGGATGTCCTATAGACCCACAAGACCAGTCCAAAAGCTATGACCAATCCTTTTGGTCTGGACGGACAACCTTCTGCAATATCTTCTTGATCCCCTAAGTCAAAACATCAACAAGACTATTCGTCTGTGGATGATATGGAGTGACAACTCTATGGTTTATGCTAAACTCGTTAGAAAGGGTCCTTACCTTGCCGTTAATAAAATGAGTACCCCCGTCAGAAATCAAAACTTTAGGAAGCCCGAACCGTGGTACGATATTCTTCATTAAAAAAATAAACAAAACATTCCTCGCATCAACGGCTCGGGTGGGTCATCAGAATGGCACCGTTGCTGGGGTCATTCTAAGCCTAATTGAACATTGGGTCGAGCTTAGGCCGAAGACATAGGCCCATTTTTTTATTTGGACGGCTCGGGCTTCACTCGACCCAGCCCGTCCCATCCCGAAGCCCGACCTGAATAGGCTGATGCCATGGCCCGAATAGGGCCCGATGCCATGGATCGAATAGGACTTAGACAAGGAGATTGATTAGGTATCCCCCAAAATCAAAATCCAGCATTGCGTAACTATCCCCATACCCCTTTGCACGCCCCTTCCCTTTCCTTCCTCTATTGCAGGTCTTCACGGAAGCCTTATATCGCCCCCCTTCTGAGTTGCGGCTGTGCTTGATCGATCACGGCTCCACCACAGCTTCGTCATCCACCTATGGCGATTTTGTGACTGTGAGCCACGCCCCCTATCTTCGGTCTACGCCTCCCCATCTCGGCCCCTCCCCCTACACACAACCTCACGGTGCAACCACATCCCCATCTGACTCCAGTTCACATCCCACTTGCGTCCACATCATAATTCAAACTAAAGTTCCGTTCACAGCACCATGGATCCATGTTGTAGAACCCAAGGTAAGGTACGAGCCTTGAGTATTGAGAGGCTATATTTTTTATTTTACTATTTTATCACTTGCAACAAACCTAAATGCAAGTTTGTTTTCCTCTAGTTGATGCTATCTTTGTCATTAGTCGAGGTTGTCTCTAGTTTTATGGATCAATAATCATCTTGGGAACCTTGAAGGGTCATTATTATTGTGTAGACAATAGACTGTAAATTACTTATAATTATATTATACCATTGGGTTCCCTCATTGTTATTTATTACCATGAATATCTTATTGCATATTGAAATATATTTATAATATTTTTTTTACCGTTGATTCCCTCATTGTTACTCTGAACATCTTATTCCAGATTGAAATGTATTTGTCATGTTGTTTGAATCGTTGAATTTTAGGTTTCAATGCACCTCGTATATATCTTACAGTATAATTTATAAATTTAGATGTTAGAAGCACGACAAGAGTAATCCACACCTCTATTCGCTATTGTAGACAATGTTGATCTTCCGAATGAAGAAAATTTAGAAGTCAATATGCCCGTTCCAAGGAAGTGAGAAAGACAATTTAAATCATGGGTTTGAGAACATATGACAAGAGTTGGGATGATTGAAGGAAAAGAGATGTGCTAATGCAACTATTATAGGGCACATCTCACTGGTGGTACAAAAGGTGGGACAAGTCACCTTGATCAGTACTTAAATATTGTTTGTTCATTTTAAAACAAATAAACACAACCTCAAAGCCTTTTGAAAATTTCAAAGTTTGATCAAGGTAGCACAATTGCGACATGGAAATTTGAACAAGAGCGGAATAGGAATGACTTTACAAGATGGATTGTCTCTAGCGAATTGTCCTTTATGATTGTTGATAATCCGAGATTTCACACTTTCATCGCAAATTTGTAGCCAAAATATACGGTTCTTTCCAGGTTTACCATAAAAAGATATTGCCCGAAATTATATAAAGTGGAGAAAGAGAAATTGATGGAGTTGTTGAAATGAATTGGTAGAATTTCTATCACAACGGACATGTGGACATCAAATCAAAATCTGCCTGCACATTTTATAGATAACAAGTGAAAGTTAAATAAGAAGATTCTTTCCTTTTGTGTCCTTCATTCACGTCATACAGGAGGAACATTGCTGATATGATTGTCAACCGTTTAAGTGATTGGAACATACAAAATCTGTGCACTATAATAGCTGATAATGCATCCACAAACGATGTCATTGTATGTAATCCTGTTGACCATTTTGCTTCAAATGGTGCTTTGTTGTTGGATGATAAAATTTTCCACATGCATAGTTGGAGACAAATATTAAAGCTTGTTGTACAAGATGGATTGTCTGAAATTAAGGATATAACTTGCAAAATCAGGAATTTTGTTAGATATGTTAAGTACTCCACCAGAAGATTTCAGAATTTTATTGAAAATTTCTCCAAACAGGAACGTATTCAGATGACAAAAGGATTGAGACTAGATGTAAGCACGCGGTGTAACCAACTATTTGATGCTTGCTATCTTATATCAAAAAGGCTTCAGTCGTTTGAAAGGGTGTGATTTTCAATTGTCTTATGCACCATCTGCTGGGGAGTGGAAAAAGTTGAGATGATATGCGAAATCTTGGAGAGTTTTTATAGTGCCATAAAGGTTTTTTCAGGACAGAAGTACTCAAATGCAAACTTATTTTTCGGGTTGCTTTTCGATATAAAGAAGGAGTTGCATTCTTTCATGAGGCGTGAGGACTTCTCTATTAGAGGTATGGTTGTGAAGATGCTTGGTAAGTTTGATAAATACCGGAGAGAAAAAGATGCCATGCTGTCATTAACGATTGCTACAGCTTTAGATCATCGTTACAGGCTGGAGTTTCTCAGATTTTCTTATTCAAAACTTTATCCTGAGATTGAAGTTGAAGAGTACGTTGAACATGCCAAAAATACGTTATGGAAAATCTTCGATGAATATACTTACAAGTACAAGGCGGAATTTCCAGAGAATTTTGCATCGTGTAGCATTGACCATGAAAACATGTGTCCATCAAAGAGAAAGGAAGATACTTGAAGCAAATTCTTTAAGAAAAAAAAAGTTGGTTCCTCTGAAGCTGGAAAATATGAGATTGAAATGTATTTAGAAGATAATTCTGCAGACAATGAAGATGATCAGAAGTTCGATATTTTGAAATGGTGGGATGTGAACTCCAACAAGTATCGAGTCTTATTAATCATGGCATGAGATATTCTGCCTATTCGTGTTTCCACCGTAGCTTTTGAAAGTGCATTTAGCACTGGGGGTCGAGTTGTAGATCCGTATGGCATTAGACTTAATCCAACAATAGTGGAGGCATTGATTTGTGCTAGGGATTGGATTCATATAGACGAGCAAAAGGATATTAATTTTGAAGAGGGAGATGAAGAGATGGAGGAGAATGGGAATCTACTTGGTAAGTTTAAATAATCAAATTTATTGCTTGTAATCAAATCTCATGCATATAATCAAATCTCATGCTCATATTACTTTATCTTCTTTGTAGATCAAAGAAGCTGCCAAACATAGCATCAATTGCCATGGTGAAATGTGTCTTTCCAAACAGACTTTTGGGTTTTAAATTTGAACCATGTTGAATTTTTATAGCCTTGGTAAACTCATATAACAATAGGTTTTGTTGTTTTAAGATGTGAGTTATCTTGATTATGTAGACATCTTTCCATTTACCAAGTAATGCTCTGCAATGCTTCCATTAGTTATTTTGTCTTCTCAATCTGTCCTTTGTGTTTATTTATGCGATCATGTCGGTATTTTTTTACTAGAATTTGAAATATTTCACATATGTACATGTATTGATGTACACATGCATAGAATATCTATTTCTATCATTCAAGATCCGCTTTGTAGACACCATTCGGATATTTGTTGAAAATATTGGACTGCAGACCGATGGACGGCTTGATGACAGATCCTACTTGCTTGATCATGTTGTTTTTCTTTCCACTGCTTCCTGCATTCCTGATTCCTGTGGTTTATCCAAGAATGATATCTATCCACGAGTCATGACCTTCTTTCCAAAGTTTGACACTCTATTCATATCATATGTTATATGTAACACATGCATGTGTTAAAATGTCATATTTGACTGGAAGATGATGGTTCACTTATTCTACGGAAAAAAAATATTATGCAGGTTTATGTCCACCCATTGCAAGGAAACCAACATACAACAAGTATTATATTGGTCCAGCTCCTCCTCTAGGATACATGGCAAGGTAAATAAAGACCCATTTACCTTTACCTGCTTGTGAAAAATGTTGTATATCGTAACTGTTTGCTGTCAAAAAATATAGTATGAGTTTGAATCTAAGATTAGGTTAATTACAAATATCAAATTCATGACTCTCTACGTGTAATTGCCTTGGTCTTCACAGCAATTGCAGAATATAAAAAGCACGTGCCTTATTATTGTTAGTCAACTTTCAGATTTGCAAGTAATATGCTTAGAGAAAAAAATAGATAACAAATACATGCAAACTACACACAAAAAAATATCCATCATTCCAGTTACACGCACAGTAACATAAATAACTGCAAGTAAATAGTCAAACACTCTGCAGTAAAGTCACAATTGCTAGCCAGATTAAAGTGAGTACCTCTCTAGCTAAATGTGATTCAAAAAACTCATAGTAAGATAAATAACATACACACTAGCCAAAATGCAAGGCAACATATGTTCATATGGGCCAGCTTGGCCCAAGCCCGACCCATAAGAATTGGACCGGGCTTAGGCTTGGACTGACCAAATAAAAAAATGCGGCCTTAGGCCCGGCCTAAGGCCCGATTTTTTAAATGGGCTTGGGTCTGGCCCTTCAAGGCCTGGCCCAGCCCAGCCCGACCCACGATCATCCCTAATTCGATCCATGGATGGAAATTCAAGATGCCACGTGTTCATCATAGCCTCTGATTCATCACCCAAGGTTTGATATTTTTAAATTTGATAGAAAAACAAAAAAAAATTGTACATAGAGATATAACAAAGAATGTAATCATGATATGACCACTTATCTCGTAAGGCATCGTATGCCGTATCCAAACAGTCCGGATCTCTTATGATCCAAAATCATCGTGAAGTAGTCGGAGGACTGCGAGAAAATGGGTATTCAAGTTTTCCTATAAAAAGTAGAAACAAAGGGACATTTGTGGTTTTTCCTTGAGCCTTTAGACGCGGTATCAAGGGTTATGATGGAAACAACAATACTTGCCCTATAACAAACTGGACCTAAGATAATGTATAATTTGAATATTCGTTACCATATCTTCTAATGTTAAAGATATAAAAATGAACATTATTTGTTGGAAAACCACCTTTTCTACTTATAATTAGCAACATATGTCATATTATTTTTTAAGATCAATATAACGACGATTTTTTCACTGTTGTTAAAAATTCACACTTATCGTTGCTAATTTTAATAATGATTAAAGACAAAATCAACGAATAACCGTCGTTATATGATTCGTTGCGAGGAACGTAACAACGAATATCATTATTCGTTGTGAATTTAAATAGTAAGCGAGATATAACATTCGTTGTTATATATTTAACTATGAAAGGCATGCCAATGAATACTAAATTTTTCGTTGCCTTAGATCATTTTTCTTGTAACATTGGTATGTTTCCATCTGTAGACTTCACTCATTTACGACAAAATAAGTAAAGATGATTGAATGAATATATTTTCATACACCATAAATCCTAAAAATCTATTCCAAATGCATTATCACATCAATAATGTCGCCTTATATAAAGATACTTATTCATTGTCATTTTTCAAAATTTTAACTATTATCATTAGTTCTTTTGTTCAAAATTTAGCAATATGGCATTGGTTGGTAATTTCAAGTATTCAAAATAATTTTTACAATAAATAGTATTATCATTAAATATAACAACGGACAATTTGATGACGAATTTCGAAAAAAAATACCATAACCTCAATTTGTTGTGATGTATATTTTGGAAATGTGATACAATGACTTACCAAACTCTCATCGTCTTTAGGAAGCAAATTTAAAATAAACCTCACCAATGCGTCACATATTGTTACTTCCCAAAAGGGAATCATGCAAATCTTTCTATGTTCATTATTATTGGGAAGCATAAATAAGTAAAAAAAAATAGAAACTTTAATTTGAAAATATGGACCAACTTTGCCTTTAATCTCTTCTCTCTCTAGTCCTCACTTTTCTCCCTCCCCTTTTTTCCCAAAAAAATCCAATGTTCTTTCCCCAGCTTTTGATGTGATGCCAAACTCTCCTTTTTATGCTTCTAATGCTTTTATTTGATGTTGGCGCAATTATTTTTGAAATGATTTCAAATGTCGACATCATCCTCAAATGACATGTCCCTTCTTTTGGCTCAAATTACATCTGCCTTCCATAATATTGAAGTTAAGTCCCTTGGAAGCATCCATATCATACATTCCACTTAATCATTCACCTTTTATGTTCACCCTTTATAATCTTCATTATATAACCAACATATGAACTAGGAGGGGCTACCAACAAAGCTTTTTTGAAGGCTTGGTTTATGGTAGTACCCGCTAACATGCGCTCTGACTATAGTCGATTATTCCCTGGGAAAAAAATAAAGGTCTAAATCACTTATATATCCTTGCCTTTTTTCATTAACTTTGACTTGAGTAGAACTTTTGAATCATTTCTTCCATCGTGCAAGCACTCGGTTTGTTCCCTTACTTTTTCGACTGACGTGAATTGGAGATGGAAATGCCCAAGTTCATCTCGTTCATCCTTAATCTGAAATGGGAGAAGGAGATACAAATAGAAATGACCAATCGATGAGAGAATATGAAAACATTCTTAATTTGAAATTTTTTATAAAATATTTTAATTTAAAGTTAGTTCTCAGATTTTTTTAATGATAACTATTCATACAAAACAAAAAATATATCTGAGAAAATAGCTCTACTCGAGTCTTCCAGGTGGTAGGGCTCAATTGGCCCAGATAAAGAGGATGAACGAGTCCCATGCCACTCATCATAATGATAAAAATAATATTTCATCTAATCTTTAAGATGGATAAATATATCAATGGCAATGTTTTGAGCATATTATGTGCATGTCTATGAAGGAGTCCACACCAACCGTCTTAGTTCAGGCAGCTCAGCTCTTCAACCTAGATATAGCAGTCGATTTTTTTTGCTACGCATAGTTTGACTTTTCCTACCTCTATTGTTTAACCATAGATGGCACCTCGAGCACGACTCACTTGCCTTTGTATCTCGACATGCATCTTGCTCCTATCTTACATTCAATCTACACTATGTATTTAGGGGTAGTACGTTGTATTTATTGGGAAATCAATTTTATATAGCAAAAGTAATTTTACTTTTAAATGTAACGGTCTATAAAATTTGTATTTTTTATTAAAATAGCGAACCGAATTTGGTGTTGAGCTTATAGGGTTACCATCCAATGACATAGTTGTGCATGTATAGTAGTGCCACTATAATAAAATGAATTTGTAGTGGAATGTATTTTAGATTTTGTCATTATAACATAGGGACGCACATGGATCAAACTAAATCGAATTGTAGCTTAATCTATGATCAATCCAACCTTAATGGGTTAAAACTTTTCTCAATCTAATCCAATCCACTAGATTATGGTTTGGATCAGGTTCGGTTAGATTTTTGATACTTATGTATCCTCTTCCTCATGATTTATCCTCATGTTAATAGAACTTGACATATGAAATATGTTTTTAACGGATTTAATGCGTTCATTAACTCAAGTACAATAATTATAAATAATTTATAAAAAAACTAAAGAAAATATTACTTTATGAATTTTTGATTGAAAAGAATATAGCTGGAAGGTAACAAATAACAAGAGAAGAATTAAATGTCAGATGAAATAACATCGATATTTGGTGTATGCTTTGCATTTTGTAGCTAGAAAATGGAATTGAAAATAGAGTTATGTGTTGCATCTATTGCTCGATGTAAGACTGATAAATCCCAGATTTATCAGATTAATCATCATTATTTATCTTTCTTGCTTAAGAAAAATAACAAGATTTATTGACTAATAACACTAATTACTAATTATTGTGTTGTGAATAATTAACATTATTTAAATTATACTAATATAATCCTATTATGGTGTAATATTTTATGTATTTATTTCTTATTAAAAATTAAAAATAAATTAGATTAATATTGTTTATAAAGAAAATAACATAAAACAAAATACAAAAAAAGCAAAAGAAAAATCAAAAGGAATTATTTTATATTCTTTTAATAAGTATTTAATTTTTATCTATGTGCAATTGACCTCTGACCTCTTTGACTTCTACATGAAAGTTGTAGATCTCATCAAGATCTACAAGTATCATGTTTACTAATTTTTCTAATTCCCTTTCTAACTAATTCTTTTCTAATTTCTTTTGAGTTTTCTTTTTGTCCTAATTCTGATTATGCCACGTGGTACTCCAGACGCCCACCACATGGCCCGTACCTATTTGGCCACCCGCCTCTCTTTTAGACCGTCTGATCATCTGATCAGACGACCTAGATTCAACCACGCCCGCTGCAACCTAAGCCATCTAATTGTCTCTTAATCAGGCTTTTCCCAGCCTTCAAATACCACTCAAATCCTAGTTGTTGGATCTAAAGATCCAACGGCCCCTACTTCACCTTCAACCTCCGGCCACCTCTTCCAAAAGAAGCATCCCTTCTTCCCCATGCAACTTCTCCTAATTACGTCGACCACAATATCCAACTTCTTCCCTCGAAACCACTACCAACTCCTTCTCCTAACTATCTACTTCCACGCTAACTCCCTTTCGAACCCTAATCCTAAATTCTATGTTAACTGGCGGTTGTTGAAACCACCACCTTGGAAGATAACCTCCGACATTTACATACAAATAACACACAACCGCCACTTCGTGAGCCTCTCCCTAGCCATCTTATTCCTTTTGTGACAGAGAATGCGACTGAGATTGAGCAATGATGGGCATATGGCTCTGGCGAGATCCACGAGTATTGTCTCGTGCCGCAACCCTCTCTACAAAGTTTCTCGAGCTTCATCTCCTAGCCAGAGATCTGGACCGAAGATCGCAGTTTGTGGAACTCCAATTCAGGCCGTCTTCTTCATCCTCCTCAGTTCTTTATTTCTTCAGGTAAGTAGATTTCTTCCCTCTCTGTATATTTCTTATTTCACCCTGCTCTTTAATCGATCCAAGATCGGATGCATGTTGATTGGATTTACCATCATTGATCCTTAATACACTTAGAAGACCTCACACTCAACGTTTCCTGTCCTTTCACAACCTCCATCTCGTTCCATCTTCTCCTCCACAGCCGGAGGAGAACAACAAGGGTTTCATCTTCTACATTCAATCAACCCTCCATTTCATTCACTAATGTTTGAGAATATCTCCATTTTGTCTCGGCTATTGTCTTCACCATGCAGGTTCAAGAATTCATTCAATGGTCGGAGATGTAAAAGAAGCTCCGATATGAAGTTTAACTCCTAATACTCTTCTGCCTTCATTGATCATCTGAAGGCTACGTTCTTCGAGTGACTCAACACCAACATTGCGAGTAGATCAGATCTCCTCCCTAATCCTTGGAGTGTCTCCAAGGGCTTGGCGGAGAAAGAAGGGTCTTGCTAGAGATCAGTCCTTTAGCAACCATGCAAGGCAGAGAAGAAGACCCATTACTTACAGATACTGTTATATCCAACCCGAATTGGGCGCGATCAAACATACTTATTTCATCCACAAGGACAATCCAAGCTAGCAGCATCATTCAACTTCTAACCAGATCCGAAGTTCCACGCGCTACCACATGGTCCAAACCACAAATTTAACCCCAACCTGATGTCACGTGCTTCCTTGCACATGATGTGAAAATTGCAGCGCCGATCCCTAGTCTTTCAACATTTACAGATAAGTCCTCCTGCCCTGTGTCAATGGCATATGTACCTATGTGGGTTGTTGTAATTACAATTTAGTCCTTGTCTATCCTTATTTGTAATAAAACTTGAAGGTTTTTCTTCTAAAAAGGCACCTAGGTTGAATTTTGAATATCTTTCATTATATTTATCAAAATGAAGTGATTTTGGTCTCGTTGAAAGCTAATTTGATGCTCTATCTTGTGGCATGCTTTGTTATTAATTTAGATTTAAAATTTATGCATGAATTATTTCTTCTTTTGAGTGCTTATTTAGACATTTGAATCAAATTGAGAATGCACCTGTTCGTAAGCAATTGAACCCATTAGTCATACTAATTCTTAATGGTTAATTGTTAGATTTTTGTAATAATTGTCACTAAGTACTAAATGATTTAATTACTTACTGAAACTAATAAGCATCACCGTGAAACTAAAAGGACAAATTTGATTTGATTTTAAGACTTAAATTGCCATTCACCTAATTTATGCTTTAATTATAATTAAATAAATTCAGGAATTTTTGTAGTTAGTACAAGTCTTTTGTTGAGTGTCTACTAATACTGTGAATGTTATAATTGTATTGTTTGTGCTTCTTTGCTTTCATTAATTATATAGTGCTAAAAAATATTTTAAAAATCTGTCTTGTTTGTGATTTGTGCATCAACTTGTTACTAATTATCCTTTATGTTGCCACATTAGATATTTGACATCTAAACTTAATCATTTAATTGCCCGCATCCTTGTGTTCGACCCTGGACTTCCCAGGTTAAAAATTAAGCCAAATCCTATTCATAGAGATTATTCATTCGGTTTTGTATGACACGCGAAGTGCTTGTGCTATAATGGATCCATATTAACTTATGCATTTAGCGGTTCATCAAAGGCCTGCATTGAATTTGGTCAATTCTTTTCTGACTAGTCTCCCTCGTCGAGGCACCAAATGAATTCCTAAGCACAACTATCACTGGCATGGTGGTTGGAAGGACAAACTTGAAGCTTAGGAGCTCTGGGTTCTTTGATAGGGAAGTTTCAGACAATCAAGGCTTTGGGGAGATGAAGAAGATGATACATATGGAGGTAGAAATCGTGGCAGAAGAAAGAGATGCTCATGAAAGAGATAGGTTGTATTAGTGAGCGAAGAGGAAATGAGCAATGAAGTTGGGCTGAGACAAGGGTGTTTCATAGGAACTTTAGCAAGTGAATGGGGGACAAGGAGGATGATGGTGGTGCTACTACTTTAGTCTAAGTATTAAAATCAAAGGGAAAAAGGAAATTAGCTATGGCTTGAATCTCAGAAAAATCAAAACATGAAATTTGTGGAAAAATATTTTTTCTACATATTTCATGAAGACATCAAAGTCAAATTCAGCTAAGAGCTCAAGATATGATATTTGGGTGTCAAATGCAGGTATAAAATTCTTATATTTGACTCTTATTTCTTGTATTTTACATTATAATATTATAATTTATTATTATAAATGGTTAAATACATTTATATAATTTTGTTTTATTTTTAGAGGATAGTTAACTAGGCCATATAGAAATCTGTGCAAGTTAGGATCATATGTATCATATACTTAAGAATTATGGCCTATGATTTTTGCTCCTTTTTTCAAGTAATTTTTTATATTTTTGTTAGATAGAGTATATGAAAAAAATTTGTACATGCATTAGTGAGTGCAATATGTGCCTAATAAAAATATAAGTGTTTAAAAATCAGTAGATGCATATAGTAATTAGATCTAGAACTCAACTTTTAACACTTGAACTTTATTTTCAAAAAACTCGTACCAAATAAAAAATAAATTTTTATGCTCAACTTTAAAAGTGATTAGGGTGTTATTAGAGTTCATATGCTCTCGATACATGACTTTCAAATTCAGCATAATTAGTATTAGGGTTTCAGTTTTATTGGGATCTATTCACTTTGAGATTTTTGATTTATTTTTATTCATATTTATATTGAACCAATCTAATTGGAATTAAGTCAATCGAGTTAGTATAAGTTATGTTGAAAATTATGTAGATTCTCTACTTATTCATGGATCATATTGGTCAAATATATATGTACAAATGGAACTTTTTTTCTTTTCTGGAATTTCCTTCAAGTGACTTATTTTTATACTAATGTAGTGTAAATTAATTCATTTTTTGATAAGTATTTTATATAGTCTTATTATTTTACATGTTAGAACTATGTTTTACTTAGGAATTTAGGCAAAATATGAGAAAAAAGTTAGATGAATCACATATTCATTACCTCCAGAAATTGGAATCATTTGAGAGAATTATTAGTATTCGATGTTTTAAGGACTAAAATGTAATTCAAACAAAGGTTTAAATACCGAAGTATCCCCACATGGACTGGCTCATAATTATTAAAAATAGTTTGGATGCTCCACCCCAGCCTCCTAGCAGGGAATCTTAAGCATACAATACAAATTCAGAGGGTACACCTACAAATTTTCCATCATTTCACGATGAATGATTATGATCAATCCAAATGTCGCACCCCCGTCCCTTCTCCTTCGATTATGTTTGCCAACAAATGGTGGCATGTGGGTAGAGCATTAATGAACCTAGGAGAGCTCTGTCGATCCTTCTTGGGCTCGTTAGACCTCTACTCTATTCGAGACTTGGTGCTTTAGATCTACCATGATCTCGTCTCTAGTATTGGAGGGAACTCGAGGGCCCTGAGGCTTCACTATGGCTACGAGTCAAAGGTTGATCGAGTGATTCGAAGGTATCCGATGAATCAACCTGAAACATCTCCTTGCTTCCAATCTTCATTCCAACATCTAGAAAGAGTCACAAAAACTCACACTACCTTATTCCACTATGTATGAGTGTGAAAGAATGGGGATTGAGGTACCTGAGAAGCTCGAACTAGATGAGATGGGTGGAGTCAAATCCATCGTTGCGACACTTGAAATTCATGATTTGAATGTCTAGAAGCACATGGAGACTGTGGTATTGCTCCATGCACTAAAGGGTAACATGTCTATGTGCATGTGTGTAGGGATGAGGAGCCCGTCGGAGAGGAGCATAGATCTCTAGCAAGGGGTGTCAAGTGGAGGTAAACATGAAACATGAAAATACATGTTCCAGTCCATGAGACTATTATAACGTTGGTTTCCACAACTATGATGGTAGTGAGACACTCAGTCGAAGAGTCATACTTAGTCATAAGAGTTTACTTGGTGCGGTCTCCTTCAAACATATTGTACTTGTTCTCAAGTTATTACAGGTAAGCATGAGAAATAGATTTAAATAGGAATTGGGGTTGTTGTTTTGAGTTCATCTCCCAATGCATGAAGTTGCCACTATTGAGCTTATTGTGATTATGAACTCATTAGATAAATGGTGTTAGATGTTTTAAATATTATACTTGTTTGTTTATGAACATATAGATAAACCCCAATTAATATAATGAATGAGTACATATAATGATGAGCTCAAGGTATGAATAACAATATGGATACCTATATAATATAAGTCATGAATTACATACAACTAAGAATAATACCCAATACATATAGTTTGTGACATTGAACAAATAAGTAGAATGATAACTAATAATGGGGCGTGGGCATCTTTATCTCTCTTTACATATACTTCTATTGTGATTAGAATGTAAAATATAGATAACATTTTAGCCTAGCTGAGTTTTTTTGCTCACACACACTTTGAAAACCTCTCAAAATGACAAGTTATATATCTTTTGAGAAGCAGTTGTGTATAGGTTTCCAAAGAATGTACCAATCTTGAAGGTACGTTTTCACTAGTAGGTTTGTACTTGTAGTTGCAGTTATCTTTTGCAGCTTATGCGGTTTATATTTATGTCATGTGTGTATATGTGTTTGTATGTAATGTGAACTCTAAACTTTATTTATAATTGTTAAATTTTTAGATTACGGAGAATTATAAATTTAAAAAGTTGTTGGAACTTTTGTCCATATCTCTCTTTCTATACATTTTGAATTTGAATGCTAATCAAGATGTGTGAATGTGGTTATCGTCGAGTATTCGGATTTTGAAGGTTAAGAAGGTTGAGTCGAGTGGCATCTCCTACCGCCGTCCCATGGGCGAGGCATGACAAAACATATGTTGTACGTCATCTCAAAGGGCAAACCCACCGAGGGTAGGTAATTTAACACTTGTTTTAATTCTTTTACTTTTAGGATTTTTATCACTCGTGCCTTCTTCAATTCTACGATATCAGTTATGTCATTCTCTTTTTTTGCAATATTAGTTGTGCCCTTACCTTCTAGTAAAATTCATAGTTCTAGCCTTCCATTAAGGTAAAGTAAAAGCACAACTGATATTACAAAAGGGCAAAACTGGGAATTTTGTAAGAATATATGGACATAATTGATATTACAAAATGGGAAGGGTATAACTCATATTGCAAAAGTTAAGAAGGGTACAAGTGATAAAAAATCATATTCTTTTATTACACAAACTACCATGCTTATGTAAACTTCCATCTTTTTGTTGTCTCATATTTAAAACCCTTGTGATAATGCAGTTTGTGAGCTGAATTCTTTCTTTGCTCGTCCATTTATTTTTAAGGGAATATTAATAAAATGACAATATTGCCGTATAACTAGACATTATTTTAAGGGTCCTTATGTAAAATATCCGTTAAAAATATCAAACATATTCAAAGAAAACTCCACCTCCCATATCTTTGTATTCTCGAGTAAACATCACACCCCTTTTCATTTAACCTCCTCTCTCTCTCTCTCTCTCTCTCTCTCTCTCTCTCTCTCTCTCTCTCTCTCTCTCTCTCTCTACATATAGCATCCAAAAATCTCCACGAGACACGACCAAAATCTGGAAACCACATCCCACCCTCCCCTCGGCCATCACAGATCACACCCACCCCGTCCTCTCCCCCTCCGCCAACACCACCACCAAGAACAGATCCACCCATCACCAACCCCCTCCCTCCCATCTTCCCGGAGCCCCAACATCCTATCTTTCCAGGCACCCACCTCGTGTGATGCCTTGTCTCTGCCCCGGAATCCACCAACATGAATTGGGTACCCCTCAGATCATGTAGACGACTCCTCAAAGATTCCCCGCCATCGCCGTCGCCTCCTCTACCATCGTCCTCTGGCAGCAAGATCAGCCCTGCAGTGCTCTTCGTGATCGTGATCTTGGCCGTTATCTTCTTCGTCTCAGGTCTAATCCACCTGCTAATCAGATTCTTCATAAAGCGGAGACCTTCGCCACCACCCCCATCTTCCCCAAATTCCAATGGGAGGTCCCGGAGGGGCCTCTCGGGCTCGGAGGCCCTCCAGAGGCAGCTCCAGAGCCTCTTCCACCTCCAAGACTCGGGCCTCGACCAATCGGTCATCGACGCACTCCCCATCTTCCTGTACAGCGAGCTCGTCGGCCCCAAGGAGCCTTTCGACTGCGCTGTGTGCCTCTGCGAGTTCTCGGACGACGACCGCTTGCGCCTCCTGCCCGTCTGCAGCCACGCATTCCACCTCAATTGCATAGACACATGGCTCCTATCCAACTCCACCTGCCCGTTGTGCCGCGGGGGTCTCTTCGCTCCAGGCTTCGGCGTCGAGAACCCTGTCTTCGAATCCGACGAGCCCGGGGACGAGGATGGAATGCCGGCTGATTGTGAAGAACCGCAAAAAACTTCTGAGTTGGACGTGATCGGCACTCCCAATTCCGCTGATGACGAGGATAAGATGATGCTCCCGGTGAGGCTCGGCAAATTCAAGAGCTTGGTTGTCGATACGAACGACACCGGAGACGACGACCATGAAGCACGTGTAACCGAGAATGCCATAAGCAGAGAGGAAGGACAGAGCAGCAGCAGCAGCAACAGTAGCAGCAACAGGAGCACAAACAATCTTGATGCGAGGAGATGTTACTCGATGGGTTCCTACCAATATGTGGTGGGGGATTCCATACTTCAGGTGGCACTTAGCAGGAATTGGGACGGGAGGAGCGGGAGGAAGAGATGTGTGGATCTCAACTCCGGAGCAGAGGAGGGATTAACAGGGAAGAGGTTGCTGATGGGGAGCAAAGGTGAGAGCTTTTCCGTGTCCAAGATCTGGCAGTGGACCAACAAGAAGGGGAGGCTTCCATTGGCCTCCGATAGAGCTTCCTTGGAAGGTGGGCTGCCTTGGATCAAGAGAGGAGCAAATTAATCTCACCAAATCTCCTCCTTTTTTTCTCCTGGGTTTTTAATTATAGCTCTTCCTGGTTTTTTTTCCTTTGATATGTTGGTGGTAGAAGCTAAGTTGGGTTTTCTTTTTTTTCGTGATGTAACACTTGATCTCTAATGCTTAATCACTCCTTGCAATATCTTGTTTTGGGAAAAAAAACTTGCAGTCAGTCAGCATTATGACTGTCAATGCTGAATCGATTCAGTTTAATCTCCTGCTGTTTTTTCATCATGAACTGTACATTCAGAGATGTGTTCATCTTCCCATTGAGAAAATAACAGGAGGGAATGAGGTTGTTCAGAGTTTGGATTTCTTTTCCTCCATTGCATTGGGTAGAATAGAATGGGAGCTTGTGATGATTTGAATGGGGAGAAAACCATCTTCATGGAAAGTTGTGCAGTGGATTCTAGTGATTTTTTTTTGAAAAAATAGGATGGGAATGAGGATCCAATAACAGTGATCTTCTTCCCATTGGAGCTTTTGCTTTTGGTGTGATTTGGAATTGAGGTCTTCCCTCCAATTTGGGTGTGTTGGGAGTTGTGGGTCCTGAATCCATGCAGAGGATATGAGGGCATTTGACAGTCAAAGCCATGCAGCTGCACAAACATCAACTTGCAGTGGCTTTGGCTATGCCCAAGAATATTCTTTGTCAGTTCTCTCTCTTTCATTAAAAAATGCGCTCTTTCTTTTTTACAAGGAAAGCATGTAGGTACACAGGCTTGGCATGACTTCTTTTTGAAATAATCATGTAATTATTGGTGTTTAAATAAATAAGCGTGAAAATAAAGTAGCTGAGAGATTTTAGTACAGTTGGTACTTTGAAGTGTCAAACTAGGATACAAGCTTCTATTTGAGCCCATCTTTGCCCTTCAAATCCTGACATGGAGCCATTTCCTCTGCCAACAATGTTTTTAAATCGTAAAAATTACTGAAAAGGTGGGATTGGGTTAACCATAGAATCAAACAATATGCCATCATTCTAAAAAAATAGGTTAAATTGAATTTGTGAGAAAACGTGGTTGAACCGACAAATCGAACATAAATGAATCAAAACATGTATAAAATCCACACTCGAATATACTTCAGATAGTTATGAAATATACGTTTAACGTATATATCTTATAGTATGCTGAAAATAATTTTTTATATGCAATATCAAATGTTGATATACGGATATATAATGTTTGAACATAATACTCTGTAGAATAATAGTAGTTTAATAATATTTGAAGTCCATATAATACAAGAACTTGTGTTATAGTAGTTGGTTAGAAGTTTGAGATTTGTTATGAAAGTTATTGTTGTCTATGTTAGTATTTTTGAGTAAATTCAAAAAATGATTAGGAATTCAATTTCACTTGAACTGGGTTGAAAGAACCAACTAAACAATGTATTTAACCCAAAATCATACTTTTGAATCGAACTGGTCGATTCATCAGACCTGGTCTGATCCAGTTCACATGTTCATCCGGTTCGATTTTCAAAACATTGCCCGCCAATCCTCTCTCTCTCTCTCAGTTCCTTCCCGCCCTCTTTCTTTTCTCATTCTTTCATATTCACTTCATTTCAATATCTCCCTCAGTGCAATCTTTGGTTATTTAATGTCTTTTGATAATCCAATTATATTGATGAATTTAAAAATATTGTATCACAAATATACCAAATATTAAAAAAGTTAATTAGAAAATAATAACTTTATTTGAATACTCAACCTTCTGAGTTGCTAGATGAACAATTTGAGATTGGCATCTCTTATCGAACTTCAATTCCTTTTAAGATACTTTTGTTGGTAATGTGCTTGTAGTCGCACAATTACATAAATATATAGGCATACATCCATATATACGATGAATGAAATTGATGCAATTTATTTTCAATTGCTATTATATTACTTATTATACATTGTCATATTTCAAATGTTAACCTAATGCATACAAGACATGTTTGCTAAATATCAGAGATTGTAGGAGGTCAATCTCAAAGTTCCCACATCACCAAAGACATACAACAAGGTTGAATAGGCATCAAGACCCAAGTTCACCTTGGAAGGATTCTTCTAAACTAATTATGGATTTTGAAATGATTTCAAAAATACCTCATGATTTTATAAACTCCCTCTCATATTTCTCCAAGGCCACAAAATATCACCAATGTTTTATCTTTGAGTCCTCAATCATTCCTATCTACTATCTGAAGTTATCAGCTTGTGATCTTTCCAATATGCACATCGAGTTATTGTTCAAAATATCTTCCTTTCATACGATGTTTGCTTTCATTTTTTTTGTTGCTAAGAATACACAATCTTACGATAATGGGATAGTGTGTATGCTTGACACATAATAATATGAATGGAAATCAGTCAAATATTCACTTCACTTAGTCACTTTCCTCGCGAAAATATCATTTTTGTATGTTGCTCGTTATAACATTGAATGATGTCACTATTGAGTATGCTGGTATCAGAGCATAAGGTTTGAATACTCGATTTAGAATTCTAGTTCAGTTGAGGTTGAACCTGGTCGAACTAATTTTAATCTATGACTCGATTGAAAAGCAAACAATGAATACAAATAAAGGAATTCGGCCTAGGTCAGGTTTATCGAGGTCAAGTTTGGTCCGATTTCAAAAACATTGACGGGAACATATGAATGCATCATTTATGTAGTTGGCATTGTGAGCAGATTTACTAAAAATTCACAAGAAGAGTATTAATAGCAATGAAGTGAATTCTCAAGTATTGAAGAAGAGTACCAATAAATGTTTTTACTTTGTGAGTGGTCCACTCATTTGGTTGGATTCACATATGTAGACATCGTGAAGGACCTCCAAACAATATAAAAGTCTTCATCATGATTGTCCTTATGTATCAAGGGAGTTGCCTCTTTTCAACCTAGATTATGAATGTAATATTGTTATATCCACTAAAGGGACTAAGCAATCACTAGCTTCCCTGCAAGTAAAATCTTAAATTTCTGATTTTATTTTGCACTACAACAATGGTCTCTTTGATATCTAGGGTACATATACACGTACTGCTATCTAGAAAAATTGATCCTAACAACTTGTTGAATTTCAAAATGGATCCGTTGACAACCATCCAAAATACTTAAATGCATGCTATCAGCTAATAATTCACATCACTTATAACCGATACTCACACTTAGTGAATTTTATATGTTAGACTATGTTTGAGGTGATATAGTCAGAGGCAGAATGTCTAGATCGGGCAACTAAATTCTCTTTCCCTGCAAAGTTGCGGTAACTTGAACCTTTTTTTAAACTAAGTTGAATTTGGATTGAATGAGCTTAATGTACGGATATAAGTACCTACACCTTAGGTAATATTACGAACCAATCATCAAAGAAAGTCATAATAAAATTAAATAATACTTAAATATCTCAAAAAACACTCAGAAAATACTGTAAGAGCGATACGTGACATGCGATTTTATAAATTTGTAAATAGCTTTTATAAGAATGACGAATTACAAACATTGTAACATCGAAATAGGAGACAAGCGTGAAAAAGCTGTGTTGCTAGTCCTTTTTGAATTGCAAATTCGTCATTAAATCAACTATTGTTAAATATATAGTGATGATATTATTTGTTGTGAATTTTACAACGAATATAATATCTGTCGCTATATCATTACCGACGGTCCATATAATGTCGCTTATCCGTTGCTATTTTTCAAAATTTAAATTAATCCTCGCTAAACTTCTAGTTCAAAAATTAGCGACTATTTGTTAAAATTGAAAAATAGTGATGGATAAGCGTCGTTATATGGGCCGTCCATAATGATATAACGATAGCTATTATATTCATCGTTAATTTCAAGTATAAAAATAATTTATGGATAGATTATATCATCATTATATATTTAATAGGCTAATTTAGTGATGAATTTTGAAAACAAAAGTTACTATAGCTCAATCTTGTTATAGTACTACCATCCTAATACAGTACTTGGAGATGCAAATTAAGTCTACTCAAGTTCTACCAAATCTTTTCTGATTAAACACTAAAATAGAAGTGGTATTTGTGCATAATGGAATATTGTTATAGGTAGAACCCCCTACATTTATTGAATAAGAGAAGTGTCCCGTTATGAACACACTGCAATGGTCGACCAAAGTCAAAATGCATCAACAAAATCATCATTTTGAATATTTATGACTAAGAAAACTAGAATAAACTCTTATGTTTAAATTTTCGGCATCGATATATGAACATCATGAGGATGCAGTGGACCTAAGATATATTGGATGCATATACATAGATTCAGAAGAAAAGTGACGGGTCCATGCACGCATATTGTCTGTTGGAAGCTGTGGTTTGATGAATCCGATGCACAAACAACGACTACTCACTGCCCAAAAACCAACGTCTGCGAAAAAATGTTGAGAGTCAGACTAAGAACAATCCTATCCAAAATCATCATTATTTCATGTGCTCATTCATTCGCCTCTGAAAAGCATGCTTTTAGTATTATATTTTGTTGTTATTTCCAATGCAATAGGCCCAATGTTAGTTAGTTTTAAATGATAACTTATTTAGTATTTAGGAGGTGATCTTGATGGCATCTTGAATATTTTCCATACTGGTTAAGAAAGAAATTATCCAAGTTAAAGGCATGTTCTTTGATACATGCTCTCATGTATAAGAGTTTCTCTTCGGTTCAGTCTGACCGGATCGGACCGTCGGTTCAAACCGGCCGCACCGGCGATGATGTCAACATGACATCATCATTCTTATTGACCTGGAAAAACTTGGACCAAACTTAATTTACTGGTCTGACCGATTGAACAGGTTTTATCAATTGAAAAAATAGGACATTATATCTATTAAATAATCTTTCATTAGAGTACTTTACTTTTTCATTCAATATACAAATGAAAAAAAATACATATAACCTGATATTTTTAATTTAAATATCAACTTGCAATCTAACATAGATAAGAATAATAAAATAATCCGAGAAGTGTGTAATTTCATAATATCATTCATAAAAAAGGGAATACATGTGCCATACATACATATATGTTATTGTATCCCGATGGTCTCTCTTATGCAATTTTAAGGATTTATCGACATATTTTCTGCACCTGTAAAATATGCATGGGAGGACGAGACGGCAATGATGGATGAGATAGCAATGATCGAGTTGTTGGCGGTGAGGACGGAGCTGATCGTAGGAGATGTATTTAAGAGTTCGGCCTAGGGAAATGGGGGCCAGGGGTTTAGGTTGTGGGGGCCGTGACTCGAGAGGGGAAGGGGGGGGGGGTGCAAGTGCAACAAAATGTAATTTTTTCCTTTTGTGTGGGCATCAAACCACAAATCGGTTCGACCCGAGCCGAACCGGCCCGGTTGAACCAGTTTGGACCGGCGATGGAACCCGATTTTATTTTTTTCTAAAAATTAAAGAACCGGCCGAACCGACCGATTCGGAGCCGGTTCCTGGTCGGATTGGTTCAACCGGCCAATCCGGTCTGGTTTTTTTACACGTTGGGCTGTTCCACTCTTTTTCGACTCGTAATTCTCCTAAGAGCAACTCTAAGCCTTTACTACAGAAGAAATCGCATCCAGATTTAGCAAAATAACGATGTCATTTATGGATGATTTCTGTTGAAATAGTCGCACCGATGATCTCGACGCTAGAGACTTCACATTCTTGGTTCGATTTCGTTCAGAATTCTCATCTGTTGTTCATTGCTGGAATGCCCAAGATTTGTGCAACTGTGCTCAAGAAGAGAATCCAATGTTTCTTTTACAAGTTGCAGATTTTTTTAGGTCAGAATGTTGGTGTCTTTTGAGCAGTTGGAGGCCTGCAGGTGTGTGCTTGCCCTGAAATAGACACTAAAACCCTAATTTCTAGTAGGAACTCGTCAAGATTTGAGCATTAAAACTAATCTTCCTCTTGTCTTCTTCCTGATGTTTGGCATCTCCTTGTAATGGTAAAAAAAAACATTCTACTGACGAGGGCAGCACGTCGAGTAGGCTACGATATGCTGCTTTCGGCAGTTTCGACTTGGGTTCACAAGCTGCATTGCTACCGCAAAACCAATCATGCTTCATCTTCACCTTGTGTCGATGTCCTTTTCCATGGTGTCACCATGCTACCTGTGAGATGGAGATTTCTTGACGTTCCAAAGATATTAAACTGTGATGCATACAAGAAGTTTGATATCAGAGAAAGAAGCACAATCTGTGTTAAAAAAGTTCTCATCCTTCGTTTCTACAAAAGGATGTGTCCATTGATTCCCCAAGTCCACCTAAGGGGCTTTTAAGTTATTTGAAAAGGACATTATCTCCTACAAACAAGGGAGAAGAAAACCTCTTTTTTTTTGAAGGGAGAAGAAAACATTAGAAACCAGGTAATAATACGCCAACTCAAACTGTGATATCCCAAGAAGAATGGGCATTTAGTCTATATTCACAGTTCGTCGGAAGGATGATAATGAAGCTTTAACATACACTCAATGTAACACATTTCCAGATTGTCAGAATTCGACATCGATTAACAAATAATCTGAAGAAACATGTATATAGCTGAGTACAATGATTTAGCAACTTCTAGTACTTGTAGATTTTACATGGAAACATTCTTATACTATTTTACGACAAGTGTGTTACTACCCTCGACAACAATAAAACAACCCAACAACAGAAATCATACATGGACTCCAGAGGCCGGTCCCATGGATTCGCAGCCGTCTTGGAAGGTCCCAAGCGAACCTACATAGTTCTCAAGCCCCCACCACAATGCAAATGCTCCAGATCAGAAGGAAAAACCATTGTACAAGATCTGCAACTTGTATTTGTGAACTGTTGTGTATTTCAGAAAGAGGACTGATGTTTTGTCATCTAATGAACATACTTCTGAGCGTTTCTGCTGTAGCAAACTCAAGGATCAGCATGCCCAACGATTTCACTGTCAGCGGATCCAGTGCTCTGGTCATCATCACTGCAATCCTCGTCGCTACTTTCTCCCGCAGCTTGCTTAGAGATGTTTTCCATCTTTGCATACCGTTCACAGTACTCTGTTTGAGTCATGCAAAGAAGTATAATATCAACAAGATTTATAAATAATTCTTGCATTACAATGATATCCAAATCCAAAGAATAGTTGCATATATATAGTCATCTGTAAAAGCAAATAAGAAATACAAAAACTGGGCAAATAGTTCAGAACATCTGAAGGTGATGTAGCACATTCTATTGGAATCAACAAAGTCATTCTTCTGAAAGAAATTGGTGAAGAATATACAAACTAATAGATTGTGACCCAGACAAGTGTGAGGTATCTGACTAGATTATTGTTTTTGGATGGGAAGTTCCAAGGTGCATCCAAACCCAGGGTAACATTGTGTCTCGACTGAATCTTTAGATATTTACACATCAAGTGTGCAATGAAAAATACTCGACTGATCTGACTGGGTATAATAAAAAAAACTTGACCACGAGTATTTTTGGAACATAATAATCCCAGGTTATTTCTTAAATAATCAGGGATGGAATCGTATTCTAGCACCAAAATAACGTCTATATTCATTTAAAAGTGCTGGAGTAATGGTTAAATTGAATTTTAAAACCTTACAACTTGCATTTTTAGTTCAAATATGTCAACCAAGATTTTTCACATTTATGTATTTGTCTAACATCTTTCTGTTTGAACTTGTAGAAATATTTCTTATTTTGTACTTTATATTATGGATTGTATTGTACCCATAGGTTTCTCCTCTATATAAGAGAGCCTAGGGTTCAAGGAATAAATCATCTTTATTATTTTTTCCCAACATGATATCAGAGCAGCGATCTTAGGCCGGAGCTCTCGAAACCCTAACTCTAAACAATCCCCCCATCTCCTCTCTCCCGCCGCCCACCACCGCCCATGGCTCGCCGGACCTCGCC
Source organism: Ottelia alismoides (assembly GCA_037367405.1). NCBI lineage: Eukaryota > Viridiplantae > Streptophyta > Magnoliopsida > Alismatales > Hydrocharitaceae > Ottelia > Ottelia alismoides. The sequence continues at coordinate 41,169 of JAZKJV010003824.1, forward strand.
GACCGCAGCGGCTGTTGCACCTCCCGCTGCTATTCCTTGCCGCCTTCCAACGACTGCTGCTCCCTGCCGCGGTGGCTGCTCCTCCTCTTGTCGCTGCTCTTTGCAGCCTCCAGCGACCCCTACCAGCAGCGGTTGTTGCCGCCCAAGCTTGACACCGCCCTCCAACGGCTGTCCTTGTGTGGCAAACATCAATAATCCTCTACCCATCTTTCGCGTAGAGGGCCAGTTGTGGGGATGGACTTGATTGCGTAAGTCTACATATGCAATCAAATCCCTAGATGTATGTGTAGACAAAAATCTATTGGTCTACAAAACCCTAATCTTCTTTGTTCGTCATTATGTTAGAGAGCAAAATCGATATTCCCTCCACCGACGTCTTCAAAGTTCTTGTGCTGATTGTCAAAATGGGTGGGATAAACTATGAGTTCTGGGCCATGCAAATCATGAGCTTAATGAAGTCTACATGTAAGAAACACATTCTTGCCGAAGAGGAACAAGCTGAGAAGAATGGACGGGAACATTAACTGTGGAGATTGCCAATGATGTCCTACATCAGCCCACAACCAAGTCTATGTGGGATATTCTTGCTGCGACATATTCACAGGCAAAGAACGAGACGAAGATTCTATAGCTCCAGCATGATATCTTCACTATCAGGCAGAATGGACGGCCCCTTCATTCTCTTTACACTTCTCTACGTGGCATGTTTGAGAAGCTCCATAGCTTTATACCGCTAACAACCACTTCGGAGCAGCGGAAAACTTATCAGAATGCCACAATGGTTGGCGTGTTTTTAGCAGCACTCGATCCATAATATGAGGCTGCTCGCTCCCATATATTGAGGGATGCTACTATTCCTCCTATGGAGGAAGCCTTCCGCAAGCTCAGCAGGATCTCTGTACCATTACCAACCTCTTCTCAATCATCTTCTTTGATGGTAGCCTCCCGTGGTAGAGGGGGTTCTTCTCAATTTCGTGGTTGTGGTCCTCGTGGAAGGGGAGGTCACATTTGTCAATCGTGCACATTCTGTCCTCGTCTAGGTCATATGGAGGATACATGCTATTCCAAGCATGACTTCCCTGCATCAGCTCGTGTCGCAGAGCAAGTTGATTCATCTACTGCTCCTTTAGATCTACAATGACCTAGTTTCTCATTTTTGGGACATTATGCCTTTAGGAGGTTCCACTGCATCTTCATCTGCCCCAGACGTTGCTGCCACTGCCAGTAGAGTTGGGAAAAATAAGAGAGTTGTTTATTCCTTGGAACCCTAAGCTCTTTTATATAGAGAGACCTATGGGTAAATTACATAAGATTAAGAACCCCTCTAATGGTCTGGTGGTAGAAGCAGTGGCTCACACTTTAAAGGACCAGGGTTCGAATCCTACTAGTGAAAAAAATAAAAAAATACATAAGATTAACATAAAAAAATATAATAATAGAAAAGGTACATAAGAATATACAAATATCTCTACACCCCCCTCAAGACGGAGCATAGATATCAATCATGCTCAGCTTGTATGAACACTTCTGAAATGGCCCCTTGAGTAATGCCTTGGTAAAGATATATGTCGTTTGCTCTCCTGAACTGACATGAGAGGTAGAAATCAAACCATTCTGAATCATATCTCTAGTATAACATCAACCTACCTCAATATGATCCATTCTTTCATGGAATGCAGAATTATTCGCAATAAATAAGGCAGCCTGGGTAGAGGTATAATTATATGCAAATCAGTTAACACTGCTCAAACCCACATCATTTTTGTGCTTGCTTGAGCCATAGCCCTATACTTAGATTCAACACTTGATCTAGCTACCACCATTTGTTTCTTGCTTTTCCAAGAAACAAAAGAATTGCCAACAGACATAGCGAAGCCTGAAGTAGACTTCCTATCTTTAATACACCCTGCATAGTTTGCATCATCACATGCATACATAGAAAGAATTGCTCCTTTATGAATAGTAATCCTACACCTGGAGAATATTTTAGATATCTTAAAATCATATATATAGCATCCATATGAACCTGTCGAGGCTGCTCCATGAACTGACTCACCTGACTCATTACAAAGGAGATATTGGTTGCAGGGTTGGGTTGGGTTGGGGTACCCCTGTGAATAGTAAACTGTGAGGAGGATTGGGAGGGTTGGAAGGAGGGGTACCCCAGGTTGGGCCAGCCCAACCCTGCCCAACCCTGCAACCAAACGAACCCATAAGGTCTAGTAGAGGAGCTTTCCCACCATCTCTCTATATCTCCTTCTGTCGACCTCATCTGTATCTGTTGGGAGAAATGAAGTGAATGCAATAGAAGAGACCCTAGGGCTCTCTTATATATGAGAAAAGCCCTGGTTAATTACATGAGAGATACATAAAGAAAATAGAAATAGAAAAACAATAATGTGAGTTACAAATATCTAACCACCCCCCTCAAGCTGGAGCATATAGATCTATCATGCTCAGCTTGAAACAACACTTCTGAAATGGACCTTTAGCAAGGGCCTTGGTGAAATTATCTGTAGTCTGATCTCCAGTAGCAACATGGGAGGTGGATGAGACCTTTCTGGATCATATCTCTTGTGTAATAACAATCCACGTCTATATGCTTGGTCTGTTCATGAAATGCATGATTATTGGCAATAAATAGAGCCGCTTGATTGTGACATAAAAGATGCATGGGAAGAGAAACCTCAACAACAAGATCAGTCAACACAGATCTAACCCACATCATCTCTGAGCTTCCCTGTGCCATGGCCCCGTACTCAGAATCTGCGTTATATCTGGAAACCACTGTCTACTTCTTGCTTTTCCATGATACGAGCGAGCTCCCAACTTAAATAGCAAAGCCAGAAGTAGACTTCCTATCTCTTGGACAACCTGCATAGTCTGCATGTGCACAAGCTGTCACCTCAAGAGAGGTATCTCTGCTGAATATAAGACCAGAACGTCCTGTACTCCTCTGAAGCAACTGAGAGTCCCACAACAAACCTCATGTATTCCTCTGAAAGATGGTCCAAAGAAACATGCGCAGTGAGAGGATACGTGGCACATTGGCGATGTGGTTTCCTCAAGGCAATAGGTATATCTAGTTCATTAGCCTCTCTGTTCTCTGGGATCAACTCCCCCTGTGTAGTGTCCTGTGGAACATTTAAATCTCCAGTGCCATCAATGGAAACAATGTGCTCATTACATACCTGAGGCGTGATGGATGATGGGGAAGACACATGAGCAGGGGGACGAGTAGAAGACATGCGAATGTAAAATCGTGGTAGGAACTGCGTCTGGGTAGGAGGAGATGGTGGAAGTGGTGGAGATTTAGATGACTGAGACTCAACATGGGGTGTAGATGGTGGAGATAACAGAGCTGGAGGAACAACATCCGCACCAAAAACATCATTAGACAACTTGTCACATGTAGGAGAAAAGTACATAATCGACTCAAAAAATGTGACATCAACACTAACACAATACTTTCACCCTACAGGATCGAAACAACGATACCCCTTTTGGGTACGAGAATAACCAACAAAGACACTTGACAACTCTAGGTGAGAGTTTGTCACGACCAGGAGTGAAATTGTGGGTAAAGGCCACATACCCAAATACTCTATGAGTAAGAGAGAATAGGTCCTTCTCAGGAAACACAATTGAGAATGGAACCTTTTTTCTAAGAATCGTAGACGACATGCGGTTCACCAAGTAGCAAGTAGTGAGAACAACATCCCTCCAGAAAGAATGAGGAGCTCGACTCTAAATCAGAAGCATCCTCGTGACATCTAGAAGATGACGATGTTTGCATTCTATTAGAAAAATAACATAGCTCTGATACAATGCTAGAAAATAGGAATGCGGAAGCGATTTGATAAACAAAGCACTAAATAACAAACAAATAAACATGAAGAACAAGATTTTTTACGTGGAACCCTACTCCCTAAGGAGCGGATGAAACCACGGGAGAAGGCCTCAAAGGGCCATATGCTTCATTGCTTTTTCTCATCTGAATACAATGGGTGTGGGGGTCTATATATAGCCGCCACTGAGTCTCCACATCTCTAAACTGGTAGATGTGAGACTAAACTCATGGATGGGGTAAATGGATCCTGGAGGTATCCATTTACCCATCTACAACATAAGAGGCGCACAACCAAATACTCCAACACTCCCCCTCAAGATGGAGCATGTAATGCTCAGCTTCGACAAACAGAAAGAAACTCAACTCATAATAAATGACACTACAAACAATATCAACTCAACATGCACAACTGTCGGCTGTTGTCGAGGACGTTGCTTCTCATGCCGTGCAGGTGAGGAGGACGAATGGCTGGAGGGTGAGTCAACTGAATCTCCTCATCGGAGAGCATGTGCTCTGTATTGTGCCTGTCAAAGTCACTGCAACTGAAAAGGAGTCTCCACCTGGAGAACTCTGGCCCGGCACAACATGTGGACAACTGCTCCATCTCTGGAAGGGTCGAACTGAAAAGCCGTGGAGTGCAATCCTCGTCGAAGTCCACGATTGTTAGAGAATGGAGTTTGAAAAGTCTCCTCGTCGGAGAACTGAGTCTCTCCCATCTGGCACAGAGAATGGTTCTCTACTCTGGAGTCCCTATGAAACCACATGAAAACCCTAGCCAACATGGCATAGGGAATGATCCTCTACCCTGGAGTCCCTATGGATCATATGAAAACTCTGGCCGATACATACAAGATGAGGACCACACAAAAGATGGCATACGTGTGCTCATCTGAAAAAAGACCACATACATGTACGTGTCTGAAACTGAAGACTTGGAACCGACTGAACGCCGAGTCTGAATATATGAGAAACTGTAGAGTCTGGAAACTGAATGACCTGGAAATCTGACATCTAAATCTGGAATAGACTTGTGACTCTACACAATATTCCCCCTTTCTCCCATACTTGTCGGAAAACAATTCCAAACTTGTCGACAAAGTTGGCAGAAGATAATAGAAATGAGGAGAACAAAATCAAATAAGCCATCATATTTTCGACTTTTCTTCTCAATGAAAATTTTCTTCTCAGCTATTCCAATTTGTTTTCACATAAGACATTCACATTTTTTTCGGTTCTTTTTTGCAAATATTTTGCGTACGGCTTTTCTTTATACGCGTCTCTTTTCTTCCCATTTTTTATAACGACTCTTCTCCCTTTTTTATAAGTCGTTCGAGCATTTTTTTGTATACATAGCCAAACAGGGCCCACAAAAGCAACCCCTTTTCTTAATGCTGCGGTTTTTTTAATGATCGACAGAATGGGTACCCATTTAATTTTTTTCTAGGCCAAAAAAAACTTCCCTCTTTTTTTTAATAAAGAGATACGGCCCACTTTGGCTTTATATTAGGACTCCCACTTGGGAACCCTTGGCTTTCTCTACCTCAACACTGCCGCTCCCTGATGGGGGCATGCTTCTCATGTCGTCGCCTGCACGCTCGAGCGCGCGATGCGAGGAGGACGTGCGTCGCCTGAGATGCTGCGAGGGAGATGGGGCTGCAGTTGGAGAACACACGTAATCGCACATCGCCGGCTGGAGTAGATTATTGCGCGCCGCCCCTTTGGGTCTTGCCGCTGGAGCTGCTGGAGGGAATCGGGTCACCGCCGTCTGGATGGAGGGTGGTGCGGTTTCACTATGGGGGGTGTGTTGCTGAGGGCTCACATCGCCAGGAGCTTCTGGATCCGATGGAGGAGGAGCTACGATGGCTCAATCTGCTCTCGCGCACCGCCTACGCGCGTGGAGTTCTGTCTGGAACCGCCTGGTACGGGCCAGATGCTGCTGCCGTTAGAGACGATATCGAGCCCTGGAGATAAAGAGGAGATCAACGCCGCCTGCATGATGGGAAGAGGGCTCGCCTCCTGGAACTCAGATCTGGTTAGATGTCGCATGTTTCTCCTGTGCGGAGATGGAGATGTCATCTGGACAACGACTCCTTCTCTTTTGGATGCGCCTCTTGGGCAGAGAGATGTGTGAGGCCTGAAGGGTCTTGCGTCGCCGATGGGTACCACCAATTGATGATCTGGAGGAGAAGATGCGCCCATGCGAGGCACAAACATGTTTGTTGCTGAATCCAAAGATTGAACCCTTGAAGGCCTAGAAATATCGGGCTCCTCACCGGCAAGGACCATGGGCTTCAGAATGAAAACCCCATGAGAGAACTAAGGGTAGAGAAAAATCCCCTGATTTTGATGGCCATTCGTGCAGAACCAGGGTTCGAAAAAACCCTAGATCTTCTTGAACAAACTCCATAACATCAACATAACATGAATAGGAACAAGACATCTTTAACGAATAAATCTTCCAGAACAAACCATTACAAGTGAATCTCGAAGAAATAAAGAACAACAAAACCTCGAGAATCGAACCTGCTCTGGTACTATGTTAGAAAAATAACATAGCTTTGAGACCATGTTAGAAAATAGGAATGCATAAGCGATTTGATAAACAGAGCACTAAAGAACAGAAAGATAAACATGAAGAACAAGATATTTTACGTGGAACCCTACTCTCTAAAACAACCATCCTCACCACTTCTTGTTGTGGTCTAGATTCGGAAGACGTGATTTATGTGTAAAATCACGAAATGCGAACAAAATCAGACCTTAGCTGCCTGCAGAAATGATCAAACTGCAGCAAGAACCCGAAGTTGGGGTTGAACCAGCTAGAGGAGTGGCCGTCTGATCACGCGGCCACTGCGAGGGGATGTGCCACTGTTTGGCAGCCCTTAGACGGCACCGGAGAGCCCCAACGGCTAGGCTGCTTGCTGCGGCGGTCAGGAAGAGGTGCTGGGGGGTAGCAACGGCGGCAGGAGGGTGGTGGTGTTCCCGACAACAACGACTGCGGGGGGGGGGGGGGGTCGTGAAGGGTTAGGGTTGGTGGGATATGGAAACCTCGAGTCTAGGACCATTGCTCCGATACCATGTGGGGATAAATGAAGTGAATGCAATAGAAGAGACCCTAGGGCTCTCTTATATAAGAGAAAAGCCTTGGGTTAATTACATGAGAGATACATAAAGAAAATAGAAATAAGAAAAACAATAATGTGAGATACAAATATCTCAACAATATCATCATATAACTTCATGCTAGGAACCATAGGAGTAGTAGATGGTCGACACTCAATCATGCTTGTCTTAACAAGCATGTCTATAACATACTTCCTTTGGGTCATCACAAGACCATGCACATTCCTAGCAAATTCCAACTCTAAGAAATACCTTAGGGTACCAAGATCCTTGGTAACATACTGACGACCCAGAAATTCTTTTACCATCTTGATTCCCTGCACATCATCTCCTGTCACAAGTATATCATCAACATAAATCATAATGACAGCTATACCTTTAGGTGTTCTTTGTACAAAGAGTGGATGGTCTGCATTTGACCTCTTGAACCCATGTCTTTCAATCAGACCCGAGAGCTTTTGAAACTATGCCCTTGGACTTTGCTTAAGGCCATATATTTCCATATGGAGTCCACAAACCTGCTGACGCTTCCCCTCAACAGCAAATCTTGGAGGCTACTGCACGTAAACTTCCTCTTGTAGATCTCCGTACAAAAAATATTTTTAACATCTAACTAAAATAAAGTCCAATCATGTACCACTACTACTGAAAGCAGGATGCGAAGAGTAGAGTGACAAGCAACTGGAGAGAACATGTCCAAATAATCCATGCCGTAGGTCCAAGTAAATCCTCGTGCCAATAATCTTGCCTTGTAGCGATCAAAACTCGCATCTGCATGATGTTTAACAGTAAATGCCCATTTGCAACTGACAGCATACGCCCCAGGAGGAGCAGACACCAAACTCCAGGTACCACGTGATTGCAAAGCAACCATTTCTTCCTCCATAACCAAGCACCAACGACTATCCTTCAAGGCCTCCTGATAATTTCGTGGAATGTCCGTAGCAGATGGAGCCACTGCAAACCTCTGAAATTCCCCTGTTAGATGATGAAACGAGACCTGAGAGGCAAGAGGGTAGGAAGCATAAGACCGCTTCTGCTTCCGAATGGCAATGGGTATATCCAGGTCATTGGGAGCCTCCTCCATTTGTAGGCTATTCTCCTGTAATGATTCCTACACAGATATATTTCCAGACCCATCGTTAGAAATTGTTGGAATATTTAGTTATGCATCTCTTATGTGAGAGATGGGTAAATGGATTTCTCCAGGATCCATTTACCTCATCCAGTCTTTAGTCCTACATCTACTAGTTTGGAGATGTGGAGACTCAGTTGGGGCTATATAGAGACCCCAACACCCATTGTATGTGATGAGAAAAGTAATAGACTATCAGCCCTCTGAGGCGTTCTCCCGTGGTTTCATCCCGCTCCTTATGGAGTAGGGTTCCACGTAAAAATCTTGTTTTCCATGTTTCATATTTCTAGTTCATGCTATGTTTATCATTTTCGCTTCTGCTTTCCTATTTTCTAACATGGTATCAGAGCTATGTTATTTTCTAACATGGTATCAGAGCGGGTTCGATTCTCGCGGAATTTTTTTCTTCATTAGTTTTATCCGAGATTCGATTGTCGACTGCTCTTATTAGTTCAAGCTTTGTAAGTTCTAGGGTTTCTATTGAAACCCTAATTTCTGGATTCTGTTCGCCGCAATCCTTCACATCCATGGATCCATGCGGTCGCGCTGCTTCTTGCAAAGCCCTCGGCGCATGTTCTGCATCTCCAAGTCTCTCAAGGCCACATCAAGTTCTACATCTCCAGTCACAACTTCATCCTATTCATTGGCAAATGCACCAAGTTCCATTTCGCAAGGGCAAGAACACCCCAGGCGATTCCCTGGCGAAGTAGCCCAGGCAAGGCCCTTGCCCTAGCCTCGTCACATCTCCAGATCTCGCGCAGGCGGCGCGAGACCTTCTCTTCCTTGCAGTCCAGGACACACCCTCCGTAACTCCCTCTCAGCTCCAGACCGCCATTGCAGCACCCAGGCAGCGCATATGGCGCAAATTGGCATCGCCCTTCCTGATCTCCATCGCCTCTCCAAGTACAGCATGTGCGTGCATCACATGGGCATCGATCGCCCATCTCCTAGCAATCCTCTTCACACGCACCAACAGCCTTGCGCGATTCCCAGCGAGCGGCAGCACTCTCGCTCCTAGACGAAGCCTTCCTCTCGCGCTGCTCCATCCTCCATCGCTTTTGCTCCTAGGTGGAGCCCTTGCGCGATTCCCCGAAGAGGCAGGGATCCTCCTTCTCCTGGCGACTTCTCCTCAGCGGCGCAAGGTCTTCTCCTCTCCTTTAGCCGCACCCAAAAAGTGTCAGCGCCCTCCTCCTCAGCTTCTCTAGGCAGCTCCTCCAGCCGCGCAACCCTACAAGCGATGATAGTGGTTCTCTTGTACTGTGATAAAAGGTTCCCACGATGGGAACCCTACAGGTCCACAATCCCCTTTAAAAAGACGCATATTCTAGCCCAAAGAGGGCTTCGGCTGCTATTAAAGCCCAATGGGGCCTGTTTGTTTAAAAAAAGGAGAGGGAGACAAAAAAATTGTGAGGCAGTTATGTAAAGCCCGAATGGGCTGAGAGTTCAGAGAGAAAAAAATGAGGGGTCCAAGTGGGCCATGTCCTATTTAAAAAAGGGGGGAGGGGAGAGTGAGAAATTGGGCCCTTTGGGCTGTATAAAAAAAGAGTGGTTGAAAAAAAAGAGAAAGAAAGAAAAATTTACAAAAAAGAAGTAAAAAATTGAGAAAAATAAAACGGCTTACAAATTGCAATAAAAAAGAGCCGTTAAAAAATTGAGATGGCTAATGTGATTCATGTTTTCCCCATTATATTGTCTTCTCCCAACTTTGTCGATGCCATTTTCCGATAAGTATAGGAGAAAGGGGAAGTATTGTGTAGAGTCACATATCTATTGTTGATTCAGATGTCAGAGTCCAGACCAATCAGATTTTCCAGACTCTACAGATGATCAGATATTCAGAATCGACGTTAGATGTTTTCCGAGTCTTCAGTTTCAGGCACACACATGTATGCAGTCTTTTTCGAATGTGCACATGTTTGCCATCATTTTTCAGTGGTCCTCATCTTTTATGTTTCAACCAGAGTTTTCATGTGAACCATAGGGACTCCAGAGTAGAGGACCATTCCCTATGCCATGTTGCCTAGGTTTTCATGTGATTCATAAGGACTCCAGAGTAGAGTACCATTCTCTGTGCCAGATGAGAGAGACCCCGTTCTCCGACAAGAAGACTTCTTCAGACTCCAATCTCCTGCGACCGTTGACTCCAACGAGGATTGCACTCCACGGCTTTTCACTTCGGTCCTTTTAGAGATGGAGCAGTTGTCCACATTATTGTGGCGGGCCAAAGTTCTCTATGTAGAGACTCATTGTTCAGTTACAATGACTCTGACCAGCACAGTACAAAGCACATGCTCTCCGACAAGGAGATTCAGTTGACTCACACTCCACCGTTCGTCCTCCTCACCTGTACGGCATAAGAAGCAACGTCCTCGACAACAGCCGACAGTAGTGTCTTGTAGCATGAGTTGAGTTTTCTTTTTGTTTGTCCAAGCTGAGCATTGCACGCTCTTGCTTGAGGGGTAGTGTTGGAGTATTTGGTTATATGTCTCTTTGTGAGAGATGAGTAAATGGATCTCTCTAGTATCCATTTACCCCATCCAGCCTTTAGTCCCGCATCTACCAGTTTGAAGATGTGGAGACTCAGTGGAGGCTATATATAGACCCCCACACCCATTGTATCTGATGAGAAAAGCAATAGACTATCAACCCTCTGAGGCGTTCTCCCGTGGTTCCATCCCGCTACTTAGGGAGTAGGGTTCCACGTAAAAATTTTGTTTTCCATGTTTCATATTTCTAGTTCATGCTCTATTTATCATTTTCGCTTCCGCATTCCTATTTTCTAACAGAAACCATGTTATCAGGACAAACCTAGGGCATGCTGGACGACGGGTGATGATCATGAGCAAAAGCAGTCCGACGGGTATAGAATTTTGGTAATGGTGGAATAATGAGCACGTGCGACTGTGTAGTAGGAGGGCGTGGAGGAGGTGGTGGTGGTGGCGGTAGTGGAACCACATGTACAGGAGGAGGAGGTGACTGACTTGTAGGAGGGTTGACATGTAAACCTCATCATCAGAGTCTGATGAAGCCAACCTGTCACCTGTAAGAGAGAAATACATCACAGACTAAAAAAATGCACCAGCACGTATATAGTATTTCCTGCGCAATGGATCATAACACCAGTATCCCTTCTGGGTCTTCGAGTACCCAACAAACACATACTTGACAGCTCTAGGGGAGAGCTTGTCAAGACCTGGAATTAACTTGTGAACAAAAGCAATAGAGCCAAACACACGAGGAGTTAGTAAGAACAACTCTTCAGGGAAAGCTATAGAGAAAGGAATTTTCTCACCTAAGACAGACGATGGTATACGACTCACCAAATAGCATGCCGTAAGACCTGCAACACCCCAAAATGAATGTGGGGGCACAACTCTAAATGAGAAGAGTTCGAGTGACATCAAGTAGATGGCGATGCTTTCTCTATGCAACACCATTCTGTTGAGAAGTGTAAGCACAAGATGTTTGATGAATAATTCCACAAGATGAAAGGAAATTGGATAAAGCACGAGTACATAATTCTAGAGCATTATCAATTCTCACAAATTTTAAAGAGGAAGAGAAAACATTCTGCACTTCGTTGATAAAAGTTTTGATCACATCCTCTACTTCAAATTTATTTTTCAATAGAAAAATCCATGACAAACGAGAAAAATCATCCACCGCAACAAGATAAAATCGATGTCCCTGGTGACGAGGACCACAATTCGAACCCCAAATGCCAACATATGCCACATCATCTGGAGAGGGAGGTGACCAAAGTGTAGGTGCCATGTATAAGAAGAAACTAGTCATGTTGCATAAGATGATATGCCGGTATAGGGAGTTCGGACCAGGCGATAAATGCCGGATCATTGTCAAATGATCTATATCCTTGACAAGCGTCCCGCACCCTAAGTTAATTCGGTCAAATTAATGTCCAAATTAATAAGATGTCGTTCGTTGCAGTCGGATACGAGGGGCTAATCAAAAACCACTTAAATCAGATTTGAGTCAATTTCAAGCGGTGATTTTTTTTACTTGGTGAAGTCCAAGGTCGATCTCAGGGAGGCATCTGTCTCCTTAGGTGAATTTAGCAAGTATCCAAGTGTGTGATTTTCGGAGAATTATATTTTTTTGGCTTTTTCAATTTCTATGCAGACTTATGCAAAAATGCAGGTCAATTTAACGTTTAATTTAATTAAAATATCAAATGAAGTCCAAAAATTCTAAAAATTGGCCAGATGATTAATTACGATGAAAATGAGTTACCCTAATTTTTTTGGATTTTTCATACACTAAATGGATTTACTGGGAATTAAATATGCAGACAGAGTGATTTTCAATATTTAATTTTTAATAAATAACAAACCACAATTTTTTCAAGAACTAAAATTATCCTGGATAGCACTAATGATAAGGGATCCAGGAAAATTGAAAGATCTGAATTTCAATGTGAAATGAATTAATTAAAATTAATATAAGAAAATCACTCAACAATTTATTTAGGCCTCGATATGTGTGCAAATCGCATGAAATTTTTATGGCATGTTAAGAATACTGTCCTTAAGCTACTGTGAATTTTTGATGATTTTTGGAACCACAGAGAATTAACTAAAAATTAAAAGGTGTCACTGGGCAAAATATTTCAAAAATGTACCAATTAATTCATTAATAATTCCACCGAAATTACAAAAATGTGACACGTGGACCAATAGACAGAGGACAAGTTTCTCAACAAAATGCAATTTTTAGATTTGCAAAATGATGTAAAATGCAACCTAGGTATGCGTGCAAACACAGGGGTGTAAATGCAATACAGGAAAATAAAAATACTTTAAGCAAATATGCGGACAGGGACTAAAATGCAATTACCTATAATGCTGCGGACTCGAGTGCAATTTCTCCAACAGGCATGTGCTCCTCACGTGGGCTCAGCTTCACAGGGACCTCTTTGCAAATATGGAAAGCCCCGAGGGCCTCTGTGTAAATTTCCCAGGCCGCACGTGCTCCTCACGTGGGCGGCCTAGGCTCGGATGGCTGCGGAGGCTCGGAGCTAGGCTCGGGCGACTCTGGAGGCCTGGAGTGAGGCTCGGACGACCCGAACCTAGGCTCGGAGAGGAGGCTCGGGCCGAGGCTACGTGGCAAGCTGTGGACCTTCGGATCGAGATTGATCCAAGGGGTGGCAGTGAAGATGCGTGGCGTGACCTCAGGCCGTTAGATCTAGGAGGATCCAACGGCTCCTGGGCTCGATGGAGACGGCGACGTGGCTGAAGATCAGCCGCTGGATCAGAGGAGCGAACGACGGCTGAGAGCTGCTGCGGTGGGAAGACACGTGGCTCACTAGGCGCCGTTGGATTCAATGTAAATTCAACGACTCCTGTGAAGCCCGGTGAAGAGTCGACGTGGCGCGCTGAGGGCCGTTCGATCGATGTGATCGGACGGCAACTGGACGTCTCCTTCGATGGTCCTCCGCCGCCTTCGGAGGAGATGGCGGGGCTCCGGCGAAATCGCCTTTGCTCCGCCCTTCCTTCCTCGTGTCGCTGAAGCTCTCCGACTCGTCGGAGATATCCCAGAAGACTCGTGGTGTGGCGGCGAAGATCCTGGTGGTCTCAGGAGCGGCGGAGGGTGATCGGAGGTTGCTGGCGACGAAGCTTGAAGTCGGCTCCGGTGAAGTTCCGTTCAATGAGCAGAGGAGTACCTGCAGGTGTTAGAGAAGGAGCCGAAGCTCGTGCGTGCGCTCGTGAAGGTGGGTGGATGATTGGCGAGGCCTAAGGCAGACGGAGGTGGCCTGACGGAGGAGCTCCGGCCAAGTGGCGGAACTGGAGATCGGGGTGCTGTGATGTGCGTCGTCGGAGGTCGTGAAAGCTACCGCGAAGATGGGAGCTTCGACGTGAAGCTCGGCGGGATGGAATGGAAGCGAGAGGATGACCGGTGGCAGCAAATAAAATGCAAGAAAATGTGAAGAAAAAGGAATCGAAGATCGGAGATGGATGGAGGGGTTCACCTGGGGATTGGACCTCCTTCTTGGGGTCCAGGTCGTCGCTCGAGGGACCGGTGGTGTCCCGAGCTCGTGCAGCGTCGCGGAGGAGCGGCTGCGACACGGCGGAGGTGTCGTGGATCTCGCTGGAGAAGAAGCCCTTCTTCGCTCAACGAATCGTCAAATTGTTGTCACCAATTGGAGGCTCGGAGCTCAGGGAAGCTCTCTGGAGTGGCGGATAGCCATGACGGTGGCTGGTGATGGTGTATTTATAGGATGGAGGTGGCCGCAGTGTTGGCGACGAGGCGAGGTTCATGGACGTCATGGAGCGACTCTGGTGGTCGTAGTGGGGAGTGAGGTAGCTGGCGAGGATGAGGGACGAGTGGGTGACATCGTGGAGGTGATGGTGCTCGTCTGCGGTGGTCGAGGAGCTGCCAAGAATAGGAAGGGGGCGCCCCTCCCGCAAGGCAGAGAACGTGGGAGAGAGGGGCACCCGAGGTAGGAGACGAAGTTTCCACCGTTGGATCTTCTGATCCAACGGTGGTGATCGAAGCGGAATGGGACGTGTGTGATTAGATCGGGCGCGGTGATGATGGGCCGTGATCGCGCCACGTGGAGGGAGTTGGGCGAAGCGCGGGCGAGCGGCTTGGATGAGGAGATGGAGATGATCGAAGGGACGAGGAGCACCAATGGAAGAGCGGCTGTGATGGAGGGATCAGGGGCTTGATCAGATGGTTCATATGCCGCCACGTGGCGAGCTCTGGAAGAGGCGCGGACGGGCGGATCAGATGAGGCCCTGGAGATGATCTGACGGCGTGGATTTAAGGCGCACGTGGAAGCAGCTAGGCCGTTGGATCTATAGCGTAATCCAACGGCTGTGGCTGCGGGCGACTGGGGCAAGGGGAGCGGGCCGTGTGGCGCAACCAGAGGGCGCCACGTGGCCTGCTGTGAATGGCTGGAAGAAAATGAATGTGTAGAGAGAAGAGGGGGCCGAATTTGGAAAAACTCAAAACATGAAAGTTGTAGATCTCGATGAGATCTACAAGTTTCATGTTGACCAAATACGGAGATGAGGTCAAATATGATACATAAATACAAAGATACAAATATACATATATGTAGTATATAAAGTGGCCCAAAAACCCAACTTTCTCATACGAGCTCCAATTTGGATGAAATTAGTCTCATTTTAAAGGTCTTTTAATGTGTAGTATTCTAAGAGTAAGTAGACCTAATTCGGAGTTTGTATGAGGGCTTTATGTGCATTTTAGTGTACAGGGGTTCTAAGGCTTTATTGGCTAAATTACAAGGGAAATTTTTGGCCTTCTTCCCTATATTATTAACTAAGGAGTACATTTTATAAAGAAGAGGTTATTTTAGTGAGTGGATATTTTACAAGGGATTTTTGGCTTCTTTTTTAAATGCAAATGGACTGCTAAAATGTATGAATTATGTATGTATGCATGAATGCTATTTATGCAATATAAAGGGAAATATGCATCTATTTTCTCGGGAACAAGGCTCTATTTTTGACTTTTGAAGTGATGAATCACAGATTCATCAACCCCCTATACTTAAACCTTGCTCGTCCCCGAGCAACTAAATGAAATGCAAGAGTGAAATGATTTTGGGTTCCATACCAAGGTCATGAACAAAAGTTAAAAATGGAGCTTGACTCAACCTTTGGATTAGTTGTGTGGCGGAACCTTATTTGGGGCTGAACTTAAGACCTACCAGACTCCAAGTTCCACAAGTCTTCTATTCAAGACGCCTCAACAGTCAGGTCAGAACAAATCCTCAAACGCAAATTTCTGATGACTATGATTCTTACTTGTACTGTGTAAGTGATATGTAACTCTCCACATCAGAAATGGCTCGGAACCAGCCTCCTCTAACAAGGTAACTCAATAACCCGGTCCAGTAACTCTTTCCTCGAGGAGTGGGGTATTCCCTTCTAAGTTCAAGTGCGACCAACTCAAGAGGAGGGGGTAGAGAAAAGAATGGACGGTAGCTAGTGTAGCTACCTATCCCGGGATGCCCGACCAGTGTAGCCAAGTCATCCAGCTGCATTTCTTTACTAGTATACAGACTCCGACAGGTATTTTTTTTCTTTTTCTTTTTTTTTGGACCTGTCTGATTTTTTGGAGTTCTCGCATTTTTTTCTTTCTTTTTATTTTTTTTGAACTATATACAAGGTGCAACATGTACATCAGGAGTTTTTCCTCTTGAGCCAGTAGACTATCCCTCTTTTGAAGCATTATTGCAACCCACGGCATCCCGTCCTTAGATGTCAACACCACCAGACTAGGTTGAGATGCACTACCCTCCCTAGAGGAGGACGGATGTTTCCATCTGTGTGCTACTCCAAGCTAAAGGATTCTACCTCCTCACCACCTCATCAATGAAGAGCTACGTGCATTGTGCTTGTCCAAGTTAGGTCATTATCTAAAAGAATCATGCGTATGCACGAGATATTCTACTTAGACTAATCAAGATGACATGTGAACATAGACTTGCGGACTCAAAGAATTAAGTCACTTGACCTGAGAAATCTTAACTCCAGTTCCTATAAGGTTCCTCTGAAATTAGGTGGATTAAGGTCAAATCAAGTCCATCCTCAATATCTACTCATAACTTGGTTCAGAACCCACTAGCTTTTCACCTTGCATATGCAAGATATGCAGATGAGATGTAGATGACATGCTATGTAGATGAATGTAAATGCAAGACTTTTTTTTTTTGAAAATGCAAGATAATATGATATGCAAGAGTAAATAAGAAGCCTTTTGTATTATATTTTTTTTTTGTTTTTGTTTTTGTTTCAACTCTGGTATACCTCCTATGTTACAACAATTTACAAGAGTTTATAAATATTATACGGATTATACAAGTGTTATACAATATACAAGTATACATTTTTCAATTTTTACAAAAGTTTTACAAGTATTATACAACAAGTACAATTTTTTTTTTACAGGAGGTCATTATCTAAAAGAATCATGCGTATGCACGAGATATTCTACTTAGACTAATCAAGATGACATGTGAACATAGACTTGCGGACTCAAAGAATTAAGTCACTTGACCTGAGAAATCTTAACTCCAGTTCCTATAAGGTTCCTCTGAAATTAGGTGGATTAAGGTCAAATCAAGTCCATCCTCAATATCTACTCATAACTTGGTTCAGAACCCACTAGCTTTTCACCTTGCATATGCAAGATATGCAGATGAGATGTAGATGACATGCTATGTAGATGAATGTAAATGCAAGACTTTTTTTTTTGAAAATGCAAGATAATATGATATGCAAGAGTAAATAAGAAGCCTTTTTGTATTATATTTTTTTTGTTTTGTTTTTGTATTTTGTTTTTTTTTCAACTCTGGTATACCTCCTATGTTACAACAATTTACCTTCTGGGATAGCCCCTCGTATCCCCGGCAACGGCGCCATTTTGACAAGCGTCCCGCACCCTAAGTTAATTCGGTCAAATTAATGTCCAAATTAATAAGATGTCGTTCGTTGCAGTCGGATACGAGGGGCTAATCAAAAACCACTTAAATCAGATTTGAGTCAATTTCAAGCGGTGATTTTTTTTACTTGGTGAAGTCCAAGGTCGATCTCAGGGAGGCATCTATCACCTTAGGTGAATTTTAGCAAGTATCCAAGTGTGTGATTTTCGAAGAATTATATTTTTTTGGCCTTTTCAATTTCTATGCAGACTTATGCAAAAATGCAGGCCAATTTAACGTTTAATTTAATTAAAATATCAAATGAAGTCCAAAAATTCTAAAAATTGGCCAAATGATTAATTATGATGAAAATGAGTTACCCTAATTTTTTTGGATTTTTCAGACACTAAATGGATTTACTGGGAATTAAATATGCAGACAGGGTGATTTTCAATATTTAATTTTTAATAAATAACAAACCACAATTTTTAAAGAACTAAAATTATCCTAGATAGCACTAATGATAAGGGATGCAGGAAAATTGAAAGATCTGAATTTCAATGTGAAACGAATTAATTAAAATTAATATAAGAAAATCACTCAACAATTATTTAGGCCTCGATATGTGTGTAAATGGCATGAAATTTTTATGGCATGTTAAGAATATTGTCCTTAAGCTACTGTGAATTTTTGATGATTTTTGAAACCACAGAGAATTAACTACAAATTAAAAGGTGTCACTGGGCAAAATATTTCAAAAATGTACCAATTAATTCATTAATAATTCCACTGAAATTACAAAAATGTGACACGTGGACCAATAGACAGAGGACAAGTTTCTCAACAAAATGCAATTTTTAGATTTGCAAAATGATGTAAAATGCAACCTAGGTATGCGTGCAAACACAGGAGTGTAAATGCAATACAGGAAAATAAAAATACTTTAAGCAAATATGCGGACATGGACTAAAATGCAATTACCTATAATGCTGCGGACTCGAGTGCAATTTCTCCAACAGGCACGTGCTCCTCACGTGGGCTCAGCTTCACAGGGACCTCTTTGCAAATATGGAAAGCCCCGAGGGCCTCTGTGTAAATTTCCCAGGCCGCACGTGCTCCTCACGTGGGCGGCCTAGGCTCGGATGGCTGCGGAGGCTCGAAGCTAGGCTCGGGCGACTCTGGAGGCCTGGAGTGAGGCTCGGACGACCCGAACCTAGGCTCGGAGAGGAGGCTCGGGCCGAGGCTACGTGGCAAGATGTGGACCTTCGGATCGAGATTGATCCAAGGGGTGGCAGTGAAGACGCGTGGCGTGACCTCAGGCCGTTAGATCTAGGAGGATCCAACGGCTCCTGGGCTCGATGGAGACGGCGACGTGGCTGAAGATCAGCCGCTGGATCAGAGGAGCGATCGACGGTTGAGAGCTGCTGCGGTGGGAAGACACGTGGCTCACTAGGCGCCATTGGATTCAATGTAAATCCAACGACTCCTGTGAAGCCCGGTGAAGAGTCGACGTGGCGCGCTGAGGGCCGTTCGATCGATGTGATCGGACGGCAACTGCACGTCTCCTTCGATGGTCCTCCGCCGCCTGCGGAGGAGATGGCGGGGCTCCGGCGAAATCGCCTTTGCTCCGCCCTTCCTTCCTCGTGTCGCTGAAGCTCTCCGACTCGTCGGAGATATCCCAGAAGACTCGTGGTGTGGCGGCGAAGATCCTGGTGGTCTCAGGAGCGGCGGAGGGTGGTCGGAGGTTGCTGGCGACGAAGCTTGAAGTCGGCTCCGGTGAAGTTCCGTTCAATGAGCAGAGGAGTACCTGCAGGTGTTAGAGAAGGAGTCGAAGCTCGTGCGTGCGCTCGTGAAGGTGGGTGGATGATTGGCGAGGCCTAAGGCAGACGGAGGTGGCCTGACGGAGGAGCTCCGGCCAAGTGGCGGAACTGGAGATCGGGGTGCTGTGATGTGCGTCGTCGGAGGTCGTGAAAGCTACCGCGAAGATGGGAGCTTCGACGTGAAGCTCGGCGGGATCGAATGGAAGCGAGAGGATGACCGGTGGCAGCAAATAAAATGCGAGAAAATGTGAAGAAAAAGGAATCGAAGATCGGAGATGGATGGAGGGGTTCACCTGGGGATTGGACCTCCTTCTTGGGGTCCAGGTCGTCGCTCGAGGGACCGGTAGTGTCCCGAGCTCGTGCAGCGTCGCGGAGGAGCGGCTGCGACACGACGGAGGTGTCGTGGATCTCGCCGGAGAAGAAGCCCTTCTTCGCTCAACGAATCGTCAAATTGTTGTCACCAATTGGAGGCTCGGAGCTCAGGGAAGCTCTCTGGAGTAACGGATAGCCATGACGGTGGCTGGTGATGGTGTATTTATAGGATGGAGGTGGCAGCAGTGTTGGCGACGAGGCGAGGTTCATGGGCGTCATGGAGCGACTCTGGTGGTCGTAGTGGGGAGTGAGGTAGCTGGCGAGGATGAGGGACGAGTGGGTGACATCGTGGAGGTGGTGGTGCTCGTCTACGGTGGTCGAGGAGCTGCCAAGAATAGGAAGGGGGCGCCCCTCCCGCAAGGCAGAGAACGTGGGAGAGAGGGGCACCTGAGGTAGGAGACGAAGTCTCCACCGTTGTATCTTCTGATCCAACAGTGGTGATCGAAGCGGAATGGGACGTGTGTGATTAGATCGGGGCGCGGTGATGATGGGCTGTGATCGCGCCACGTGGAGGGAGCTGGGCGAAGCGCGGGCGAGCGGCTTGGATGAGGAGATGGAGATGATCGAAGGGACGAGGAGCGCCAACGGAAGAGCGGCTGTGATGGAGGGATCAGGGGCTTGATCAGATGGTTCATATGCCGCCACGTGGCGAGCTCTGGAAGAGGCGCGGACGGGCGGATCAGATGAGGCCCTGGAGATGATCTGACGGCGTGGATTTAAGGCGCACGTGGAAGCAGCTAGGCCGTTGGATCTATAGCATAATCCAACGGCTGTGGCTGCGGGTGACTGGGGCAAGGGGAGCGGGCCGCGTGGCGCAACCAGAGGGCGCCACGTGGCCTGTTGTGAATGGCTGGAAGAAAATGAATGTGTAGAGAGAAGAGGGGGCCGAATTTGGAAAAACTCAAAACATGAAAGTTGTAGATCTCGATGAGATCTACAAGTTTCATGTTGACCAAATACGGAGATGAGGTCAAATATGATACATAAATACAAAGATACAAATATACATATATGTAGTATACAAAGTGGCCCAAAAACCCAACTTTCTCATACGAGCTCCAATTTGGATGAAATTAGTCTCATTTTAAAGGTCTTTTAATGTGTAGTATTCTAAGAGTAAGTAGACCTAATTCGGAGTTTGTATGAGGGCTTTATGTGCATTTTAGTGTACAGGGGTTCTAAGGCTTTATTGGCTAAATTACAAAGGAAATTTTTGGCCTTCTTCCCTATATTATTAACTAAGGAGTACATTTTATAAAGAAGAGGTTATTTTAGTGAGTGGATATTTTACAAGGGATTTTTGGCTTCTTGTTTAAATGTAAATGGACTGCTAAAATGTATGAATTATGTATGTATGCATGAATGCTATTTATGCAATATAAAGGGAAATATGCATCTATTTTCTCGGGAACAAGGCTCTATTTTTGACTTTTGAAGTGATGAATCACAGATTTATCAATCCTCCTATTGATCTTTAAAGGTTTAATTTTCAATATTAGAAATCTTAACGAACCATTCATTAATTTTCTAATTTAGCGGAGTCCACTAGATGTTAGATTACTATCTGAAATATCTCCATCATAACTCTTTATGATGGGTCTATTCCAGATTTCATGTTTATTCCCAACATTTAGAAATAAACAATGAGTGTATTCTAATATCTAGGTCATAGAGACATTCTCTAAGACTAAGGGCTCTCCCACTGAAAATATGAAGTATATTCATCCGGTGGAAATTTTTGCAACAGTTGCATTACTTTCAACATGGATGACCATTAAACCTTAAGATCAAATTTCTAATATTCTAATACATATGCAACCAATTGCAAGTGTCATTAGAAGATTGAGATACAATTATCAGACTTTATCTTATCAAATAAGCAAGTCAATATCAATGATTATATGTAGATTAATCCGATGTACTATCCGATTCCTTCTCTAAGGATTCTAGATAGATTTGATAATCATACTATCAACACATCAACTTATTGCAGTACTGGCATTCATCCAACTCTTTGGATGTCATATGGAAGTCACAGAACTACAATCAACTCTTTGACTATATTTCTTACTTGGGTCCAACCCATGCTTCCACTGCGCTCCCTTTATCTATAAGCAACCATTGCTCAAGACAAAGGATCTCTTGTGTTGAAATCAAAAATTCAATATAAGTGTATTTCCACATTTATACATGCTTCATTTAATTCATACAATATGAATATTATGAAGCGTCATGAATGACTAGAGTATAGATAGTAGAATGATGATACTCATCGTATCTACATTTATTTAAACTCTTAAAACTTAGGTTCAGGCAGGTACTCAAACAATTTGAATACATCATTTCCTATAGAGCCACCATTCTGCATAATGCAGAGAACCATGTCATTCATGACTATATCTCAAGAGCACATATGTATGCCAAAACATCTTCTTAGATTTTATAAGGATTATTTGATAATTACGATCATTATCGACATGTCAATTCAAAAGTACATTCGATGAGATCAAGACTTATAGAGACATACAAACCCTGGGGTTTTAGTCCTATTGTCTTATAATCATCATTCCTCATTATTATGAGGAAACTTGCACATTGCAACCACATACATTATGTGTCCAATTGCAAGTACAATATCTGGATCATAGGTCCAATCCATGATATTCTACTGGTTATTATTGAGTATAACATTGAGTGGGATTAAAGAAGGATTATCTGAAATAAGAAATTTGCATAAACATAAATAAATATACAATTTATTTTGATTTAGGAATTTTTATATCAAAGTTGTCTTGCCTTGTCAACACTGAAAGTTCATTCCCTTAATCACTTTCAATGTAAGAGATATACTTACCATTATATCTCAGCAAGATCTGGGATCTTCTTCCTTATCTTTGTTACATCCCAATAATATGAGAACCTGTAACTCGGATAAAAAGAAGCGGGAACACATTCCATCTTGCAAGTCCAACTTGCATCTTCCAATTCGATCTTTAACACCCGGGCCCACCACCCCTAAGGTGATGTTGACCCGTCATTAATTGAACCAACCGTCAACAGGAATACAACTCGCTATGCGCAATCCAATATCGCCCCAATAATATAAGGACCCGATATTGGGGTCACTATGCATACGTCCTTACTCTTTCGAGAAGCGACGAGCCCGATCCAAATGGATCATATGCAGGAGCTGTCACTTCGGACAGGCGTCTCCCACATACAATATCTGGCGACGGAACCCTTCGCCTTGACGGGAGACCATGGATGTCACTTATGTGATCCTCCATATCATATTCAAATTATAATTAATTATCATGAATCATATTCACATAATTAATTCTTCCAAGGGAAATAATAACTATATTCATAATAGAGTGTTTTTAATTTGGATATAATTAACATAATCATATTAAATTAATTATCAATCCAATTTAATCAACAAACTTGATTTTACTTGAATATATGGTATTATCTCAGAGTACGTATTAATTCGAATTTTAATAATTAGAAAATACATCATGATCTCTCAGGCATCATTCATTCCCTACCCGCTATCATGGCCAGTACCGACAGGAGTGGGACGGACCGCATACGTTGCAACCCGCTACTCCAGCGATCCCCGACTAGACACCATATCCGCCTTGAGAAAAAATAATGCCGAGTCAATCACTTTGTACTTGAGATGATCATCGGTTCTTCAACCGAAATTATACCATATAGTAATAATCAAAACATTTTTGATTATAAGGAAATTTGCTAGACAAATTCCCAATCCTATTCAAGCAAGGAGTTTGATGATTGTGTTTCCAATTTCGATCTAGATCAAATCTAATCAATTATTGGTTGAGGTCAAGTCAATTAAGGAAATAATCATCATCCAATATTTCTCAAATATTTTCCATAATTATTTCATGAAATTAACAATTAATTTCACTAATTGACAATCACATGGTTCTTGATTAGGAAAGTAATTTCAGCAGTGACCCCTACTTAGTAAAATTAGCATATCTCAATCAATTTAAATCCAAATTTAGCAAAGTAAGTTTCCATAGTTTGCTAACTTGATTTACAACAGAACCTATGTGATTTTCACGCATTTCGAGGCATCTCTAAACAGTAATTAACTCCTTAATTATGTTAAGATTCGCAGTTCCCGTAACAGTGAATACATGTTCATTAAAACAACCATATCTCGAGCAAACGGAATCCAAATTACGTAAACTGAGATCCTATGGTTTCCTTATTTAATAGAGAATAAAATCCAAGTTTTATTTTCGTGTTTAAACAATTTAAACAGGGCCGAAAATAATTACTAAACAGAGATGCGAAAATGAAATGCGATAAAACATTCGCAACCCTAACGAACCCAAGACGCCTTCGGTTTTATGGATTGTATCCAAAACCTCCGACCTAAGGCTCTGATACCACTTGAAGGATATGTTTAGATCCTCAAGCGCATCACGGAAGCGTGAGCATCGTATCGAATACGACGAGGAGCGACTAGTCGCACTAGTTGCTCGATGCAGCGGAATTTGAAAACTTTCATGAGACGAAACCATATGATCCAAGAACACTTCTCGGATCGTTTCGTCTAAACCACAAACAAGTAATAGGATTACCTCTTGAAGCGTGGTTGCGATCGAGTCTCTAAATGAAGAGACCTCCTGTCTCAAGTCTGATCCGACGGAGGAGACGCTTGCGAGTGCGGGGATGAATCGCGTGCTTCTCGCAATCCATGTTGATGATCCAAGCAGTAAGATCTCCTGATCTCGACACACGAGATCCGACGTCTTCTTCACGAGCAAGGCACGCCGAAATAGACGGAGTTCCACGAGCAAACCATCGAGCAGCATAACGACGACGCTGCGGCAATGGAGAGTCTCTCTAGGGCATCCATGATGGATGGCCAAGAGAGGGAGAGAGAGGGCTGACGTGTAGAGAGAAAAGAGAGAAAGAGATATGCTTCTCAAGCATTGTGTCAAGAAGAGCAAAGGGGTGACCTTCTATTTATAATATTTTGGGATCCATGGATCTCAATCCATGGGCAACACAAATCCAATGGCTCTCATTGATTGTGTTTCTTTTAATGGTTGAGATTTGTGTTGGTAAAAACCAACAACAATTAATTCAATAAAATCAAATATATATTGAATATAATTTGATTTATATCAAATCAATCTCTATTAGAGAAATAGGAAGGAGGCAAGCCTCCTTCCATAAGGAGGGTGGACGGCCACCACATTCCTTATGGGAATTGTGGCCGTCCACTCTTCCTATATGGAAGGTGGATGCCTCTCTCCTATTACATGAGATTACATTATCTCATGATTCTCTCTAATATTTGCAACAACTTTTATTGCAAATTATTTCACAAAAATAAATCCAATTTATTTTGTGAAAATTTCAATCTTGCCATTATAAATTTGTGAATCATATTCACAACCCAAAATAAAATGTAAATTACATTTTCAATTTAATGTTCAATGTGAATCCAATTCACATTAACATTTAATTAACGAATGTAAATTACAAATAGCTCTCTCTTATATATTATAAATCACATTTATAATATATATGATTAATGTGGATAGTGCTATCCACATTATTCAATATCCATGATAATTAAATCACATTTAATCATCTTGGATCTCTATTCTCAAGTTCTCAAATAATATGAATCACATTCACATTATTCACATCTTTGATAATCAAATCACATTTAATTATCTAAGATATCTCTCCTTGTAATATGAATCAAATTCATATTATTCATGATAATTAAATCACATTTAATAATCCATTTTCTCAATGCTCGGATACATATATCAACAACAGAATTATCCATGAACTCTTTCAAGGATAATGCGCTTTCTCCGCGAATACTTGGAGATAAGGACAGGGCGATTGTATTGTTCCACGTATAGTGACTTGGATATTGAGATTACATCTCAAATCCAGATCTTGGGCCTCCCATAGATGCTTGATTGAATCAAAACCGCAAATCTAATCTTCTCATTGCATCTGAATCACATTCAGATCAATGTCCAACATTTGGACTAAGATTAGATTACTTCTCTATTGAGAGGAGTCACTAAAATCCAGACCCGTTTCATCACTCTCTAGGAATGGAAGCGTCATGGTTATACAATCGTTTATGATCACATCACCCTCAGGTATTCCCAATACCTGTACATCCTGCATACTGGAAGACTCAGAATAAACCCGAAGTATAAGATCAATTTTACACTATCTACTTCAGAGTTTTATCTTTAAGTTTCTCATTCGATCATTGGGAGTTGGTATCGATCATATATTTTCCAAAAGCATATATCATACCCAGGTGTTGATCATATACTTTCCAAAAGTATATATCAAACCTACAAATTCAGTCAAGCTTCCAAGCGAGACAACCGTGCACGGAATTTGATTCTTTCCAATATCTGATGAGTGAGCTCATGTCTTCCGGTTCAGTAATGAACCTGTATGATCCCTTTGAGAGATCATATTACTCATATGCCCTTGCATGCATACCAGCGCGCCAATGTAGAACTTGATTAGGTCATCAACCTATTGGTCTGCCAAATATACATACTCAGACATACAGTAACACATCTGTCTCCGGTCAGAAGATGCGTGCCTATATCATGACAACATACGATATAGGACTTTGGTTATCTCGATCTCGTTAAGTCAACTCTTTGACCTAACTAATCTGACACCCCCGAATCTCTATTCCTATGCAGAGGACATGCATCAAGAGGTTGGTCAGATATCAGCCTAACTGAGAAAGGATTGCCATCTCCTACTCAGGCTGGAGATCATATCTTAACAATCATTTGATGGTGCTTGATGAGTCCTTAATCTAACTCTTTAGATGTTCATCCAAGCACCAGCCTCTATGATTTAATATTTGAATCAACAGTTGTATGATCATCAAGATGGCATTGGTACATGACCCTAATTGTACTAAGGGACCTATTATGCAAATTATGTATTCTTCATTTCAGATTAGGGAATGATATTTGCAATAACATTTATTGCATAATGGCTCGCCGTGGGCTCGCATGTCCAACAATCATATGGTGTGCAGACTTCATAAGGCAATATATGGCCTTAAACAGAGCCCAAGGGCATGATTTCAGAAGCTTTCCCATCTAATTGAAGAACAAGGATTCAAGAGATCCAATGCAGATCACTCACTGTTCATCCAGAAGACTACTCGAGGTACAATTGTCGTTATGGTGTATGTTGATGACATTTTGGTTACAGGAGATGATGCTCAGGGGATAGAGATGACCAAAGCAGTGTTGGGTAGTCAATTTGTTACAAAGTACCTTGGTACATTACGATACTTTCTGGGGCTGGAGTTCGCCAGGAATACACAGGGTCTAGTAATGACCCAGAGGAAATATATTACAGATATGCTTATTGAGACGAGCATGGTTGGATGCAGACCTTCTACTACTCCTATGGACCCAGCATGAAATTATATGATAATGATACAGAAGAAGCCGACAAGAGAAGGCATACAGAAATGGTGGGGAAGCTTCTTTACATGACTATAACCCGACCTGATACTGCCTTTGCAGTTAGCCGGGTAAGCCAGTTCATGGAACAACCGAGACAAGTACATATGGATGCTATATATATGATACTCAGGTATCTAAAATCGTCTCCAGGCACAGGATTGCTGTTCAGAAAGGAAACCACTTTATCTGTTTCTGCATGTGCGGATGCTGACTATGCAGGATGCCCTAAGGATCAAAAGTCTACCTCAGGCTTTGTTGTGTTTGTAGGTAGCTCTCTAGTTTCTTGGAAAAGCAAGAAACAAACAGTTGTGGCTAGATCCAGTGCAGAATCTGAATATAGGGCTATGGCACAAGCAAGTACTGAAATGATGTGGGTTCGAGCTGTACTAGAAGACTTGCATGTAGATGTACCTCTACCCATGCAGCTACAGTGTGATAATCAAGCCGCATTGTTCATTGCCAATAATCATGCCTTTCACGAGAGAACCAAGCATATTGAAGTAGACTGTTACTATACCAGAGATATGATCCAGAAGGGACTGATTGCTACTTCACATGTTAGTTCTGGGGAGCAGACTGCCGATATCTTCTCCAAACCGTTACTCAGAAGACCATTCCAGAAGTATACTTCCAAGCTGAGCATGATAGATATCAATGCTCCATCTTGAGGGGGAGTGCCGAAAGAATTACGTAGTATGTGTACCGTTTGTTCTTTTTATTCTTCTATGTTCCGTCTTATGTAATTTACCCATGGGTTTTCTCTATATAAGAGACCCTAGGGTTCTCTGGAAAATATAACAACTCTTATTTTTCCAACAGAAGTGTTACGAGGTGCCCTTTAACCAAAATCACTTCTTTTAGTTTCCCTACTCTACCTTAGTTCATCTCAATAACATCTTCTCGATAATTTGATTATTCAATAACTTGATAGTGGACTTGATAAAATATTTATTAAATAAACTTATTTTACATATAGAATACATTGAAATAAACCACAAACACGACGTAAATATAGTGGTAAAGCTGATTGCACAGTGCATGTTCAAACCCTACCTATGCCTTCCCAGAACGTGGAATCCAGAGCAAGAGAACTCCTTTGGCTCTATAATATAGCGCATGACCCCACATGGACCAGTAAGAAAATGTGGCTTCATTCAGGTCCTTAGATTTAAAAATATCTCAATAGTGAAAAATTCCTTGAATCCGGTTTTCCTAATTCGATAACCCTTCGGTAGCGTTTTGTTACCGGGTTAAACTCCCCTTTGGGGAGTTTACCCCCCTTAACCCACACCCCCCTCTCTCTCCGTGGGCCCCACTTTATTCCTTTTTAAAAAAATTAAATAAATCAATTTTACATCATCAATCCTATCAAAAAATAATATATTATACCATCATATCATATAAAAATTATAAACTACTCCACTTCTACTCACTTTTCCAAACTTCAATACAATCACATCACAATAACTACTCACTTTTTCAAACTTCAATACAATTATATCACCCCAAATCCACTTCTAACCCACTCCCGATTTAACCCTCTATCCAAACACCAAAATTCAAAAACGGGTTACCCTCTACCAGTTTAACCCGCCTTAACCCGCCAACCAAACACACCTTACCAAATGTGGACGTAACTGAAGGAGTTCTTGTTTCCTAAGATTTTTTTCCAGGGTACCTGCACATCACTAAATTGAATAATTAGGAAAATGTTTCAAAATGTTTGTCAAGAAGGGGGTTCGAAAAGGCTCAAGCATAATGAGTCAAGCCAGACTTAGTTGTTTTCTAGCACGCATTCGAGTTAGGTCTTTCTAATCGAATTGGATCCAACACTAGGGAGGAAAATGAGTATTGATATATCCAAATATCCACTTACCATATTAGAAAAATTAATGAATATTCATATTCATATTCATCATAATGTCTTTTAATTAAGTTCATCCCTCTATACATATATACCCCCTTAAATGGCTCCTTTTGTAAGTTCACTTTTTCGATGAAATAAAGGGGTTACCTGAACTCCTAAGACCGGGCTTATGAGATAAAATAGGGATTAGATCAAAATTATGAGTTTGTCAGTTTTTCCTATTATTTAAAGTTTATTTTATTTTTCTTAAATAACTGAGATAAATTTAATTTTTATATTGCTTAACTATAAATCCATGTAGCCGACCCTACTTAATTGTGGGAAAAGACTTTGTTGTTGTGGTTGATTGCTTAACTATAAAAAATCTCAACATTGCTTAACTACATTGAGAAAAATTCAAAATCTCTAATTATGAGGTCGGTATGCTAGCTCATCTATAATAGGAGCCGATTTTGGATCATGGGCATATTCTTAGACCATTCATTCTCTTAACTTGAGGGAAAAACTGTTTCCCGCTCTCTCTTTATGAAGAGGTCACCAGAATTTTGTGCAAAGGATAGGTTGCAATATAGATTAATGAAATTAATACAGATTGTATGTCTCGGCATATCCCTCTCTTCACCTATGTGTAGGAGTATTTAACCCTCATCCATTTTCTTCCCTTAACCAACAGGCTATTCATCTACCCTCCATCTTCTCTCCCTGTTCTAAATTTGTGCCAATCAATCGATATTTGTTGGGAAAAATCAAGGAGTTGTATATTCCTGGGAATCTTAGGCTCTCTTATATAAAGGAAAGACCTATGAGTAATTTATGTAAGATGAACATCAAGAAATAAAATAACATAAAGGTACATAGAAACATAGAAATATCTCTACACTCCCCCTCAAGATGGAGCATATATATCAATCATGCTCAGCTTGGAAGAACAGTTCTGAAATGGCCCCCTGAGCAATGCCTTGGTAAAGATATATGTCGTTTGCTCTCCTGAACTGACATGGGAGGTAGAAATCAAACCCTTTTGAATCATATCTCTAGTATAATGCAGTCTACCTCAATATGCTTCATTCTTTCATGGAATGCATGATTATTCACAATGAATAAGGCAACCTGATAATCACATTGTAACTGCATGGGTAGAGGTACATTTATATGTAAATCTGCTAACACTACTCGAACCCACTGATAACTTGCTAAATGCGTATGATAAATCAGGCTCGTTGTAGCACAGACTCTTAGCAAAACATGCAGAACCGAGAAGAATCAGTGACGAAGTTCTCGGGATGGGCAGTGACGATGGTATTGGGGGTCGTGCAGGAAGGGGTGATGGGGTTGGGGGCTCCTCTGGGCATGCGGGGGCAGCAGGAGCGGGTGGTGGCGGCGATGCGGTAGGGGGGGTCGCTAGGGGTGCGAGGGCTGCATGAGGGGGTGCTTGCGCGAGGTAGGCGAGGCAGGGTGGTAGCGGAGATGGGACTGCGTGGGGGTTGGAAGGGTGTGCGAGGGGCCCGACGGTGGTCTCGATGGGGGAATGAAGGGTGGCGGAGGTTGTGGGAAAGGCATCGGGGGTACTTGTGATGGCTTGGATGATGTCGGGACAACCGGAGACGGTGAAATAGTTTAAGCCGAAGGCGGTGGCTGCTCGATCACGGCTTGAACAGCGAGCAGGTCGTCGTCGACGATGTTTTTCCAATCTAAAACAGTCTAGACAGCGAACAGATCATCGTTGACGGCGGATTTTTTTTCTTCGTCAAGTTGTACCATAGAAATACCAATGTTGTACCATGAATCTATCCATTATTGAACTTTGATGCTTGTTTGGAGGCGATGCTTGAATTTTTGTCGACGCGAAAGCGCATGCGAGTCATGAGATAGGCAGCTTTGCTCGAACTTCATCTTCCAATATGCGACAAGACCGTCGAATCGTGAGAACGATTCAATTTCCATGCTCTGATACCAAATGATGCAAATTAGAAACTCGTCGGAAAACGAGGGATTTTGGAGAAGAATCGCGTATAAGGAGGAGAGAAAAGGAGAGAGATGCGATAATTCTCAAATTAATTTCAACTTCAATTGTCTAAAACAATTGCCTACCAGTCCCTTTATATAGGAGTGGTGGGATTACAAAAATAGAAATAAAATTTAAAATTCAAATTTACTCTAACCGACTAACTAATTGATTTGAATAAAATTCAAATCTTATCCTAATTGACTCCAAACAAATAACTACCTAATTTGACCACTAATGGAGATCACATGCGATCTCTTTTATTTAACTAAAAATTGCAACGACTCAATTAATCATAAATAAAATTGGACTCTAATTAATGTGCAAAAATTAAGCCATGTTTATTAATTTCGTGTTGCATCACGATTACTCCAGAGAAATGGAGACCAAAACTCCCCTTAATATGTTAGCCAAGATTTTAGCAACTATAAGATAAGCCACATTGGAGAATGATATAGGTCTGAAGTCCTCCACCCTTGTTGGTACAATCTTCTTAGGAAACATGAATAGCAACTCTTTGTTAAGATGTTTAAAGTCGAAATCACCCTCTTAAATTCCTGAATAATTGCTATTAAGTCTTCTTTCAAAGTCCCCTAAAATTCCCCGTAGAAAGACAATGCAAATCCATCTAGCCCGGAGCCCCATTTGCATTTAGATGGAAAAGGGCATAACTTACCTCCTGCTCAAGGAATAGGGCCTCCAACCTGTCAACTTAGCCATGCATCACTCTAGGCACTCCCCTGCCACACCGTCCTCACCTACTCATGCATAACTTGCTGCTCAAATCTTAAAAATATGCCATCAATGCCTTGCCAGTCTCATTTTCCCCACTCACTTACCTTCCGTCAATCTCCAACGAAGCAAGATAATTCCTCCCGCACCTCTCATTGGCCATGGCATGACAAAAATAGGTGTTGGCGTCCCCCTCGTTTAGTCAACATTGTCGGGACCTTTGGCATCAATATACCTCCATTTTTCAATCTTCTCCAACAGTGATCCTAAGGTTTGACTCCCTCTCCAACATCTCCTCTATTAGGAAGCGACCATCCTCACTCGCAACAAATCTTGAGGCCACCTCTTGAGCAACGGACCTTTTTGTGCGCCGACCCATCAACAAGTTCTTGTTATATTCAATCAAAGAGAGATAGAATTCCCTCGACTTAGTAGTAATCATAGACATGGCAGACCCGTTTGGTCGTCATGTCCTCCAAAACCCGGTACCATGCATTGTAATTCATTCATTTCGTGTGCACTTATCATAACAGGGCAACCGTGTACCACCTACATAGGTCCACGCCAATACGGGTTCCTTTCGACGAACCTATAGGTTGCATGTCTGACATGTAGTTCTACTCCCAGTCATCCTTAACGCAGCACAATCTATTTTAGGATCCATTTCAATAAACATAATTCCTCCGTTAAGACTTCGATTTCCTTATTCATCAACACTGAGTATAGACTTACATATATATATATATATATATTAATTCCTATGTATATATACTCATATTTATATTTATTTTAGCCAACAAACCCTAACTTTCCAAGCCACTACATCAATTCGAAGCTTAACCATTATTTTAGTGGGAATCACAAAGCAACTTTTCATATTTTCTTAAAAAATAAATTAGGGTTCTTCGTAGCGAAGAACATAAAATTAGGAATTTCAACGATCTCATATGAAAAATCCAATAATAAAAGGTAGGATTTCATTACTTAATTGAGCTCTCTCGCGTATGCAGCATTTTATCGTGATTCGTTTTCAGAAAAGGTGGTCTACGGCTCCTGAAACGATCAAATTTCACTTTCGTATCAAGAACATGATGAACGTGAAGAACGCAAAGAACCTATTTTTTCCTCGTAATTTCAACAGAGCTTCCACTTACACGGGGTGATATTTCTAGAAGAATTTCGATGGAGTTTCCCCGTATATTGGGATATATTTCTATGAAAATTTCAGCAGAGATTCCCCATATAAAATCATCAAGAGGAAAAATAGCAGCGAAACAAAAAGAATATAATAGAACTACAAGCGAATCGGTAGACACTACGTGTCTTAGGTGAGTGAAGCGTATGACAAATCACAAGGTTCACTGACAGCCTAACCGCCCGCACGTAAGTAGGACGTTACACATATTCCTCCATCAAAACAACTATAAAATCGATAAAAAACTGCAGAATAACAAGTCTCTTATCAAAGGTGAGTGAGTCATACGAAGAACTCATATACTCACTGACGGTCGAGCTGCCCGCACCCGAGCAGGGCTATGCTGAGTTTCTCCTTGAACCATAACACAAAATGAATCAAAAGGGAAGATGAATCATAAACCTAGCTCAAGTTAGAGCTACTTAATTCATACACGAAGCCAACTAAGAGAAGATCGTACTGTCCTCATCCTCTTGACAACGCTTCATTAATGCTTCTTCCTCACCTCCCTCTCCTCCTAGAGACTTCTCGACCCTAGCCCTCTAGGTAGTGATGGTAGTGGAAATCAGAGAATGAAAGGGTAGGGGTAATTTAGAAGCTTCATAAAACAGTTAAGCATGATTAGTAAACCACGGTTTAACCCTTAACCATGGTTAGTGGTCCATGATTTTGATCTATGATTTTGGTCAAGGCTTATCCCGAAACTCAGGCTTAAGTTAGAACCTTCTAGAAGCTTCTAGATCGCTAATTATGCTTAATTAGCACTAATCACGATTAACTTTCACTAATTACAATTAACTTTCGCTAATCACAATTAAACTTTCACTAATCTCTGATTAGTGCCCGTTAATAGGATCCGTGATCCTTAATCTGTTATTAGTCTCCTTAATCATGATTAATTAGTTTTAATGACAATCATTAAGGGTTAATGACGTCTTAAGCCTCCTTACTTCTCTTTCTTCAGGAAATCATAACAATTCAAAATGAAGTCTAATTCATACAAAGCAAATTTTGTCGGTTTCCTCTTGATGAGCTAAGATCTTATGACACAGGATCCGAGTGATATCCAAGTTCAAGGCTTTACAACAATATTGCTCACTGGAGGTGTACGACGACGGTGTAGGACATTAGGGAAGACACGACAACGACGTTGGGGACTTGGGAATCCTTGGCAATGACGAGAGGGGAATTGGTGCTTGCGACGAAATCATTGAAGCAGCAATATGGTTCGCTGGAGGCACAAACAACAACTCGCGTGGCCCGAAGGACCTTGTGTAGGGCCCTAGTTGTTGGAAGGAGCCCGTGCAAGGGCTTTTACCGAGGAAGGGAGACAAGGGGTGGCAACCGGATTTAGGTCAGAACACCGGTCTAGGAATGTTGCTCTGATACCATGCGGAGAGAGATGAGAATAATGCAATGAGATACTTTATTCAGGAGGTCTATGGGCTCTTATATAGGCCGAAACCTTAGAGCACTCATAAAAGGGAAATTACATAAAAGGACCTTGAAGGATGACAATTCAATAAAATAAATCTAACTCTAACATCTCCAAAACCTCAAGCTTCTCATTTACTCCATCTCATCAATCAACACTTAATCATCGTCGAATAACATATACCAATGTATCTCATCATGAATGTGACTAGTCAACTCGTCCATAATCATATATCAGAAAGGAAATAGCATAAGAAAATACAACTAAACCTCAAAGAGATTAATTCAACTGAATGTCAAATTAGCTATTAACCAATAATTTTTAGTTATAGAATACCATTTCTTTGTCTTAACCCACCCTACTTAATGTGGGAAAATGATTTGTTGTTGTAGCATTTCTTTGTCTTAAGTTGCATGCTTTTTCCTACCAAATAGTGCTGTGTCAACTTGTAGACAGTAGACAAAGAATGGTCAGTGCTTGCTGATTTCCGAGTAGTGTCCAGACCTTTCTGAGAAATTACATTCTACAACAAATCCACTCATCCTCCCATTTAATCTAACCATCATCTACATTGTGGAAGTGACATTCAACACCATAATATTCCAGTCTAAATAGCATCGTATAATATCATGCGCAAATGATCTTAATTCCATCAACTTACATGAGCTTAGATGCACTCTATAACATCCCCATGTAATTGTTGCAAGTCCGCAGTCCTCTCTACAACCACACGGTCTTTTTTCTTTCTTCTACTAGTTTCCCATTTTGATTGGACTTCATGTAATAACTACATATTAGCAAGCTCCAAGTTTTGTCAAGAATGTCAAAAGATTATAGACATATCCAACACAAATTCCTGATTGAATCAACCACAACCACTTCTTGCAAAGTATTGATCATGAATATTACTATTCTATTATAAAGACATATTATTAAATTCAAATATTATATATGTCTTGATGTTGTATATGCAAAATATTATATAAATAATGTAAAATATTTAGATTACGAATGCATTTCCATAGCTATATGTAATAGCATGTATTACATCATAGATGTATCCATAAAGATATCGCATACATTATGTATTTGTCTTTGTATATTTGCTTATTCGTCTATGTCTGCGATCGATTTGGTTGTATAAATGTATATATTCATTACATATGTAGATGAAAATGTTTATACATACAAATGAATCTTAATTTTCAAGTAATAAATTTGCATGTTAATATATGCATTTACAAATGTACAACTTTGCCACAAATTTACTGATCTTTGTAGACATATTTACATGTGTATTTTAGGTGGTTCAATCAACCACTTTAATTTTATTTAAATGTGTAGTTTATGCAAATATTTGATTTATTCCTACTTGATCAACCAGTTCAAAAACTTTTTTCACCGGTTCAGTTTATTCCAGTTCAAAAAATGATAATTCCATCGTCCAATTAAACAGGCTTAACTTCATGGCCCAACTTGACTCGACCATTTCAACAAGGTTACAGATTTGGTGTCCATTGTTGCATCATTTTCCTAATCTAAGCTCCATTTGATACTCTCCGAACCCTGGTAAGGTACACGAATACGTTTCCTCCCCTGCCTCCTCACCAAGATGCTCTGTAGTTTTTGCAAGTCCGCAGTCCTCTCTACTACCACATGGTCTTTTTTTTTTACTTCTACTAGTTTTCCAATTGGATTGGACTTCATATATTAATTACATATTAGCGAGCTCCAAGTTTTATCAAGAGTGTCAAAATATCAGGGACCTTGTCTTCGATCTACTTTAACTCTTTCTATGGTTCCACCAATTTCCAACAGGAAGATCCTCACAAAGGAATGAGGTGCCATTATGATACAAAAAAAATGGAAACCTTTATATGCTTTGCGCAGAACCAAATTTGCAATGCTATGGGCATTCTCAACTTACTTATGCACATAAAAATAAAAACTGGCTATCTCACCTTTTACTTTTTGTTCATATAGCTGCTTGTCTTTCAACATTAGTGATGCTGCATCACCATTCAACGGATCTGTTGGATTTGGGTAAAGCAGAAGCTGTGGTAGGAAAACTTCAAACACATTCAAGAGATCTGCATCACATATTGCAATAACGAATCACATATTGCTTAATCACAATAGAATCAACAAAAAATGACAACAATATGAAAATAAGAACTAATTCGGTTCAAAAGAGAACCAAGTTATTTAATTTTGTTACTTTTCTCTATGACCACTACAAATCTTTAGGATATTCTATGAGACTTCTAAAATATTTATTATTCCCTTTTTTCTACCACATTTATGTATTTCTATTTTGACCTTTCTGTAATTATAAATCGAGACAGTAATGAAAAACATCTCCTTTCATTCCTTTCTACATGGTATCAAGCCGGCAATCCTAAGTCGGTGTTCTATACGTACTTGTCGCTCATATCTTTCTTCTTTCAAAAACATAAACGAGAGTCACAAACCACAGCAACTCACAGGCTACCGGCACCTCGACCGCCAACCCACAGCATCACCATCTGCAACCTCACCAAGCCTAGTGGCTCCGACCACCCCTTTACAACCCCATTGGCCATGCAGCAACTACGCTCGTCTCATATGGTTCCAGCCGCCTCCTGCGGTCAGCCACCCTCCTGCAGCCACAGCCGTTGACTGAAGGCAACTGTCTCCATCCCACAAACATATGTCGAGTGATTTCTCTGTCCTTTATGGTATTGATGCTTTTAATGTAGACACGTGATGATCGGCACCTATAAAGGTGTCCTACTACAAATTTGTTTAGTGAGTCGTATTCTTTTGCACTTCTACTAGTGCTTTGTATGCTTCCATTTAGATTGTCATGCCAATGGGATCTATTACCGCCGAGACCATGTTGTAGGTCTTTGCTTCTCAGTTGGTCCACAAAAACCACAACAAAACTGAATGGTTCGTCCAACTATATTTTATGATCACTAATAAGCCAAGATCACCAAGTAACGAGGCAATCGATGTGACTTCAAGTGTAGACCATTGCTCTCTATATTCTGCTTGAACAATCTATCAAGCCAGAAAAATACATTTCTTGTTGAGTCAGAAGGCAAAATTACTTCCTAGAAACATTGCAAACCCACTAGTTGATTTTCTATTATACAGTGAATAGACGTGAAAATGAAAGCATGGGATCAGATGCTTGTTTGTACAAATGTACAAGTCCTTCCTCGAGAGTCCTTTAAACACTTTATAATGATATACACATCCTTCCACTGTCTGAAGCCTATAAGAACGAATTTCCATGTAGTGGCTCATACAGCTGACACAGCTTATGTCTAGTAACATGATATACAATCAGAAAGAAAGTTGGTGTAGCTCCGATCGAGGATAAGATGCGAGAAAACCGCTTAAGATGGTTTGATCATTTGCAAAGAAGATCAACGGATGCACCACTTAGGAGATGCGAGTGTTGGGATGTTGAGCAAGCTAAGAGAGGGTGAGGATGGCCCAAGTGTTGGAAAGAGACTATACGAAAGGATCATAGATTTTTGGATATAAGCCTGGGAATGACCCAAGATAGATCTGAATGGAGGCGAAGAATCCATATAGCCGACCCTACTTAATTGTGGGAAAAGGCTTTGTTGCTGTTGTTGTGAACTCCCATATGTGAATGTCCTGAAATGGGAATCATCAATCCATGTGAATTACAATGTATCGGCTTATCCGAAACAAGAATAGGAGATGGATGTGTGCCCAGAAGTCTAGCATGTTCAAGGATTTTTGTAACATATCTCTCCGAAGATATCAGAAGGTCTTTGTCATCTTTAACTTCCGACGATGGGGTTAGGTTGGTGCACTCACGAAGGCGACACGAGGGGTCTTTCGGTCGAAGAAGTCCACCTGCACTTTGGTTGTCAAGCACGAGGGGGGTCCTCCTCTCTCCTCTCAAGGGACTTGGCCTCTCATGCGTGGAGTGTCTGGAGCAGGACCAAATAGAGAGTTGAGGGTCACCGAAAGAGTGAGGGAATCAGAGGAGCTAGGTTGAAGGATAGTCACAAGTCGACGCTCTTAGGAGAAGGTCGAGATATGCTTCAGGTGTAGTTTTTTTGTCACCAAGCGGTAGCTTGCGTGAACATCCGACATTGTTTTTGTTGTGGGCGTGGCAACCATCGTTGTCATTTCTACCCTAAGCGGCGACACCTACAGGAGATTGCTGTTGGAAAGAGGAAGATGGTGCATCTAGAGGAGCTTCCTCGCCTTGTGGCATTGCCAGCTAGTGCTCCCATGAGAGTGGTGGCCGGACGTATGCAGAGGTGGTGCGTAGACCTCCTTTAAATCCAACAATGGCACCGATGCCTTCTAAGGGTTTGTTGTTAAACATGTTCTGTTTCAATCATACGAACACTGAAGCTGTGACGACAAGGGCTTTGCAACTATTGGGCGATGATTTTGCTGGGGACCTCACGGTCCTTCAAGATAAGAAGATTTGCATCAGGGGACTCTCCCTACTCGATCGTGACAAGTTTCTTGCTTGGAAAGGATTGGACTGCACCGACCTCGTTCAGTGGACAACATCTATGTTTTTGAATGGTAAGTTAGTTACTGCCCACCTTTTCTTCACACGTATTGTGGGGGTTCCTTTGCTATGTCGGAACTTGACTTTGTTGAAGCGGAGCTCATTGACATTGGGGATGTACAACACATTTTTCCGGATGGATGTGCGGTAGGGGAGGATATCAATGAAATGGTATTGGAGTTTGTTGGGCCTCTCCCTACTTTGATGATCTTCACACACACAATGATTGTGGACTAGTCCCACCACCGCCCTTGTCAGAACTGGGGTTGTCTTCGATCATTGTGGAAGAAGAGAACTAATTCAACCATTGCTTTTACATGTATGTATGGTTCAAATGACTGACCATGCGTTGCATCGATAGCTTTGGAATGACTTGCAGGTCGCCAAGTGGTTCTTTCCATAAGTATAGAGATATTTCTAGTATTTATATACTCGTCTGTT
Organism: Ottelia alismoides; assembly: GCA_037367405.1. Taxonomy (NCBI): domain Eukaryota; kingdom Viridiplantae; phylum Streptophyta; class Magnoliopsida; order Alismatales; family Hydrocharitaceae; genus Ottelia; species Ottelia alismoides. The sequence continues at coordinate 80,634 of JAZKJV010003824.1, forward strand.
ATGTTTAATTTTCCTTGTTCCACCTTATGTAATTTACCCATAGGCTTCCTCTATATAAGAGAGCCTAGGGTTCCCTGGATTAAACAAGTTCTCATTTTCATTTCCACCAACATGGTATCAGAGCCTCCATCCTAAAACCCTAGCCCCCTCCCCTTCGGCGCCGCCGTCCCCCCCCCCTCCTCATCCCGCCGACACCGCCCTTCCTCTCCCCGCCGAGCCCCCCCCCCCACCTCCACTCGGCGTCGCACATCATATAGTCGTCGTTCCCACCCTCCACTCGGCGCCGACCCCGTCTCCTTCTCTTCATGGGTTTGAGTGCATAAGTCTACATATGCACTCAACTCCCTACATGTTTGTGTAGACAATTATTCATTGATCTACAAACCCCAGTTCTTCGTCTCCGGCAATAATGTCAGAAAACAAAGTCGATATGCCCTCCATTGGCGCCTTCAAAGGTCCAGCGCCAATAGTCAAGATGGATGGGACGAATTATGAGCTCTGGGCGATGCAGTTCATGAGTCTCATGAAGTCTAACGTTAAGAAGCACATTCTTACCGAAGATGAGCTGGCAGCGAAGACTGGGGTTTATGCCTCATGGGAGGCCGATGATTCATATGCCAAGGTCTAGCTTTCAGGCACTCTGACAATGGAGATTGCTAATGATGTCCTCCATCAGCCCACGGCTAAGGCCAAGATCCTCCAACTTCAGCATGACATATTTACGGTCAAGCAGAATGGCCGACCGTTGCATTCGTTGTATACATCCCTACAAGGGATGTTTGAGAAGCTTTACAGTATCATTCCCGTGACGGCGATCCCTGAGCAGCAGAAGACGTTCCAGAATGCTACAATGATGGGGGTCTTACTAGCGGCACTTGACCCGGAGTATGATGCGGCTCGCTCGCAGATCTTGGCGGATGCTACTATTCTTCCAGTGGAGGAAGTGTATCGACGGCTCAGCAGAATCACAGTTCCTTCTACTGCCACTACTCCACCTCCTTCGGTGATGGCAGCTTCTAAAGCAGAGGTGCATCTTCCTCTTTTCGTGGTTGTGGACCTCATGGTCGAGGTGGCCGATTCCGTCAGCCATGCACCTTCTGTCATCGCCCGGGTCATGCAGAGGATACATGCTATTCTTAGCATGGTTTTCCAGCATCAGCCCGTGTAGCCGAGCACGTTGTGCCTACACCAACATCTACTTCAGATCAACGGTTTGAGGATCTTGTCGCCAGACTACGAGATATCATGCCTCCTGCCACCACTGACTCGCCAGGAAGTCACTCAGACAGCAGCTTCGGCCTCTGCCAGCACGTCAGCCACAGCTAGCACATCAGGTAGCATTTATGCCTTTGCGTCCTGTCACAGTTCTGATGTTTCGGAATGGATTATGGACTCCGGTGCGACACATCATCTCTGTCGAGACAGAGATAAGTTTACATCATACCCACCAGGGAGATCGGTAGTAATAGCAGATGGGACTCATTCCCCCATCATTGGAAAGGGGGAGATCAGTTTGGCACTATCCATATGACTACAGAATGTTTTGCATGCTCCAGATTTCTCAATGAACTTAATTTCTATTAGTCAGCTTACAAAGGATTTGCATTGTCGGGCTATTTTTGACCCATTGTCTCTTATTTTTCAGGACATTCTAACGGACAGGGTGATAGGTTGTGGCTGTGAGCAGGATGGTCTCTATCGGTTGGTCCGCACCTCCTATGCTGGTGTCTCATCTCAGTCCAGTGGAACTACTTCTCCCTTGGCATCTGCGTTTTGGTCATCTCCCTCTTCAGAAGCTGCGACATATCTTGCCCCAGATTTCACCAAAGTCTTCTTTTCAGTGTGAAGCATGTCAGTTGGGGAAGCATCACAGATCTACTTTCCCCAGTCGTGAGTCTCGGAGTAGTCGCTCCCCTTTTGAGTTGTTGCATGTTGACATTTAGGGTCCGAGTCGTGTTCTTGATCACCAGGAACACATGTTTTACCTAGTGGTCGTTGATGATTTCTCTAGATTGTCTTGGGTCTTTTTATTGAAAAATAAATCTGAAGCAGGGGATGTAATAAAAAATCTTATCAATGAAGTTCGGAATGTTTTTACTTCTAATGAGAAGATTGTACGCACAGATAATGCCTTGGAATTTTGCACTCGTGCTCTTTCACATTTCTTCTTGTTCGTAGTGTTTTTCATCAAACAACTTGTGCCTACACGTCTCTACAGAACAGTGTTGCAGAAAGAAAACATCGTCATCTTCTTGATATAACTCGAACTTTACTCATTCATAATTGTGCTCCTCTGTCTTTTTGGGGTGATGTTGTTCTTATGACATGTTATCTCGTCAATCGTATGCCATCCTCTGTATTGGGTGAGAAAGTTCCTCTTTCTGTTGTCTTTCCTGACAAGGAATCGTTCTCCCTTACTCCTCGTGTTTTTGGTTCAGTTGCTTTTGTCCATCAACTCACTCCGGGGATTGACAAGCTCTCACCTAGGGCTGTCAAGTGTGTGTTTCTTGGGTACTCTCGTACTCAAAAGGGTTACCGATGCTATGATCATGTGAACAAAAAAATATTATGTTAGTGCCGATGTCACCTTCTTTGAGACTGTGATGTATTTTTCGCCTACAGGTGACAGGATGACTCCTTCCACTACTGATGATGAAATTTATGTGCCACCTCCTCCTCTGCGTCAGTTTGATATCATACCAACTCCTGTTGTGCCACCAACGTCGCCACCATCACCACCACCACCTCCTCCGCAACCATCAGTCCCACCTTTACCGAAATTTTATACCCGTCGTCCGAATCCTGCTCATGGAGGCCGTCATTCATCCACCACGCCCCGGGTATGTCCAAGGGATATTAGTAACGATGGGACTGACAATGCACAAGTGCAGGATAATGACATACAGGTGGACACTGCTGATGATTTGGATGTACCTATTGCCTTAAGGAAGTCTAAGCGGACGTGTGTGTCTTATCCACTTGCTTCACATCTTTCATTCCATCGCCTCACTGGTGATTTTCAGAGATTTGATGTTGCCTTATCTACCGTGGAGATACTACAGAGTTATCAGGATGCCTTGAAAGATAGCAGTTGGCGGTTAGCCATGGAGGAGGAAATGGCTGCCCTGCGGTCTCGTGGTACACGGAGCTTGCTTGTTGCTCCCCCAGGAGCTTCTGTGGTCAGTTGTAAATGGGTATTTACTGTCAAATATAATGCGGATGGAAGCCTTGACCGCTACAAAGGAAGGCTAGTGGCACGTGGATTCACTCAGACCTATGGCGTGGATTATATGGACACCTTTTCTCCGTTTGCTCGTCATTCCACTCTACGTGTTCTTCTGTCAGTTGTTGTGGTACATGATTGGCCTCTGTTCCAGCTTGATGTTAAAAATACCTTTTTATATGGGGATCTGCAGGAAGAAGTCTACATGCAGCAGCCTCCGGGGTTTGTTGCTGAGGGGGAGTGTCAGATGGTGTGTAGACTTCACAAGGCCATACATGGTCTTAAACAAAGTCCGCGGGCTAGGTTTCAGAAGCTTTCAAATCTCATTCAGAAGCAAGGGTTCATAAGATAAAATACTGACCACTCTTTGTCCAGAAGACTCCCAGAGGTACTGTTGTTATTATGGTTTATGTTGATGATATACTTGTTACGGGAGATGACATGTAGGGGATACAGATGGCAAAAGCATTTTTAGGCCATCAGTTTGTGACTAAGGATCTTGGTACTCTACGATACTTTCTGGGATTGGAATTTACGAGGAATGCGCAGGGTCTTGAGATGAACCAAAGGAAATATATTACAGATATGCTTGTTGAGAAAGGTATGATCGGGTGTCGACCCTCCACTACTCCCATGGATCCTAGTATGAAGTTATATGGAGATGATATAGAGGAAATTGACAAAAGAAGATATAGAGAAATGGTGGGAAAACTTTTCTATATTACTATCACTAGACCTGACATTGCTTTTTCTGTTAGTCGGGTGAGTCATGTTAGAAAATCGAAAACGGAAGCGTAACATGGAAAAAGATAAATAAAATAATAACAACGGGATTTTACGTGGAACCCTACTCCGTGAGGAGCGGGATGAAACCACGGGAGAAGCCCTTAACGGGGCATGCTATGCATTACTTTTTCTCAACTGATACAGGAGGCCTGGGGCTCCTTATATAGCCTCCACAGGGCCTCCAAGTTCCACCACTGGACGATGTGGGACTAAACCACTGGATGGGGTACCAAATACTCCAACAAGAAAAGGAAATGCTTGCAATAGTCTTTGCCTTGAAAAAATTTCGATCTATACTTGTAGGATATAAGGTGACAGTTTACACAGATCATTCTACCATTCGATACTTAATGGCGAAAAAAGATGCAAAAACGTGACTCCTCAGATGGATACTCTTACTTTAGGAATTTGATTTGGAGATTAAAGACAAACCTAGAGTTAAGAATGTCGTGGTTGATCATTTATCACGAATCGGACAACAAAATCCCTGAGTCTGAATCCATCCGTGAAACCTTTCCAGATGAGTCAATTTCTGCTATTGACTCTCTCCCATGGTATGCTGACATGGTGAACTATCTTGTCTCCATGAAAGTTCCTCAGAGTTGGCCCAAGAACAGAATCGACAGACTCAAGTCGAAAGCCAAAAATTACCATTGCGAGGATCCGTTCCTTTTCTTTGAAGGATCAGATTTTATATAGAGGAGATGTATTCCTCAAAAGGAATACCACATTGTCCTCAATCTATGTCATACCTTGGAGGTAGGAGGACATCACTCCAGGAAGAGGACTGTTGAGAAGATACTACAGTGTGGATTTTACTAGCCGACCTTGTTTAATGATGCCTACAATTTTGTCAGGTCGTGCCCGGTCTGTCAGAGAATGGGAGGGACCATTGGTCCCAAAGATGTATGCCTATGCAACCAGTAATCATTTGTGATGTATTCGATGCACGGGTCATGGAATTTATGGGCTCGTTCCCTAATAGTCAAGGATTTGAATAGAGTCTTCTCGCGATAGATTATTTATCTAGGTGGGTGGAGGCTATCCTTACTCGAGCGGCAGAAAGCAAGATTGTATGCAAATTTTTGAAAGATCGTATTATTTCGAGGTTTGAAATCCATAAGGTATCAATATCTGATGGGGGCAGCCATTTTGTCAATCGGGAGGTGAAGAAGTTGACTAAGAAATACGTCATCGAGCACCATGTCACGAGTCCTTACCATCCACAATCCAATGGCATGATTGAGGTGTCAAACATGGAGGTCAAATGAATTTTACAAAAGCTAGTCCGTCCTAACAGGAAGAACTGGTCCCAACTCCTGGACCACGTTCTATGGGCTTACCGGAGGGCTTACAAAACCCCATTGGACACCTCCCCATTTTGAATGGTATATGGGAAGCCGTGTCATTTGCCCATAGAACTCCTGCATAAATCAGAATGGGCAATAAAAAAGATAAAAAGGAACTGTCACCAATGAAAGAAGAACAGAGAGATGGACTTGAATGAATTATCTGAAATCCGAAATCATGCCTACGAAAACAACACAATTTACAAGGATAAAGTGAAGAAATGGCACGACAAGAACATTCGAACAAAGACCTTTGTCCCAGAGCAGAAAGTATGGTTATTTAATGCAAGACTGAAAATTTTCCAAGGAAAATTGAAATCCAAATAGATGGGACCCTTCATCATAAGAGAGGTGCAGAATAACATAAGTGTTAAGATCTCAGAGACCGCAGACAACACGCATATTTCTATAGTCAATGGTCAGTTTCTTAAACACTTTGTCGAATCCAGTCAGCATTTAGTGCATAGAACAGATCTCCTTCACTCAGAACGTTGTACTAGACGAAAAACTCAAACTGCCCAGATAAGCCACCACTTCAATTACCATCACTCTTCTGTATATCCATCAACATACTCATCTACTCGGGCCCCCACCTATGATTATCCGATCATACTTAGACTGACCTGAGCCTAAGTATAGGGGGATCAGTACCATTGTTTATACATCACTTCTCTTCTTCTTTTTGCTCATCTATCCTTAGTACGAGCTATGTCTGCATTTCCCCTTGTGCCATGAGGACATAGCACAAACTAAGTATAGGGGGATGTTTGTATATTTTCTACTTACTTTATCCATAGCTCGTACTTTAATTGTTTTCATCTAACATCGGGGATGGGTACAAGTAGTGTAAATTATACTATTTTTCTGTAAATAATACACGGTTGAAAAACAATAACCAACAACAACAAACTCTTTTACATAAAAAAAATCAATTATGATCTTGCATTTCATTAAGCATATCGTACATCCATGCATTCCTTGGTTGGTATATTCCTGACACATTCACTATCACTCAAGGCTTGAGGATTTTGAGGACACTTGATTTCTGAGATCTTGAGAGTCTGAGAGCCAACCTTAGTCATTAGGGTTTTGAACTTAATAATCTACACTTCCCTAGTTTGAAAGATTTGAGCGCTATATTGCACTCTTCATCTCTACCCTCAAAAAAATATGATCAGCACATCACTTTCACAACTGCGTGATTGATGACATGAGTTGAGTTATCACTTGAGGAACTGGGATGGGAGATTTGAGTCTAGAGCCGATCTAATGATGCTCGAGAATGGTATAAAGTTAATGAAGGCTTCAAGAAACCTGAGTGTTAGCAAACCCTAACCAGTATGTGAACAAGTTCATATGCTATCGTTTGATATTTACCTATGTGCCAGGGTGTGATGAAACTTAATGAAATTACTGATCAGTGTGCGCCAACTTTTGGTATAAGCAGTGGAGCTAAAAAGCTCTACCCTCCAGATGTCAAATTACAAATGAGCTTCCACCAATGACGAGCGCTCCCAACCATTTTCAAAGTGTCCATTTGGACCAAGCGCTAATTATGACCAAAGAGTTGGACTAGCACCATAAAAGGGCTATGCATCGTATAGTGATACAAGTCTGGGTGTCGAAGGTATCTTGGATACTCAAAAGAGACACACCCTGGTGTACTTCCAGAAAAACAAGTGCAGACGATTCCGAATTCTCTTGACGAACACATTGATCAACAAGCTAAAAATATACATGTGTTGAGTAATAAGGCACTCGGGAGGCCCCTTGTTCCAATGTGAGGGAGAGAAAAATAGACAAAATCCTATGCCCTCCATCATATGGTTCTCCATCTACATTTCAAGTCTGACAAACTAAAGAGACGGTTGACTGAAGCAAGATTAGACTTATTCCCTAGTGTTAAGGATTAGGTCTAGAGGAGAGTCTTCGGAACTGCAACTTTGGATGATGTACCCACTTGACTCTTATGAATGCAGTACACTAAATTTCATATCCTTATATTATAAGTACAAACAAAGAGTCTGATAAATAGAGAAGTTGGATTCCTTTTGATAAAAGCAAGGTTGAACCCAGAATTTTAGGATCACTCAAATTAAAGGTTGTCTATGAATTGAGCCTTGAAAATTCACATGCACAATAAGGGATTTATCCAACTAAGGCATTCATTCATTTGATACTCGGAGACGAGCATGGTTTAAGCATAGGGATATGATGAATCTCATATTCATCGTGCTAAAATTGGTCAATTAGGCTTGTTCCCCATAATTCATTTGCATTTAATCATTAATATAACATCATTAGCATTCATACATGTGTTAATAATATTTGCATTTCATCATGCATAATTGCATCAAAAATCCAGTGTAAATTAGCCTAAAAAGCTGTTAATTTTCTAAATTTTTAATTAATTCATCCTAACTCCAATTGACCCTAAATCACATCGATTGTGTAAATGTTAATAACAAGATTTAATAAAAAATACAAAAAAAAATACTAACTCAAATAAGTGTCAAATAAACCCAAAACCAATTTTCACATCTGACGGACTAAATTGTGCATATCTCCCTCATACAGAGTCCGATTTTGGTCTACTCACTTTTAAAATACTCCATTTTCAAATACATTCAAAACAAGACCAAATTCCTAAAATTCGGAGTTCATATGTAAAAATTGAGTTTTGGGCCTCTTTTGCGCATTTTAACTTTTTGCTATTTTTGACCTAAGTTTTTATGTACATAATTAACCCTTTTAATTTTAATTCTTCTTGATTTGTGTTCTTTGATGAAAGTTTTATTAAGCGGTACAAACATTCAAATCTAGATCAAGACTGAAATCAAAGAAACTAACTGTGTCCGAGTATCCGTTGTGAGTCTATACAAAAATCTCGTATTTCGTATTTCTATTTTATTTCCCTTTTTTATTTATTAAAAATAAAAAAATAGATTAGTGTAATTAATTTCCTTGTATTTTATTGTATTTTTCTATAATTTTTATCCTCTTTTAAACCACCAAAAAAATTGTAAAATCCCCAAAAGCTGGTTTTCTTTACACGTGGAGACTACCAAAAATACCACTTTGTACAGATGACCTCTTTTGCTCCCCGATCCAATAAAAGTTGTAAATCTCGTCGGGACGAACAACTTTCGTGAAGGAAATTTTTCGATTCGAGGTCTTCCTCTATTTCTTTTCTAATTTTCTTCATCTTTTTATTTTGAATTTTTTTGGGGGTGACACGTGGCCGCTCCTAAGCGTGCCACATGGCACCCCACTCACTCACCTCTTCAATTCCAGGTCACGTGCCTAGCATGTGACCCTCCATTCACCTCCCCTGCACGTGCCACGCGCGTACCACCTTCCCCACCGTAAACACATGCGCGGCACGTGATGCCCACCCGCCTTCATTCACCGCCAGCGCCTCTCGCAAACGCCGTCATTACTCTCCTCTTCCATGTACGGTCGCGGTCATTACATGCCGCCCTTGCTTCCCTCCTGGCTGTACATGTAACGCCCCTCCACGCTTCCCTATAAAGCTTCTCCGTCCCCCACCTTGCAGCCACATCCGCCAATCGGAGAGGGAGAGCTCAGACAAGTTCACATGTGACAGAGGCGCGACTCCTTCGAGTAGAACATTTGATCCCTCTGGCAAGATTCAAGGAGGTCCCCTCCTTGTAGCAGCTCCACTCCGGCGTGCTGCAAAGCTTCAGTCTTCAGAGACGCTCCGTCGAAGCTCTTGAACGCAAGAACATGTACTCCACTGCCTCCTCAACTACATCAAGTCCGTCTTCGACAACCACCGCCGCACCCTTCCCCGTCCCCGCATCTATTGCTTATCCCTCCAACTCTCTCCCACCTCCGGCCTCGCAAAGGCCGGAGTTTAGCTCCGTACCATCACTGCCGCTCAGAGCTCCACCCCATTTTTTGGGTTTTGTCTAACCCTTTGCAGGAACACGACGTTCAGCCGCAGTTGTTCGCCCGCTCTACCTCCTCCGCCTTAGGCTACATCGCCGCCTCAAGCAGCTCGCACCTCTGCCTTGACGTCGCCCGACCGTCTCCGCCCCTCCGAGTTCGGTCGCCCCAACCACCCTCGAGCACCTTCGACGACGAACTCCACTCCAGAAGCTCTGCGTTCGCCATCGCCTCGCAGCCGACCGTGACTCCCCTCTCCACACCTAGCATTGCCTTGACAACCCGCGTCCAACCGGCACCAGCGGCTCCGCCAGTCACCCCTCGCTCCTCGACCGTGCACATGGCCCCGCCTCCGCTCGGCACGCTTGCCCTCCGTACCTTAGCCCTCGGCCACCGCAGTAGCCTTCCATTCGCCGCGCGTCGACCCAGCCCCTCCGCCATCGCGTTGTCGGTCCTTCCGCAGTTCGATCACCAGTCGTAGGATTGGGCTCACTGCCTTTGATCTGACGTCTGTCTCCGTGCCACGTATATGCCTGCGAGATCGGCCTACGCCTCGAGGCTCGGGGCAACCGAGCGTCCCCCATCCGCCATGCATAGGCTCGAAGTCCCCGAGCCTCTACCTATGAGTCCCCAACCCGCTGTTGTATCCCAAACCTCTACCTCGGACTCCCGAGCCTGCCTAAGTACGTGCCCAGCACGTGTTTGCTGGGAAATTTGCATGGACCCCCCATGCAGTTTTGAAAATTACAAAAAAGCCTCCCACCTCCAGATTTCACGCGCAGAGTACGTGCCCCTTGGGCAAATTGCAGAAAGGCCCAGGCGGGTTTTTCTTATAACAGATAAGTCGTCCACGGACTCAATTGAAAAGAAAACTGAACATTTTATTGCATTTTGGTCCCTGGATCTTTATTTCATCATATCTTGCTCATTTGAACTCTGATTTTTGCGTATAATATGTTGTTTTGAAGCTATTTTCATGCTCTATCATTTGGCATAGTTTGTTGACAGATCTGAGGCTGTTTCTGGAGGATTATTAATTGAAGAAGCAATTTGATTTATGCAGGCTGATTATTGACATACCGTGTCGTATTTCATTGAAAATTGACAGTTTCTATTGCAGGGATTCAGTTGAGGAATTTTAAATAGATTAATTCTCTTACCAGACATGATTATTATTATCTTGAGAAATTAATCTGTTCAGGAAGAAAATCAAGAAGAAATTATTAAATTGCACAGATATTTTCGAGGAAATTTTCTTTCATTCTTCTCGTAATTATTGATCATTTAATTGGAGGATTTAATCTGTGCAGCGGATTCGATTGAGCTGAAATGAATTCAATTCAAAATATTTTTTGTGATTAAAACTCAATTTACTAGTGAATTAAATTAGAGAAAAATTGGAGATAAAATCATTGTGTGATTTCACTAATTGCATGATTAATCATATATTTATTTGGATTCTCACCTGCATCTGGATTTAAATTGAGTATATTTTTTGAACTTTATTCGATATGTGATAAGTTTTTTAGGATTAACCAAAAATTTATTTGATGATTGATTTTTATAAATCACATATCCTGCGCTCAATTATTCCCTCTGTTTACTTTCGTTAGCATTTTCGTCTTCACATTTCTATTATTTTCTGACACAAAACTTAATCGAATATTTAATTAATTATTTAAACTAATTTAAAGCCACGCAACTAAAAATCATCGTTCCCTGTGTTCGACCTTGGTATACTTGCCAAGTAAAAATATTCCACAACATTCAAAGATTGTGCTTTTTGTTGAACCAAATTTGCCTCCTATACTACGACAATTATCAATTATTAAAGAGGCAAATTTTACGTTCATCAGAAACAATGCTTACAACACAAAGTTGGCAAAAGAACTACATTGACAAACATAGGAGTGACTTAAACTCTAAGGACAAAGACTTCTTGAGAATCTCCCACAAAGGGAATCCAGTGGTTCATCATAATTGGGAAGTTAAGGTCGTTTATTGGACCTTTTAAAAAAATGTTGGAGATAGTGGCATACCGGTTGGAACTACCACTACACGAGAGCAAGGCTTTAAATATCGATATCAACACCACATTAACATGGTGTCCATACAATATCGGTTGGAACTACCACTCACACGAGAGCAAGGCCTTAAATATCGATATCAACACCATATCGACATGGTGTCCATACAATATTTCGATAATATATTGACATATCGCCGACAATACTGGCCCCATTTTGATATCGATATATCGGCGATATATAGTGACATTTTGATCCATTCAGGAGAGGATACACATGTTTTATATTCCCACTCTTAGAAAATACGTATATAATCCCATGCGCATCATATGAAGACCTTTATTTAGATATGGATCTTTCATATCCAACCCAATTGATTAGTATTTTGATCGATCAATTAAGCAAATGAGGTGAAAGGAGACGCCTTGTATAAAAAGCATTTACCAATGACACGATGCCAAAGAAACTACTTAGAATCCAAGACACATATGTGGTAAAACTATTACCATCTTTTCAAAGGTAATCTCAAAATGCCTATCTTATATTGTTAAAGTTGTTGTGGCTAGTGAAAATAGGTGCAACACTTAATGTTATCATCTACGATGATGGGTATTCATGTTTCTCATTAGAAGTGGCTTATTCTGATGTCCTTGGAGATGGTTTGTCTTTTGCGTTTTGGACTGATGACTGGATGAATGGAGTTATGTTGGCTCTTTGCTTTAGCTGCTAATCGAGCGCTCAATGACCCAGTAAGGTAGAGGGGCTACGATGGTGAGGAAATCTGTGTGAACTATGGCAGGTCCGAAAAGTCTAGTATGCGCAAATCACACTTCAAAAAGATCTAAGAAAGAGCCTTCAAGAATTTTTTTTCAACTCATGGATTCTTGGAGTCTCATATCTAGGCCAATGGGTGGAGATTACTTCGTAAAACAAGCGTGTAAGGCAATAAACAGACCAACATCTCCTTGTCCATAGCATTTGGCATGTGATTGAAAGTTTATTTGGGGTCTTAAGGTTCCAAGCAGAATTAGTGTATTTTTATGGCTCCTATGGAGAGAACATATAATGACATGTGATCATTGCTTCAAGCTTTTTGCAGGGGCATCTTAGATTTTCTTGCTTTGTAATGATGACGTGGAGACGATCGATGATCTTTTTCAATTGTGAGAAGACGTCTAATGTTTGACAAGAAACTGGACTTGCTTGGCCGAATCTTAAAAATCTTTAGGACTTCCGAGACGCTCTATTTGTGAATAAGCAGCACCCCAGTGTGAAACTCCCATACATGTTAGTTATTGTTTGGACTATCTGACCGGCTAGGAATGGTGTGATTCTTTTGCCTCCGAGCATTTTTATGTGGAAAATGTATCTTTTATGCAAAGTCTTTTCTCGAGTCTTGTCCACTGTAAGTTCTTTCCATCTCTTTGATTTAATATATTTGGGGCGGACATCTTAGTGTGTTTCCCCTTTTTTACCTCAAGAAAAAATAGAAGTGACTTATTAAAAGCTCTCAACGAGCCCAAAAACGTGCCATCAAAGTTCAGGAGGAAGGTTATGCATACTTGAAGTTGAATTGTTTACTTAATTTTGAATTTCTGGAAACTGCAATATATGAATTATTTTCACTCGATATTGGAGTTCTCAGATGATTTTAGAGTTTAAAATTGATGCCAACTCTCCTTCATTCACCCCACAAAACCCTATGGGAGGTCACCCTTCTCTCACATCTCCCTCTTCCTAATTAAAACCCTAAACCTCGTCTTCTTCCACTTTTTGTTCTTCACAATGCAATTAAAAAGAAGAATAGGTCGATGTCCATGATCTTAGAGGAGAATCTCACCATGATAGATAACTTTGTGGTAAGGTCATGCCAGAAATTGCATGAGGTGTCATGAGATCACTTGCCGTGTATATGCATTGGAAGAAGACATGATGCATGCACCAAAGGAGACATGTTTTATTACATGCGTAAAGTAAGACATGTGTTTGTATGTTTTCCTACATGTGTAAAGTAACCTTGTATAATTACAATTTATTGACATACTTATCGTTATGGTATATGATCATTTTGGGACATCCCTTGATTAGATCCTCCCCAAGATCCCACTTTTACAAATTGATTTTCGCATCATTCATCGTGTTAGACTCTTGTTGATTCGAGCAATATTCATACGAATTACATATATAGCTTTTTTAACATAATCCTGAATGTTGATGGAGTTTGAATTAAATAGATAACTTGAAGCTAAGGACGTCTACGAGGATGATATCTAGGTCAAGGTTGTATGTGGCTTATCTAGGACATTCAAGTAAGGACTATGGAGTTTGTGTGCTCGAAAAACCTCAAGGTTGAGATCAATCCTCGAACAAAGGTGATGAGTGATCGATCATAGTGCACAAAGTGATCGATCAGGGTGAGGTTCTAGGAAGGTTTGATCGATCACCTGGAATAGGTGATCGATCACAAAAGGTTACTAGGCTCGGGAAAGTCCATAGAAAATAGCAACTTAAGTTTTGTAGTGACTAATCAGTTGTAGTCTAGTAATTGACCAAGAGAGTCATCGGCTTTTAAGTAATCAAACAAGTATAAAGGTGATTGACCAAAGTTGCTTCCTGAAAATCCTAAAGTCGAACTGTAGACAATGTGATCGATCAAATCATGTCAAAAGATCAATCAGGGGTGGTCACACGAAACAACAAGTGGACGATTGAATGATGGAACATAGGACATTGTTTTTTGAAAGGGTGGTCACACGAAACAACAAGTGGACGATTGAATGATGGAACATACGACATTGTTTTTTGAAAGGAACATAGGACATAAATTAAGAGCATATATGATCGATCAACCTAATCAAGGTGAGCAATCACATGTACTCAAGTGATTAATTAATCTTATCTAAGTGACCAATCACATGTAGTTTCCATCCCACATGATTGGTGGGTCTGATCGGGCAAGCCCTTAAGGATGATCGACCAAGGCTGAGTGTTGGATATGAACTAGAAATCGAAAAACCAAATGTTTTGGCCTCCTTCAATTGGAAAAAATCAAATAGTATCGAATGGATTTCAAATACATTTCCAAAATAATGTACTTTTCAAATTATAGGATAAAAGCTGGCAAAAGTTGGAGGTCCCTTATTATACCCTCCATTCTAAATAAGGTAACATATGCTAGGATGGTTGGCCCTATGGTTTAGGTTGTAGTTGCATAATTTTAGCGCGGGTTCATACATCCATTTACAATCTAGATTTTGTGTATATAGGGCACAATTATATACGATGATGTCATATAATAGCTTACTAAATATGTTGGACTAATCCACATATCTAATGTATTTATATGCATGCAAACGAGGCAAGCATGCAACCTTATATGCCAGGTGAACTAGTAGTATATCATGTTGGACATGCGAGCCCACGGCAAGCCATTATGCAATAATTGTTACTGCAAATATCATTCCATGATCTGAAATGAAGAATAATCAATTTGCATAATAGGTCCCTCTGTACAATAAGGGTTATGTACCATGGCCAACTTGTTAATCATACAGCTATTGATTCATTGATTGGATCATAGAGGCTGGTGCTTGGATGAATATCTAAGGAGTTAGATAGAGGACTCATCAAGCACCATCAAATGATTATTAAGTGATGATCTCCAGCCTGAGTAGGAGATGACAATCCTTTCTCATTTGACTGTTATCTGACCGACCCCTTGATGCAGGTCCTCTGCATGAGAATAGTGATTCGGAGGTGTCAGATTAGTTGAGTCAAAGGGTTGACTTAACGAGATCGAGATAACCAAAGACCTATGTTGAATACTGTCACAACATAGGCACATATCCTATGACCAGAGACAGATGTGTTACTATATGTCTGAGTGTGTACATTTGGCAGACCAATAGGTTGATGACCTAACCAAGGTCTATACACCGACGAGCTGGTGTGCATGTAAGGACATATGAGTAATACGATCTCTCAAAGGGATCATACAGGTTCACATGTGAACCGGGAGACATGAGCTCACTCATTAGGTATTAGGACCGATCAAATTCCATGCATGGTCGTCGTGCTTTGGAAGCATGACAAGAATTTGAAGGTATGATATATGCTTTGAGAAAGCATATGATCGATACCGATTCCCAATGACCAAGATTGAGAAACTTGGTGATCAAACCCTGAAGATGACAGTGTAAAATTGATCTATATCTTCAGGTTGATCATAGGTCTTCCAGTATGCATGATGTACAGGTGTTAGGAATACCTGAGGGTGATTTGATCATAAACGATTGTATAACCATGACGCTTCCATTCCGAGGAAGTGATGAGACAGGTTTGGATTTTAGTGACTCCTCTCAATAGAGAAGTGACCTGATCTTAGTCCATGTATTGGACATTGGTCTGAATGAGATTCAAATGCAATGAGAAGATTAGATCTACGGCCTTGATTTAATCAAGCATCTGTGGGAGGTCCATGAGATCTGGATTTGAGATGTGATCTCAATATCCAAGTCACTATACGTGGAACAATGCAATCGCTCTGCCCTTATATCCAAGTATCTGCGGAGAAAGTGCATCATTCTTGAAAGGGTTCAAGAATGATTCCATAGTTGAATTATATCTGAGCACTAAGAGATTGATAATTAAATGTGATTTAATTATCTTGATGCATGTGGATATTTATCCAATATGATTAAATGTGATTTAATTATTGAGGATAAGAATAATGTGGATAGCAATATCCAATTATTAATAATATGTTATAAATATGATTTATAATGTATTAGAGAGAGCTTATTATGATTTATATTTGTTAATTAATTATTGGTGTGAATTGGATTCGCATTATATAATTAATTGAAAATATAAATTATTTTTTGTTTTTGGGTTGTGAATGTGATTCACAAATTTCCAATGGTAAGATTGCAATATTCTCAAAATTAATTATGAATTGTAGAATAATTCACAACAAAAGTTGTTGGAACAATAATTGAGATTTTCATGGAGATATGCAATCTCATGAGATTGCATGAGATTGCCTCCACCATGAAAATTGGTGGACGGCTACCAAGTCCTATATGGAATTGGTGGTCGTCCCACCTATTTTATGGGGAGATATTATCTCCATGCTAATTATCTCATTATTTGTTTGATTTGATTTAGGATTGAATTGTATTTGATTTATCAAATATATTTGATCTAAATTAAATTATTAGTTGTTGGTTTTTACCAACAACAATCTTTACCATTGGATTAAATACAAATTAATCTCATCCATTGATTTTTGTGTGTCCCATAGATTATGATCCATGGATCCCAAAGCCCTATAAATAGAAAGGCACTCCATGCTCTCTAAGGTAATGCTATCAAGAGACAATATGCCTCTCATCTTCTCTCATTCCACACGCCAACTCCTCTCTCTCCTCTATTGGTGGCCGTCCACCAAAACCTAGAGGAGGAACGTCGTCGTCGCTTCACCATCGCGTCGCTGCCTCGACGTTTCTCGGTTCTCCATCTTCTTTGGAGTGCTTCGCTCTCGAAGAAGGTGTTTGATCTCGTGCGACGAGATCAGGAGTTCACCGTGCTTGGATCAACTTCTTGGATTGCGAGGATCACACGACTCATCCACGCGCTCGCAAGCGTCTTCTCCGAAGATCGGACTGGAGACAGGAGGTCTCTTTTCGTAGAGACTCGATCAGTCACGCTACAATAGGTATTCCTATATACTTGATGTGGTTTTAGATGAAACGATCTGAGAATCATTCTTGGATCATGTGGTTTCATCATGTGAAAATTTTTTAAATTCCGCTGCATAGAACTAGTCCGACTAGTCGTTCTTCATCATATTCGATACGATGCTCACGCTTCCGTGATTTGCTTGAGGATTATCCCGTATGCTTCATATCAACCACACCCTAAGGGCATAAACCGGGTGTTATGGTAGTATGTATTCTAGTCATATTTGTACAAATCATATCCTTATCATGGCCATATTTAAGATTGAACGGGGATCGTGGGTGCTTAGAAGGGCATTATCTCGAGGTGGGGAGTACTTTTTTCATAGGCTTAGGGAAATAGAATTGCTAGCCAAACTTTTATCACATTTACACAAGGTTCGGGTTAGGATTTTAGGAGGCAGTTATAGCATGGCAGGTGCCTTCTATATACCTATTTTATGAATCAAGGTTAATAATAATGGAAATGGCTAAATGAATAAATGGCATAATTGGATAAGGTTGGGCTCCCTAGAACCTCAAACATGACAGTAGGTGTAGCTTACACCGAATTTTTTCGTAATACGGACATGTTTAATGTATTCCATTAGTAATAAAAGGATGTTATAGCTATTAGCCTACTACAACATATAGAACTTTCTCTAATGGCTTTTCAAAAAAATAGTATGTTGGACTGTACTTACGAATTTCATGTTAAGGTTGGACTAGTAATAAAAATGCTTTTTTCCCTCTTTAGTCCTCTCCCCATTGGATGTCTACCCAAAAGAAAAACAAAAATATGTCATGAAACATCAGCCCCTATCCAAACCGGGTAATGGTCATGTTCTCCTTACTATATTTTCTCATTAATAACCTTCCTACAAATATTCTTGTAAGTTGCATCAAAATAGCATTAAGGTTCTTATGCATCCTTTATTCAGCTGCTTTCACAGTATTGTGATTCACTTGTATGATTTTGCGTGCAAAATTTGTATATCTAATTTCCAGAGTTTATCGCTTACCAAACATAGGGCTCCATGATTGGTTGATGGACATCCAGGCACACAGAGCCGGACCTGCATATAATAACATACCGAAGGTAAAAATAACTTTCACTTTCATTTGGTGCATTGTATGGACGAATTTGAAAGGTTTTCGAATAAACAATGTATAATTCAAAACGTGGCCTTATCTATTGATTGCCCCAAATAAAGACAATAATGAACTTTATCATGTGATTGGTTTATAGTCTAAAGGTGTAAAAGCAAATCACAAGAAGCAATTGCGATTTAAAAAAAATTTATTACTTTACATTGACTTCGATGGAATCAATCAACTTCATAGTAAATTATAACACGGCACCTCCATTAAATTTTATGCTACAGGAACTGGCTAATGTTAAATTTTAAAAACCGCACCCTCAATACCCCGTCTTTTACTACGTCCACACATTTTCAGTTTATTCTCCAAAAGCCTCATCTCCCTCTATCAAGATTAAATGGGTCCTCAGATAATTCCACTAGAGTCACTTTGTTCCTGCAATTCATGTGCCAGTGGCTAATCTACGACAAACCCAGCTCTAGATATCTTCCAACCTTCATATTTGGCATGGCCACAGAAGTAAGAGCCTCGATTGTATATCTACTTCCTTCACGAGCCGTGAGTCTATTGCTTATCCTTGAATGCCCATCGTCACTATGAGAACTTCCAAGTTCCAGTCCATGCCAATCTCAATAAATGTTCATCACTGTGACTACTCTTTAAACTCCAGATATAGTCTCCAGATATAGCACTGTGACTACTCTTCAAGCTCCAGATATGTAAGTGGAGGATTGCAATAACCGAATATTCATTACTGTGACTAGTCTTCAAACTCCAGATATAACCTCTAAAATGGTATCTACTATCATCATTTATGGTGGCCCACAAGGACAAGGCTCGATCATCAGTGAAAATGGATCTTTTTTTAGACCAAAAATGGGGGAGACACGCGATGGTGTTCACCCCATTATATTAGAACTAAGCGGGTTACAGAGAGACTTACAGTGACCAGGACTCAACCAAAGATCTAGAATGGAAAATTACATTTTCTTTATAAAATGATCAGAGGAGAAAAGAACACCATTCCTGCCCAACCAGATTGTCCAAATAAGCGTAAAAGGGCGAAGAATGTCCTCCCGAGGACGGCTTCAAGCAACGAACATCGAATCCCAGAAAGGATCAAGCTCATGCGTATTAAGCCAGCTCAGATTAGTCTCTTCCCAGATTGGCGCAGTCCTCGAACAATTATAGAAGAGATGATCCATTGTCTCGATATAGGACTCGCATAGAGGGCATCGGTTCGAAATGACCGGGAAAATGCATGTGCAACGTGTAACATCCGAATCCAAATAATTCGAATTCGATCCGATTAAGGGTCTTCATGATCAATTAATATTCAATTGATACTGAATACCAAGAACGATCCATTGATCACAGATCAAAATTCGTTCAGTCGCAATCGACCAAAAATCGATCACATCGTAATGCGTTTCATGGAAAAGCCGCGACGCAAATTGAAAACCGCAAAACGAACTGAGATCACCTAAAAACCAACTCGACAAAATAAGATCAACGGAATCGACCGTTCGTCAATTGGAGGTCGTTTGAATGACAAAATTTAGCTATAAACCAAAACAGTATCTCGAGAATCTCGGGAATTCATACCCGATTCAAAGTATATGAATATTATGCTCATTTTGATCGTCGTTCAGAGACGGTCAAAATGAGATATTAAGCACTTGAATCTGAAACTCGAGGCGCAAATGTGGGGGACTTTGGTTTTTCAAATAAAGGAGACAATTGGTAAAAAGATTGTAAACATATATTAGTTTTCTTTGTATTTCTCTGTTATTTTTCTTTTCTGTCATATGCTTTATGTAATTTACCCATAGGCTACTCTCCTATATAAGAGAGCCTAGGGCTGATGGAATAAACACTGCTTCTATTTTTCCCAACATGGTATCAGAGCGACGGTCCTAGACCGGAGTTCTTGAAACCCTAACCCTATCCCTACCCCCACCCGTGTGCCTCTCTTCCCGCCGTCGGCGCCTACTTCGCGCCTCCGCACCTCCCCGCTTGCGCCTCTCGTGCGTTGCGCGCTCCTGTGTCTGCGCACCCCTGCGCGCCCTCAAGCGCGCCCTTGCGCATCCTCCAGCGCGTCCTCCAACGCATCCTCCAGCGCGTCCTCTAGCGCGCCCTCGCGCTCCTGTGCCATCCAGTGCGCTCCAGCGCTCTGTGCGCCCTTTCAGCGCGCACCTTCGTGCCCTCCAGCGCGCATCTTAGCGCTCTGTGCGCGACTCATCTCACGTGCGTGCGCCCCTGAAAGCGCATGTCCGTGTGCCCCTGAATCCTACACGTCTCTAGAGCACACAACGTCAACCAAATGGGTTTGGTTGCTTGAAGTCTACACATGCAACTAAACCCGTCTATGTCCGTGTAGACGAATCTTATCTTCAGTCCACCGCTCCAGTCTTCGGTTTCCAGTATGTCAGAAAGCAAGGCGGATATTCCATCTATTGGCGCCTTTCGTGGTCCAGCGCCTATCGTAAAGATGGATGGTACGAACTATGAACTGTGGGCGATGCAGTTCATGAGCATGATGAAGTCAACTGGTAAGAAGCACATTCTTATCGAAGAAGAGCCTGCTGAGAAGACTGGAGCCAATGTCTCATGGGAGGCCGATGATGCATACGCCAAAGTCTGACTATCTGGAACTTTGGCGATTGAGATTGCCAATGATATTCTTCATCAGCCCACGGCCAAAGACATGTGGGATATTCTGGCAGCCACATACTCTCAAGCGAAGAATAAGACAAAGATTCTGTAACTCCAGCATGATATATTCACTATAAAGCAGAAAGGTCACCCTCTACACTCACTCTACACATCCCTGCGAGGGATGTTCGAGAAGCTATAAAGCTTCATGCCCCTGACAACCACACCAGAGCAACAAAAGACTTACCGGAATGCGATTATGGTGGGCATTTTCCTTGCTGCACTTGATCCCGAGTATGAGGCGGCACGATCCCATATTTTGGCTGATTCTACTATTCCTCCCATGGAGGAAGCCTTTCACAGACTGAGCCGCATCACCGTCCCTTCTACGGCCACGAATCAGAATGCTTCAGCCATGGCCGCCAACAGGGGCCGTGGATTTCATCATCAGACCCGTGGACGTGGACCTCGTGGCAGAGGAGGCCGTACTCGGCCAACATGTACCTACTGCCATCGCGTCGGACACAATGAAGACACGTGCTACTCTAAGCATGGATTTCCTGCATCTGCACGAGTCGCCGAGCAGATAGAGCCTCCATCTGCTGCCTCTTTGAATCAGCGGTTTGATGATCTAGTTGCCCGTCTAAGGGGCATTATTCCCCCATCTGGCCCATCACCCACTACTGAGAATCAATATGATGTTGTTGCATCTGTTTCTGCATCTACCAGTTCATCAGATAGCATACTTGCATTTACCAGTAGTAGATCCGATACTTTACCTTGGATTATGGACTCGGGAGCCACATATCATCTATGTGGCAATCAGAGTTTACTTACAGGATACACTCAGATCCCTCTATGCCGAACAGTGGTCATTGCCAATGGTACACATTCCCCAATTACTGGTCATGGGGAGATTAGACTAACATCTTCTATGTAACTCAAAAATGTGTTACATGCGCCTGATTTTTCAATGAATTTATTATCAATCAGTCAGATTACAAAGGATTTACAATGTCGGGCAATTTTTGATCCATCTTCTCTTGTTTTTCAGGACATCCTTACGGGCAACGTGATTGGTCGTGGCTATGAGCAAGGAGGCCTCTATCGCCTCAATCAGACTCCTTTTGCTGGAACCTCATCCCTACCTACTGGACCCGTATCTCCTCTGCTGTGGCATCTGCGCTTTGGACATCTACCTCTTCAGAAGTTGCGTCGTGTGTTACCCCAGGGTCTGCCTCACACATCCATCCAATGTGAGGCTTGTCAGTTGGGAAAGCATCACCGGTCTACCTTTCCCAGTCGTTCGGGTCGGAGTAGTACCTCCAAGTTTGAGTTATTTCATATTGATATCTGGGGTCCGAGTCGTGTTCCTGATCATCAGGGACACAGATTTTATATAGTTATTGTGGATGACTTCTCTCGTGTGTCACGGGTATTTTTGATGAAAAATAAATCTGAAGCAGGGAATATTATTATCCATTTTCTTAATGAGATTCGTAATGTATTTTCCACATCTGTTAAAATTGTGAGAAGTGATAATGCCCTGGAATTGTGTACTCATGTCCTAGCCAATTACTACTCATGTCAAGGGATTATCCATCAGACATCATGTGCCTATACCTCCCAACAAAATGGGATCGCTGAAAGGAAACATCGCCACCTACTAGATGTCACCAGGTCACTTCTTATACAGAGTCATGCTCCTTATTCTTACTGGGGTGACGCGGTTCTCACAGCATGCTACCTAATTAATCGTATGCCGTCCTCTGTTCTAGGTGAACAGATTCCTTTCTCCCTTATCTTTCCTGATAAGGATCTGTTTTCCCCTTACTCTCGTGTATTTGGTTCGGTTGCCTTTGTCCACCAGTTGTCTCCCGGTACTGACAAGCTCTCTCCTAGGCTGTCAAGTGTGTGTTTGTTGGGTACTCCAGAACTCAAAAAGGGTACAAGTGCTTTGATCCATTGCGCAGGCGGTATCTTGTTAGTGCAGATGTTACATTTTTGAATCCGTACTGTACTTTTCATCCTCAGGTGATCAGTCGCTACCTCCAGTTACTACCGATGCCATCTATGTGACACCACACCACCAGCTCCTTTACCATCATCCACACCTCCTATTACTGTCCCTGTTTTCACCACTACCATTCCATTATACCCGCAGGCCTACTCCAGCTCATGGTCATGACTCATCATCTAGCTCGCCTAAGGTAAGACCTGAAGATATTACTCTTGATGGATCCAATGATATTTCTGAGCAGGATGTGTTGCAGAGGACAGATGAGGACACAGCTGATTTAGACTATCTGGGGATTCAGGGACTTTGTGGTTGCCTTGTCAGCTGTAGATATTCCACGGAATTACCAAGATGCTCTGAAGGATAGTAGATGGCGTCTAGCAATGGAGGAAGAAATGGCAGTGCTTCAATCTAGGGGAACTTGGAGTCTAGTCCTATACCTGCAGAATGTTTCCCCAGTGAGCTGCAAGTGGGTATTTACAGTCAAGCAAAATGCAGATGGCAGTATTGATAGATACAAGGCTCGCCTTGTTGCTCGTGGCTTTACACAGACATACGGGGTGGATTATCTTGATACGTTCTCGCCAGTAGCCCGTCATTTTACCCTACGGATCTTGCTGTCAGTTGCGGTTACTCGAGAGTGGCCGCTATATCAGTTGGATGTGAAGAATGCGTTCTTATATGGTGACTTACAGGAGGAAGTCTACATGCAACAGCCACCCGGTTTTGCTGTTGAGGGGGAGTGTTCCAAGGTGTGCAGACTTCATAAGGCTATCTATGCCTTAAGCAGAGCCCCAGAGCATGGTTTCAGAAGCTCTCAGACCTCTTTGAAAAACAGGGATACAAACGCTCTAATGCTGATCATTCATTGTTTGTAAAGAAGACTTCAAGAGGCATTATTGCAATCATGGTTTATGTAGATGATATCTTGATTACAAGAGATAATGAACAAGGAATAAAGAAGGCGAAAGAAAAGCTGGGTAGCGAATTTGTCACCAAGGACCTTGGAGTCCTTAGATATTTTCTGGGGCTGGAGTTTGCCAGAAATCCGTATGGGCTAGTAATGTCGCAGAGAAAATATGTTACAGACCTGTTGAGTGAAACATGTATGCTTGGGTGTCGGCCTGCTACAACACCAATGGACCCTAGCATGAAGCTATATGATGATGATACAGAGGAGGTGGACAGGAGAAGATACAGAGAACTGGTAGGCAAATTGTTGTATGTCACGATCACTAGGCCCGATATATCCTTTGCAGTGAGTTGTGTGAGCCAGTTCATGGAGCAACCACGTCAGGTTCATATGGATGCTATACATATGATACTCAGATACCTCAGATCATCTCCAGGTGCAGGCTTGCTATTCAAGAAAGGCAAGGGGATGTCTATCTCAGCATGTGCAGATGCAGATTATGCAAGTTGTCCCAAGGACAGGAAGTCCACTTCTGGGTTTGCAGTTTACGTTGGAGATTCTCTAATCTCATGGAGGAGCAAGAAACAAACTGTGGTAGCCAGGTCTAGTGCTGAATCTGAATATAGGGCTATGGCTCAGGTTAGCACAGAAATGATGTGGGTAAAGGTTGTGCTTATAGATCTATGTATAGAAGTACCACTTCCTATGACCTTAGAATGTGACAATCAGGCAGCCTTGTTCATTGCAAACAATCCAGCATTCCATGAGCGAACCAAGCACATTGAAGTTGACTGTCACTTCATACGTGACATGATTCAGAAGGGATTCATTGCTACATCCAGGGAAGGCCGTATCGGCGATATATCGCCGATATATCGGTATCGAGAGGATGGGGGTATCGAAATCGGAGTGTATATCTTTCTACAGGGATATCGGCGATATACCGTCGATATATCAACGATATATCGCCATATCGGCCCATATCGATCAAAAATGAATGGATTCAGTACAAAAAATACATGATATCGACCGATATCGCCGATATTTCGTCGATATCCCTATATATCAATGCTATTATTCATGCAAGCTTGATTCCACTACCTATTCAGCGAGACCCCCGTACTCGTAGGGTATGGTGCGACATGAGGGTGCATACAATTGTTCTTCAACTTGGTGTATATTTACAAGTTATTTTATGTTGTAAAACTTGAATGAAATCCAATTCTAATATCTATAAGTCAATTCTTCAAAAAAATCTATAAGTCAAGAATCAACATTGATATCGATATGTTCGAAATGATCGATATATGCAATATAAGCTTTATAGGTGATCGATATGTATGATCTAAGAGTATATTTGTAAGTTATTTAGTGATCTAAGAACTTGGATAAACTCCATTTTCAATATATATATAGGTCAACAACTAACAGTACCGCCTTATCGATATATGCGATATAAGATTCATAGATGATCAATATGTGTTATCTAAGAGAGTAAGAGTACATTTGTAAATTATTTAGTGATCTAAGTACTTGGATGAACTCCATTTTCAATATATATATATATATAGTATGTCAACAACTAACAATATCAGCGATATGTTCGATATGACCGATATGTACACTACAAGGCTCATAGTCCTCATAAATGATCAATATGTATTTTCTAGGCGTATATTTGTAGTATTTCATGTTATAAGAACTTGAATGAATTTCCATTTCCAATATTTATAAGTCAAGAATCAATATTAATATCGATATGCTCGATATGACCGATAAGTGCGATACCGATATGTGCAATATATGGTCTATAAATGACCGATATGTGTGATATAAGTGTTTATTTGTAGGTTATTTATTGGTTTGATATCTTGGATGACGTTAATTTCTGAAAAATGGCAAAAAATTGGCTTTTTTGAACCATTTTCGACATTTTCACTGATATCGTCAATATATCGGCGATATATCCCGATATATCCTTTTTCAGGCGGACTGAACCGATATTAATATCGATACGGCCTTCCTTGGCTACATCCCATATTAGTTCAGAGAATCAAACTGCAGATATATTCACTAAGGCATTACTACGAGGCCCATTTCAGAAGTGTGTGTCCAAGCTGAGCATGATTGATATCTATGCTCCAACTTGAGGGGGAGTGTAAACATATAATAGTTTTCTTTGTATTTCTATGTTATTTTTCTTTTCTGCCGTATGCTTTATGTAATTTACCCATAGGCTACTCTCCTATATAAGAGAGCCTAGGGCTGATGGAATAAACACTGCTTCTATTTTTCCCAACAAAGATTATTTCTGTTGTCTGTACAGCAGACTAAGCAGTGCACAACATTTGGAATTTTCTTTACTAAGCAGTGCACAACATTTGGAATTTTCTTTCCTTCCATTTGGCTACATCCCAAGCCCCCACTCTCCTACTTAATATCACCATGACCCCCTTTTTTCTTCCGAATTCCAACGTGAGAAACCTCTTCTTCCTCTCCAAATTTCAGCCGAAGGAGACCTATCTTCCTGCAAATCTCTGCAATTTTCCAGCGTGAAAATCCTCTATACAAGACTGCAGCAGCCTCTTTCAATTGCTAGCTGCCACTACTATTGTAGCAATAATCGATAACCACAGTTAAGGACTGCAAATGCTCTCAATCAGAGTTGCTCCAACCTCTAATTCTGCAAACTCTTGCTTCTCTGTTGAAAGAATTATATATCTGTGTACTGTTTGGTCTTTTTATTCTTCTATGTTCCGTCTTATGTAATTTACCCATAGGGTTTTCTCTATATAATAGACCTTAGGGTTCTCTGGAATAAATACAATTCTTATTTCCTCTAACATGGTATCAAAGCCTAAACCCTAGGCTCTCCACCCGTCACCCCCCCTTCCCAGCCCGTCGCCGCCGCCGTCTTCGCGCCTCTCGGCCCCAGCCCCTCTCGGCCCCCGCCGCTCCCCCCCCCCCAGCCCCTCTCGGCCCCCGCCGCCCACCTGCCTCTCTCGGCCCCCGGGTGTCGTCCTCCAGCCCTCCAGCCAGGGCCCTACCGCCCACTCCCGCACTCGGCCCGTCTCCAGCCCCGAACTCCTCTCTTCACCGCCGGCGTTGACCTAGCCGGCATCCCCTCCCCTGCGGCCTCCTTCGTAGCCGCCTCCTTCATCTCATCTATGGATTTGGGTGCGTAAGTCTACAAACGCACTCGAATTCTATGAAGTCTGTGTAGACATCTATTTCTCTATCTACAAACCCTAGTTCTTCCTCTGCGGCGATATGTCAGAATCAAAGGTTGATATGACATCCGTAGGCGCTTTCAAAGGTCCTGCGCCAATAGTTAAGATGGATGGATCGAACTATGAGCTCTGGGCGATGCAGTTCATGAGCCTCATGAAGTCAAATGGTAAGAAGCACATTCTTACCGAGGATGAACCGACAGAGAAGACAGGGATCTATGCCTCTTGGGAGGCTGATGACTCGTACGCCAAAGTCTGGCTCTCGGGCACGTTATCGATGGAGATTGCGAATGATATTCTCCATCATCCCACCGCTAAAGCGATGTGGGACATTCTCGCGGCGACATATTCCCATGTCTGAAATGAAACCAAGATGCTACAACTTCAGCATGACATATTCACTAGAAAGCAGAATGGGCGACCACTTCATTCCTTGTATACATCCCTTAGGGGGATGTTTGAGAAACACTACAGCACTATTCCTCTGACGGCAACACCCGAGCAGCAGAAGACATTTGTAATGCTACCATGGTAGGCATCCTTCTTGCGGCTCTTGATCCAGAATATGATGCGTCCAGATCACAGATTCTCGCGGATGCTACCATTCCTCCTATGGAGGAGGTTTACCAGAGTCTTAGCCGCATCTCAGTTCCCTCCAGCACGTCTACACCACCTCCCTCTGCGATGGCTGCTTCCAGAGGAAGAGGTGGCTCCTCTTTTTCATTCTGTGGTCGTGGTCGTGGAACTGGAGGTCGTGGTGGTCGATCTCGTCCACCTTGCAATTTTTGTCATCGTACGGGTCACTCAGAAGATACATGTTATTCTAAGCATGGTTTTCCAGCATCTGCAAGGGTGGCAGAACATGTTGCATCTTCATTCTCTTCTACTTCGGATCAGCGGTTTCAGGAACTAGTTGCTCGACTACGGGATATAATGCCTCTTGTTCCTACAGATTCTTCTGGAGGCCCTTCGGATATAGCTGCATCTGCTTCTGCCAACACTTATGCCACGACTAGCACCTCAGGTAGTGCTTGTGCTTTTACCACATGTTCTAGTTCAGACATCTCCGATTGGATCATGGACTCTGGTACAACGCACCATCTCTGTCGAGATAGAGACGGACTTATTTCATACAGGGAGATTCCTACAGGGCGGTCGGTGATTATTGCAAATGGGACTCATTCTCTCCATGCAGCTGCAAGCTACAACCTAAAAACCCAAGAGGAGTTGATGCTCCTCTTAAATTTCAGGCACTACATGCAGGCTTGGATCTCCAAATTTGGAGATCCAAAGGTACATAATTACCCACCTTTTGATGCCAATCTATGTACAATAATAAACCCCCTCTTGTTGTCCTTTATGGATTTTTTTTACAAGGTTGCTTCCTTTAAAAGAATAGTTTTATAGTGTGTTACTCATCTCAAAATTACAAGGAAGCGAGGACAAAGTCTGAATCTCTGATCTATTATTTGGAAAGAAAGAAGAAATCTTAAAATCTTTATGGCATGGGGAAGATTTTTACATTTGCATTAATTGCTCGTTGATGTTCACTTATCAAACATAAGGTGATGGATGAGACATGCATGTGCCTATAATTTTTACATAAATTTGTTATAATGAGTGCCCTTGAATAGGGGTGCAGACTGAAGAATAGAGCATTGAGAAAGTGGCGGAACAATTAGGAAAGAATGGAGATTGAGAAAAGAGAAGGTTGGAATATGAGATAAGAGGAAAGTATCAAGGAAAAGATATGACGAGAATGAGAGAAAAGTGTAAAAGGGAGAGTGGGAGAGGAAGAGATCAGGAGGGGATTAAAGGGAATGATGGATAAAAGATGAGTGAACAAGAGAGGGAAAGGACATATTTGATGAAAAAGACGATGGGAGAGATTACCTTACAGATGAAGGAATGAGTGGGAGAATGATAAAGATGTATTTTCTTCCATTCAAAGTGATTTCTTTCAATCAAATGTCCATTTTACAGGCATGTAAAAGTATGGTAGAAAGTATAATAATATTTTGGAATATACCAAACATATTGAGAATAGAAGGGAATATAATAGAATAGTAATCAATTTTCGAAATTTTGTCCCTTTACAACATGGAAAGGAGTCTGTACAAACCACTCCTAGAAGAGAGTTCACTGTTCGACTCAAGGTTTTAGATGCTATAGTAACAGGGGGATTTGCTAGATAACCAAAAGCATCCATGAGTCTCTCTTATATAGAATAAGCTTAATGGGAAAGTTAATTGGAGTATCAGAGTGAAATAACTATTAGCAAAGAAGACTAAGATCATTACGAATAGTAATCAACTAATCCTTGAGTATAACCTACTATCTATATATAAAGATAAGTTGTGACAAAATACCAAGATCGGTAAATAAATCATAAAAGTGATTGAGAAAGGATTGAGTGGATAAATAAGTGAAATTGATGGTGAATCAATGAGATCTATTAAAAAGAGTCGGTTATGGTGACCCTTACACCTGATCGTACGAGTGCAAGGTGACCCTCAACTGATGGGAGATAGGAAGCCCAGTTCGGGCAGTGGCCACCAAGTGTGCGGGTCTAGGATCTCAGTCCTTTTCACGATTTTTACGCGAGCTCATAGTGTTTTTACGCCTCGTTCCCTAAATGTCGATTTCGGTCACCATTTCGGTGATCGACCGAAACAGAATTTCGGTCAATTTTCGGTCAAAATTCAATCGAAATTTCGGTCATTTTGTATTAGGGCCCCCATATTTCGGTCATTTCGGCCATTTCAGTCGAATTTCGATTTCGACAGGATATCGCTATTCGATAAAAAATCGATCGAATTTTGCTGAAATTTGTGGCCATAGTTGGGATCCTGACTTTTGACTAGTTCTGTTTACCCTTTGTTTTAAGGTACCTAGTCTAGGGGCCCTTGGTTTTAGTTTTTTTTCGTACGAGCTCGTTAGCCCGTACCGGTCGGGTCGGTTTCTAGAGAGACTTTTCTGGAGAGTCTCTCTTACCCATCTCAGAGTAGACCTATCGCTCTACTGGACCGCACTTCCACTTAGAAGGCGAGACAGAAGGGTCTCTTAGGATACTTCCTCACTGCTTGAGTTTTAATTAGTGTTCCGCTAATAAGCTTGGCGACGGATACATCCGAATCAGTTACAGTTGAATCTGGAGGAGTTATAGTTGATCTTGGAATGGGTTATAGTAGAGTTTGACTAGAGTTAAGATCAATTACAGTTGAGTTGGCTATTGTTGGGAGAAAAATGAATCATGATCTTAGAAGAGACCCAAGGGCTCTCTTATATAGGAGAAAAGCCCTGGGTTAATTACACTGGAAGTACATCAAGAAAACATAAAACATAAATAAGACCAAGAGATACATTTATCTCAATACTCCCCCTAAAGCTGGAGCATATATATCTATCATACTCAGCTTGGAGCAACACCTATGAAATGGACCTCTAGCTCGGGCCTTGGTGAAGATGTCAGTCGTCTAATCTCCAGTGGAAACATGAGAGCTGGATATGAGACCTTTCTGAATCATGTCTCTAGTGTAATGACAATCCACCTCTATATGCTTTGTTTGTTCATGAAAAGCATAATTATTGGCAATAAATAGAGCTGCTTGATTATCACAAAAAAGTTGCATAGGAAGAGAAACCTCAATAGTAAGGTCAGTCAATACATATCTAACCCGCATCATATCTACACTTCCCGGTGCCATGGCCTTGTATTCAGATTCTGCACTTGATCTAGCCACCACTGTTTGCTTTTTGCTTTTCTATGAAACAAGTGAGCTCCCGACAAAAATAGCGAAGTCTGAAGTAGACTTTCTGTCTCTGGGGTGTAGAGATAATTATGTAGTCAGTGTATCGTTTATTTTATTTTTATTTTCTTGATAACCACTTATGTAATTTACCCATAGGCCCTCTCTATATAAGAGAGCCTAGGGTTCTATGGAATAGACAGATTACTCTTTTCCACCAACACGGTATCAGAGCCAAAACCCTAACCCTAAAACCCTAACCCTTCCCACTGCCGCCCCTCCTCTCTCTCCTTCTCGATGCCGCCGCCGCCTCCCTCCCCTCCTCCCGCCACCGTCCCCCCCTCCACCACCGGGCCCTCCCTCTGCCGCTGGGGCCCTCCCTTCACCGCCGAGCCCTCCCTCCACTGTCGGGGGGCCTCCCTCCTCTGCTGGGGCACCGCACCTCCACACTATCGGGGCCCTCCACCGTCGGGCTCTCTCCAACGCCGGTGCCCACTCTTCCGCCAGCCTCTCTCTCCATGGATTTGAGTGTGTAACATCTACATATGCACTCAAATCCTATACAGTTTATGTAGACAAATTCATTTTGCTCTACGGATCCTAGTTCTTCGTCTCCGCCGACATATCAGAAAACAAAGTCGTATATGTCCTTCATAGGCGTGTTCAAAGGTCCCGCGTCAATAGTCAAGATGGATGGGACGAATTACGAGCTCTGGGCGATGCAGTTCATGAGCCTCATGAAGTCGAACGGTAAGAAGCACATTCTTACCGATGAAGAACTGGCGGTGAAGACTGGGATATATGCCTCCTGGGAGGTTGACGATAAATATGCCAAGGTCTGGCTCTCAGGAACGTTGTCGATGGAGATTGCAAATGATGTTCTCCATCAACCTACCGCTAAGGCGATGTGGGATATCCTGGCGGCCACTTTATTCGGAGGTGCGAAATGAGACGAAGATGTTACAGCTTCAGCATGACATATTCACCATGAAGCAGAATGACCGGCCACTACATTCCTTGTACACATCCCTACGGGGGATGTTTGAGAAACTCTATAGTACTATACCTCTCAAGGTCACCCCTGAGCAGCAGAAGACTTTTCGGAATGCTACCATGGTGTAGGTACTGCTTGCTGCTCTTGATCCTGAATATGAGGATGCCCGATCACATATACTTGTCGATGCTACCATTCCTCCTATGGAGGAAGTTTACCGGAGGCTTAGCAGCATCTCTGTCTCCTCCAGTACTTCTACTCCACCACCTTCGGCGATGTTTGTGTCGCGAGGGAGAGGTGGTCAGTCTTCATTCCGTAGACGTGGACCTCGTGATCTAGGTGGTCGTTTTCGCCAACCATGCACTTTTTGTCACCGCACAGGTTACTCTGAGGATACATGATATTCTAAGCATGAGTTTCCAGCATCGGCGCACGTAGCCGAGCATGTTGCATCTCCGTCGGCATCCACTTCAGATCAAAGGTTTGAGGAGCTCTTGGTGCGATTGCGTGATATTATGCCTCCAGCATCTACAGATTCTCCAGGAGGTTCTTCAGATATTGCTGCTTCAGCATCTGCCAGTACTTTTATCTCTGCTAGCACCTCAGGTAGTGCTTTTGCTTTTACATCCTGTCATAATATCTCAGATTGGATTATGGACTCTGACGCAACACATCATCTTTGCCGTGACAGAGATAGACTTGAGTCATACAGAGACAATCCACCAGGACGGTCAGTGATCATAATTGATGGGACTCATTCCCCCATCGTTTGACAGGGGGAGATTACCTTGTCACCTTCCATGCATTTACAGAATGTTCTACATTGTAAAGCCTTGAACTTGGCATTTCTTGGATCCTATATAATAAGATCCGGCTCGTCAAGAGGAAACCAACGGAATTCGTTTCGTGTGAATTGGACTTCGTTTCGATTTGTTATGATTTTCGGAAGAAAGAGAAGTAAGGAGGCTTAAGATGTCATTAAACCTTAATGACCGTCATTAAGACCGAATAAGCATGATTAAAGAAACTAATGACGGATTAAAAACCGCTAATAACCATTAACGAACACTAATCAATAGTTAGCAAAAGATAAGCATAAGCGGCGAAAGTTAAATCATGATTAGTAAAAGTAATCATGATTAGCGCTAATTAAGCATCATTAGAGAATCTAGAAGTCTCTGTAATATTCTAACTTAAGCCCTAACTTTCGGATAAGTTTTGGCTAAAACCATGGACCAAAACTATGGGCCGCTAACCGCGATTAAGGGCTAAACCACGGTTTTCTAACCATGGTTAGCGATTTTCTGGAGCCTATAAATACCCCCTACCCATTCATTCTCTACGATTTTCACTACCACCACCACCCCAAGGGCTAGGGTTGAGAGGTCGGGAGGAGTGGAAGGCGGGGAAGGAGCGCTAGCGAAGCACTGCTGGGAGAACGAGGAGGAGGAAGGTACGGTCCTTTCTTAGTTTGCTTCGTAAGCTAGGTTTTTTATTCATGTTCAGTTTCCTTGTTGTTTTCCTTTCGGTGATTTTATAAGGGGAAACTTTGCAGAATTTTTTATAGAAATATGTTCCAATATAAAGGGAAACTCAGCCGAAATTTTCCTAGAAATATCACCCTGTATAAGGGGAAGCTCTGCTGAAATTTCAAGAGAAAATATGTTCTTCAAGTGTTCTTCGCGTTCTTCGTGTTCTTCGTTCGTTCGTCGCGTTCTTGGCACGTTCTTAGCGTTTTTGATACGAAAATGAAATTCGATCGTTTCAGGAGCAATAAATCATCCTTTTGAAAAAGAATCACGATAAAGCATTGCATACGAGAGAGAGAGAGAGCTCGATTAGGTAATGAAATTCTTCCTTTTGTTGTTGGGTTTTCATATGTGATCGTTGAGATTTCTGTATTTATTCTTCTTGCTACGAAGAACCTTAGTTTGACTATTTTTGAGAAAATATAAAAAGTTGCTTTGTGATTTCAATTAAAATAAAGTCTAAGCATCGAATGGATGCAGTTGCTTGGAAAGTCAGGGTTTGGAAGTTAAAATGAGAATAAATATGAGTATATAAATATATGAATTAATATATGTGTAAATCTATACTCAGTATTTATGGTTATGCAAATCTAAGGCTTAAAGAGGAATTACATCATGGGAGTTGATGTGTTTTGATTTGGATCTTGTCTTACGTTAAGAATGACTGGGAGTAGAACTACAGGTCGGGCATGCAACCTGTAGGTTTGTCGGAAGGAACCCGTATTGGCGTTGCCCTACCTAGGTGGTACATGGTTGCCCTGTTATGATAAGTGCGCATGAAATGAATGATTTGCAATGCGTGGTACCGGGAGCCAATATATTTGGCTTAAACGACGGAAGATGTGGCCGTGCCATGTGTAGGCACGGGTGGTTCAATAGCGGTTGGGATACGATAACATATATTTAAAGCCACTAGGTTATGTGATTAAAGGTTAGCCTAAGATTTTAAGCCACCGGATCCTCGAGGACAGTGTGCTCCTTTGTTTGTCAGGCTGAGGGCTTGAGACCCTAATTAATAAAAGAAAAAGAAATTGTCAGGGTAGTATCGGAGGATTAATTGAGGTGACGTATGGCGGCATAAGCTTACCAGATCAAGGCAATCTCCAATCCCGAAGTGTCCACAGCTTCGGAGTCCATATAGTGGTGAGGTAATTCCCTGGACTAATCCCTGACGTGGAATAGAAAAGAAAAGGACTTAAAGTAATGAAAAGGAATGAACTTTTTATGATAACAAGTTTTGAAAAATTACACAATTTGTTTGCTTTTCTCTTCTTCGTTATTTAGCATTAGCTAATTGTTATTCTATAATTTATGGAAAATCCAACAGGTATCGGTGAGCCATTGCAAAGACATTAATAATCCAGCCAACTAACATAGTCATCTGGCCAGCCACAGTATCTTTATTCTGTAAGCTAGTTAGTAAACTTTTTTGTATGTTTCCTTCCAGCTGATGTACATGTAAATGATTATAGTGGGATAATGTATCATGTGAACTTTATTTTGTGAACAGAAAAGTGTTGACAAACTTCCTTCTGAATATTTTTAATTGCAGTCTGTTTCTGAATGTTAGTTGTGATTGCTGAATAAATTATTGCTGAGTAACCAGATCAGGATATAGGAGGATCCGAGATCCGAAAATTGGGGTCTTGACATACATGTCCCTAATTTTTCCATGAATCTATTGTCTATTAGTCAGATTACGAAGGATTTGCACTGTCGCGCTATATTTGACCCATCTTCTCTTATATTCCAGGACATACTAACGGGCAGGGTGATTGGTTGTGGCTCTGAGCAGGATGGTCTCTATCGTCTGGCCTGGAATTCCTATGCTGGCGTCTCATCCTACTCAGCCGGATCAGTCTCTCCGTACATCAGGCATCTACGCTTTGGTCACCTCCTGCTTCAGAAGATGTGTCATCTCTTGCCTCAGATTTCTCCGAGTTCTTTTTTTCGTTGTGAAGCCAGTCAGTTGAGAAAGCACCATCAAGCTAGCTTCCCTAATCGTCAGTGTCGAAGCAGTAACTCTCCGTTTGAATTATTTCATGTTGATATTTGGGGACTGAGTCGTGTTCCTGCTCATCAGGGACACAGATTTTATCTTGTAGTAGTTGATGACTTCTCTCGTGTGTCGTGGGTTTTTCTATTAAAGATTCTGAGCAGGAGATGTTATTAAAAATCTTATAATTGAAGTGCAGAATGTTTTTTCCTCTCATGTCAAATATGTTCGTACGGACAAAGCGTTGGATTTTGCACTCGCTCTCTCTCCAATTTCTTTTCGTCAAGAGGTAGTATTCATTAAACCATATGTGCTTACACATCTCAACAGAATGGAGTTGTCGAGAGGACACATCGTCATCTTCATGATATTACTCGAACCCTACTTATCCAGAGTTGTGCGCCTATCTCTTTTTTTTTGGGGGGGGGGGGGGGAGGGTTGTTCTTACAGCATGTTACCTTGTGAATCGTATGTCGTCCTCGGTACTTGGTGAGAAAATTCCTCTCTATTATTTATCCAGACAAGGAATTATTTTCTCTTACCCCTCGTGTCTTTGGAGTTGTTGCTTTTGTTCACCAGTTGTCTCCTGGACTTGACAAACTCTCACCTAGAGCTGTCAAGTGTGTCTTTGTCGGTTACTCTCGAACTCAGAAGGATTACCGTTGTTATGATCCTGTAAACAGGAAATATTTTGTCAGTGCTGATGTTACATTTTCTAGTCAGTTATGTACTTCTCACCTGCAGGTGACAGGTTGGCCTCCTCCACATCTAATGATGACGTCTATGTTCCTCCTAGTTTGAGTCCACCTCCGTCCATTCCTGTCCGGTTGTCACGCCAACGTCATCCCAATCATCACCACCACCACCACCTATCCTGCCATTACCTAAATACTATACACGTCGGTCGGTTCCTGCTCAGGTTGCACGTCAATCATCCAACATGCCTCAGGTATGTTCAGATGCTATAAGTAACGATGGGTCAGATAGAGTGCATGTGCAGGTGATAAGCCTCCCCGCTACCCTAGTTAATTCGGTGAAATTAATATCCAAATTAATTTATAATTTTCATTGCAGTCGGATAACGAGAGGGTATCAAAAACCACTTTTAATTTAATCAAGTCAATTTCAAGCGGCAATTTTTTTACTTGGTGAAGTCCAAGGTCGAACTCAGGGAGGCATCTGTCTCCTTAGGTGAATTTTAGCAAAGTCCAAGTGTTAGATTTTCGAGGAATATTTTTTTGGTCCTTTTTCTATTTTCTATGCAGACACCTGCAAAAATCAAGCCAATTTAGAACTTAATTCAGAAATGTGTTCAAATGAAGTCCAAAAATTATGAAAATTGGCTAGATGATAAAATATGGTGAAATTAAGCTACCCTAATTTTTTTGGAATTTTCTGACACTAAATGAATTTACTGTGAATTTAAAATGAATGCAGGGTGATTTTCACTAATTTAATTTTAATAAATATCAAATCACAAAGTTTTAGGGAAATAAAATTATCCTAGGTAGATCTAATGATGAGGAATCTAGGAAAATTGTCAAACCTTAATTTTAATGTGAAATGATCCTATTAAAAATAAACTAAGGAAATCACCAATTAATTTATTTAGGCCTCGAAATGTGTGCAAACGAGATGAAATTTTTATGCAATGTTAAGTTAACTATTCTAGAGCTACTGTGATTTTTTGGGAATTTTTGGAGTTACAGAGAATTAACTATTAATTAAAAGGTCCAAATGGGCAAAATATCACAGAAATAAACCAATTAATTAATTAATAATTCTACTGATACCCATGGTATTAAAAGGCGCGCCTCGAGGAGGTCGAGGCGTACGCCTCGAGGCGAGGCGGGCCTTTTTAGCCTCGAGGCCTGCGCCTCGGCCTTGTCCAGTGAGGCGTGCGCCTCGAGTGGCTGAGGCGTAGCCTCGAGGCGTTCCGCCTCGAGGCGGTCGAGGCGTTTTTGTTTTTTTTGAAGATTTTTTGTATGATTTTAATAGTTACATGGTGGTTTGAGAAGCTTATAAATATATACTTGTTTAGGATAATGATTATACAAGTTAAATGCCTAAATCTGATGTTTCTTTCGTACCGATAACTCCACATTTACTATTAATTATGTGTAACTATTTCAGCAAACTGCTTCAAATTTACTATAAATTATGTCTAATTATTAATTTATGCAAAATGTATGCTTAAATTTGACCTCTTTCATATTCATATGCTTGAATTTGACCTCTTTCATATTCATATTTACCATTAACATGCCAAATTATTTTAGTGAACGCTTACTATTACATCCTTAAACATATAAAAATGTGTATACGAATTCGAATCCTCATATAAGAAAAAAAATTGGGATAGGGGCGCTGCCGTTCTGGTAGGGTATGGTTCAACAAGGGGGATGCATACAACCGTTCTTCATATGGGTATAGTAGAACATATAGTTAGGATTCAAATCATATGATTCATATCAATAACTTGGATATTTATAATGACAACTATAGCCAATCCCTTTTAGATAATTTTTTAGTGATAGTTATAAGTTATAACAAATGATTTTCTTTTGATTAGGTAGAAATTTAGAAAGGTTTATGGCATTGAGTCATTGACATATCCTTTTTTCATGTTCTTATCTTGATAATATCATCATATATTACATTGTTATATACTATATGTTTGTCAGAATATATTATTTCATCAATAAATATATGTATTATATATTTTATAATTATTTTTCTATACAAAACTGAGGCTTACGCCTCGACTGCCTCGAGGCTACGCGTCGCCTCGCTTCCAGGGAAAACGCCTCGTTCCGCCTTTCGTTTTTTCAAACCTTGCTACAAACAACAACAACAACAAAGCCTTTTCCCACAATTAAGTAGGGTCGGCTACATGGATTCTTCGCCTCCATTCAGATCTATCTTGGGTCAATCTCATACTTATATCCATCAAACTAAGATCCCTTCGTAGAGTCTCTTTCCAACACTTCTTGGGTCGTCCTCGCCCTCTCTTAGCCGGCTCAACATCCCAACACACGCATCTCCTAACCGGTGCATCAGTTGACCTTCTTTGCAAATGGCCAAACCATCTTAAGCGGTTTTCTCGCATCTTATCCTCGATCGGAGCTACACCAACTTTCTTTCTGATTGCATCATTCCGAATCCGATCTTTACGTGTATGTCCACACATCCATCTTAGCATTTTCATTTCTGCTACAGCCATTCTCTGCACATGTCTATGGTTCACATGCCAACATTCAGAACCATAAAGCATAGCAGGTCTCACGGCTGCTTTGTAAAACTTTCCTTTAATTTAAAGGCATTTTCTTATCACAGAGAACAGCGGAGGATCCTCTCCGCTTTAGCCAGCCTGCATTTATTCTATTAGTAACATCTCCATCAATTTTTCCATCATGTTGCAAAATAGATCCCAGATATCTAAAAGAATCTCTCTTCTGGATGTTATCGTCACCAATCTTCACCTCGATTCCTTCACCATTGCTTCCATCAAAGGTGCATTCCATATATTCCGTCTTAGCCCTACTTATACGAAAACCTTTAGTCTCCAATGCATGTCTCCACATCTCAAGCTTCTCATTTACTCCATCTATAGTCTCGTCAATCAACACAATATCATCAGCAAATAACATACACCAAGGTAACTCATCCTGAATGTGACTTGTCAACTCGTCCATAATCAAAGTAAAAAGAAATGGACTCAAAGCTGAACCTTGATGTAAACCAATGTTGATATCAAAATAGTCAGTCTTCCCCGTCAGGGTCCTTACACAAGATAAAGCCCTATCATACATATCCTTTATGAGATTAATGTATAGGACAGGTACTTGTCTCTTCTCCAAAACTCTCCACAGTATCTCTCGTGGGACGGAATCATAAGCCTTCTCCAAATCAATAAAGATCATATGGAGATTCTTCCTTTTAGCACTATAAATCTCCATTGTTCTCCTCAGCAAATGGATGGCTTCAATAGTTGAGCGACCAGGCATGAATCCGAATATGACAAGTGTCACAACAGATAAAGGACAAGTTACACTACAACATGCAATTTTTGGAATTGAAAAATGATGCAAGATGACACCTAGGTATGCGTGCAAAGACAGGGGTGTAATTGCAATACAGAGAATAAAAATTACATAAAAATAGATATGCTGACAGGGAGCTGAATGCAATTACCTAGAATGCTGGGGGGTGGAATGCAATTTCTCCACCGGCGGGCGTGCTCCTCACGTGGGGGTGCTTCACAGGGACTAAAGTGTAATTTCTGAAACTTCCAGGGGCTTCCATGCAATTTACCCAGGCGCACGTGCTGCTCACGTTGGGCGCCTTAGGCTCGGATAACGTCGGCGGCTCGGGGTGAGGCTCAGGCGCCCTGGAGGTTCGGAAGAGGCTCGGAGAAGCTTCGGGTGGTCCGAGCCTAGAGGTCGGGGAAGAGGCTCGGACCGGGGCTACGTGGCGTGGTCTGGACGGTTGGATCTAGATATATCCAACGACTGCTGCTGATGAAGACGTGGCGAACCAGTGAACGTCGGATCTGGATTGATCCAACGGTGCCTGAGATCGATGGAGGGGGGCGACATGGTTGATCAGCGACCGTACGATCACTGATTGATCCGACGGTGACGGAGCTTGCCCCTGAGATGACGACGTGGCGCGCTAAACACCGCTGGATCTAGAAGGATCCAACGGCTCTGTGATGCTCCGGTTGATTGGCGACGTGGATGGCTTCGGACCGTTCGATCAAGATGATCGAATGGTGGCTGTGCTTCGTCCTCAACGGTCCTCCGCCACCTGCGGAGGAGAAGGCGGGGCTCCGGCGGAGGGGGGTCTGCTCCGCCTCGTCGTCCTGGCGTCGATGAAGGTCGACGGCGACTCTGAAGTAGCTCGGAAGGTTCGCGGCGGTGCGGCGAAGGCTCTGGTGGTCTCAGGAGCGGAGGAGATGCGTTGAAGCTCGCCGGCGATGAAGCATGAAAGTAGCTCCGATGAGCTTCCGACCGATGAAGGAAGTGAGTACCTGCAGGTGTTAGTGTAGCATCCGGTTTCCAATCAAACCCGAACTCGTCCGATTTTGGGTCCAATGAACCCAATAACGTTGTCGGTCAATACTAAACAACCTAAAACGACCAATTAGTAGTGAATCAAAAGTCGTTCGGGCAAAATCGACCAAAAAGCGGTCGTTTCGTAATACGTGCCGTGAAAAGCCGCGACGCAAATTCGGAAATCGCAAAACGAACCGAGACCATCATGAGATCCGACTCGACGATAAAAGACCAACGGAATCGACCGTTCGTCAATCGGAGGTCGTTTGATATTTTTAAATCGGAAAATTTAACCTTAAACAAAATCCGTATCCGAAAATTTCGGGTATTCGAAACTCGACCGAAAGTATATCAACATTATACTCATATTGACCGTCATTCTGAGACGGTCAAAACGAGATATTGCGCGCCAAAATCCGAAGCCCGAGGTGCGCGTACGGTTGAATTTAAGTATACCAAATAAAGAATAAATATATATATATATAATAATAAAATCAGACAGCAGCAATCGGCTACTGTTTGTTTAAAAAAATAATATAATTTTTTTTAGCAGCCACCTAATCACCATTTACTCCACTTGCCCCTATTTCTTTCACCATTTGGCCCCCCAAGTCCCTTCCACTTGGCAAGTAACAAAGCACACACACCTTGCTATAAAAGCCCATATATCTTCTTTCAAGTTTCCCAAATTACTCACAAGAAATCCCAACTGAGAGTGAGGGATTCCCAGCCCTTCCTTCTTGCTACAGCAGGAGATACTCCTGTTCTCTCCAATTCTACAACCTCCATAGCTGCTGCAGTAGTGTTGATCATCGGACATCCAATTTGTGATGGAGGGGGGTAACAAGTACAAGCTGTGTTGCTGCCAAGTTGCTACAAAATCCCAGACAGCAGGTGCTGCTATCAGATTTCAGCAATAACAGCTGTGATTGATTCATCCTTCCTTCATTTATTGATCCAGGTACCATCCTTTACCCTTCTACTTGTTGCCATGCATGTGGCTTTACACATGATTTGCTTCTATATATGAGGAAATAACTGAGTTGGCTGGAATAAGGACAAGATTATTGTTGATGCTTTCATCATGAGATGTTTTACTGGTTTTAGGTTCTGAGAATTGTTGGATTTGGATTTAGATAGATTTATGAAGATGTTTTGGTTAATGATCTGCTGAGCACATTTAGGTTGGAAGAAACCAGCTGGGTATAGTTTTCACTAAGAGAAATTAGGTATTTAAAATTTTCTGGAAGCAATCAGGAGCCTAGGTGTTAGCTACCCCTATTGATCCGTTTGATATGATAGAAGATTTGTGCTCCTGAAATTGTTTCCTGGATTGCAAAAGGAGTGCATGATTGTGAATTTTCCGGTAGAAGAGGTTTAAGATCTGATCAACAGTGAGATGGGTATAAATGTAGGTAGTAAGGGTGGCACTTATACGAAGTTGTTGGTTGGTTTTACTATAATATTGTTATAGTTAACTAACATTGTGTATGAATATGGTATGAGACAAACCCTTCCTAGAAAATTGTAAATACAATGACCTAATATTAGATATGGATATAATTACACTACAATGGAAACTGTAATTCACGTATTTTATGTTTTTTTTTGTAGGCACTTGATTTAATTCATTCATATTTAATATAAGTATACTTCCAGTTGTCATAATGACAATATTGATATGTAAATTAGATTACCAGAAATCATGACCTTAATCAAATTCACATCTATGCTGAAACTAGATTGGCCATATGTTTGACTTGTTGCTAAACCCAAAATCAACCAAAGTGCATCATAGATCTTGACTAATAGAGGTCAAGCCTGTTCTGATTATCTACACTTCTAATTTGCATAAAATGGTGAATAATCTAATATAAAATTTTTCTCTCCATACTATACAATTACGGACAAGGGAATATAATAATTTGGTTAGAAAAATGAAATACTGTAGAAAAAAAATTATCACTGTCATACACCTCCTGCCAGATTTCTTCAATAATTCGTCAGTAATTGCTTACAAGGCAAATGTCGAAATGGAACCATGAAAATTTCTATCATAAAACACGGTTTTGTATATTTATAACCATAGATATAAATAGAGACATAAATTACTACAATCATTTTTTTTCTAATTCACTTCAACCCATTCTGGTTTGTCTAGAAAAATTCTCTGAACACATTAAACTTGATCTACCATCTGGATGCGTATAAAATAAATAGAAGAATCATCTTATAGGCAATATGTATACTAAAATAAATAGATATTTGTAGATCAAAATCGTTTCAAAAATTTTACGATATATCTTGCCCGAAAGCATTAAAATTGTTCTACATACATTCTAATGTTACTTTGTAATTTAGTCTTACTTCAGACCACAAATTGGCTACAGTATATATGAAAGATTAACAAAACACCTAGCCATGTATAAGTTGATCAAAGGGAAGAATGATAAAGGCTGAAGGAATCAAGTGTGATGGAGAATCAAGATGTCACTTAATTGTGCCGGTCATGGTAATCTTTACACCTGACCGTGCGAGGGCGCGGTGACCCTCAACTGGGCGGAGGAAAGGAAGCCCAGTTAGGGCAGCGGCCGCTTAATGTGCGGGTCTAGGATCCCAGTCTTTTACACGGTTTTTACGCGAGCTCGCAGTGTTTTTACGCCTCGTTGGGATCCAGACTTTAGACCAGTTCCGCTGACCCTGTCTTTTAGGATACTCAGGCGGGGGATTCTTGGTTTTCAGTTTTTACGTGCGAGCTCGTCCGCCCGTACTAGTCGGGCAGTTTTTCTAGAGCGACTTTTCTAGGGAGTCTCTCTCACCCGTCTCAGTGGCGTAGTTGGGGAGTAGACCTATCCCTCTATTGGACCGTGCTTCCAATTAGAGGGCGAGACGGAAGAGCCATTTGCAGGCTTCTTCACCGCTTGAGTTACTTCGCCAAACAGACTTGGCGATTCTATATCTAGATCATCCATATCTACATCTACAACATCTGGAGCTATATCTGAAACATTGAAGTTAAGAATCGGAGAAATTATGATCAATAGACCATTCTCTCTACCCAAGAAATTAAATAAATAGATCTCTACAATCTCAACTTTTCCATTTTTCACTTACCAACATGATCCCTGAAGAAAATGATATATGCATTTACGCTCATACACTCATGATTACGCAACTGCTATATAAATATGTTACATATGGGAAATGCCGGGTTCTGGGGGAAATCATTAGAAACGCATTACAAACAAACCCCTTTTTTTTTACTTACGCAAGTAGATGTAAATTTTACTGGTACCACCTTTCTACTTGCCTGCTTTTGTACATATTAAATGTCAAGTTATTTTTATAAATTTTAGGGAGGTACCAGCAATGGCTGACGCCTCTTCTTTCCTATTTTGTGTGTGGCAGGCAAACAGCCTACAGCTCAGTTGGGCAAACAGCCTGCAACTCAGTAGATATACATGCTTCCAGGAGATAAAGTTTATACCCGACGGTATGAATTACTTTTTGTTCAGATAATGATGTAAATACTATCTCTTTTGTATCACACTTTGGGA
The DNA here is from genome assembly GCA_037367405.1 of Ottelia alismoides. Lineage (NCBI taxonomy): Eukaryota > Viridiplantae > Streptophyta > Magnoliopsida > Alismatales > Hydrocharitaceae > Ottelia > Ottelia alismoides. The sequence continues at coordinate 124,443 of JAZKJV010003824.1, forward strand.
TATATATTGTAAATGGAAGACCATTGTACATGTTGTAACCTGATATGAATATTAATGAAAAGAATTTTGGTGCCATATTGTATCTCTTTATTTTGTGGTTATGTTGTGAATGTGAATGTCATGTGGATAATTAGCCGCGCGAAAAAAAAAATTTTCCTGCATTCCTTCAACTTCTGCGATCAATGTGAATGAATTATTGCGAATTTTGTCGTAAACGGGTACCCGGATCCTGGGGGGTTCACAGTTATTTTTATAAATTTTACTGGTACCACCTTTCTACTTGCCTGCTTTTGTACATATTAAATGTCAAGTTATTTTTATAAATTTTAGGGAGGTATCAGCAATGGCTGACGCCTCTTCTTTCCTATTTTGTGTGTGGCAGGCAAACAGCCTGCAGCTCAGTAGGGCAAACAGCCTGCAGCTCAGTAGGGCAAACAGCCTGCAGCTCAGTAGATATACATGCTTCCAGGAGATAAAGTTTATACCCGACGGTATGAATTACTTTTTGTTCAGATAATGATGTAAATACTATCTCTTTTGTATCACACTTTGGGATATATGTTGTAAATGGAAGACCATTGTACATGTTGTAACCTGATATGAATATTAATGAAAAGAATTTTGGTGCCATATTGTATCTCTTCACTTTGTGGTTATGTTGTGAATGTGAATGTCATGTGGATAATTAGCCGCGCGAAAAAAAAAATTCCTGCTTTCCTTCAACTTCTGCGATCAATGTGAATGAATTATTGCGAATTTTGTCGTAAACGGGTACCCGGATCCTGGGGGGTTCACAGTTTGGTATCAGAGCAGTGGTACCCCGATACGCACATTCGCGGTATTACAATTCCGATCGCATTAAGTTCTCGGATAGCGACAGTCTTCCGACTTGTCGTAAGTCCGAGAAGGGAAATATGACATTCATATTCAATAACCACAGATGTCACCAAGTTCATTAATTTTCATATTATATCCCAAGAAGAGAAAAGCATTTATGATAAGTATCTGTCTATGATATTTTTATGACTAATTATGGTTCTCATGCAGAGCCATGGCATCTCGACCAGGTCAGGATACTTCTGATCAGCTGGCACGCATACTGAGCGCACTTACTGATCTTCAGCAGCAGCAGGCTGCTATGAGAGGCCAATAGAAGCAGATATTGGCCCAGCAGACCGAGATTACTGACAGGCAGACTGACATAGAGATGAGGTTTGACGACTTATCTGATTTTACGTACCATCCATCCCAGGATGGAACACGGCAGGACCAGCACCAGTCTGTTGAGGTGGAGCAGCCTCACCCTGATGATGCACTAGAGGACATACCAGAGCATGGAGCTCAGGAGGATGCAGATTTAGACAGGGAGCAGGACCCTGTTGACTTCGCTGGTGAGGATGCACACGAGTATTCAGCCATTCATAGGCACCAGTCGGTCTTCACTTCTTATCAGCGTGCCAACATACCCTTATTCGAGGGCACTGGTCCACCAGATGATGCTGAGCAGTGGCTGAAGAGAGTGATGAAGGTGCTCAGGGCAATTCATGCGCCACGAGACACGTGGCTATCTTTCGTAGAGTATTCACTGACAGACTTCGCCGAGCGATGGTGGGAGGCCGTAGTGTCCGAGTTAGGCCGAGAGCCTACTTGGAACGATTTCGAGACTAGGTTCAGAGCCCACTTCTTTTCTGCGAAGTGGAAGGAGTCCCAGCGCCGACTGTTTGCCGAGCTTCGTCAGGGACAGATGACCGCCAGAGATTATTTCATCCGATACACAGAGCTATCACGACATACACGAGCGGCTGGCGCATTTCCAGAGGAGAATCTGGAAAAGTTCATTGGTGGCATGCGAGAGGAGGTGCAGGAGAAGCTGGCAGGATTACACATCACTTCTATCTCCGAGGCTACCGATGCTGCGAAGAAGTTCGAGGACATCAGGGGAGACGTTTCGGGAGCTCGTCGGGAGCAGCGCCTAGACCGCGACGATCTTTTGGACCGATACGTCGACCGTTTCAGCAGCAGAGGTCAGACAGACGGTTCCGACCCACAGGTTCGTCCTTAATAGGCAGTGTTCGCTCTTCTCCATCGACTACTCTAGGAGGAGCACTCGCCGGGCGTGGCACAGAGTCCGCTCGACCGTCTGGGTCGCAGCGAGTAGACTGACCACCAGCCGGACCAGCTCGGAGCACAGGCACAGCTACTCCACCTACCAGGCCAGTCAGATGCTACCGATGTCACGAGTGGGGACATTACCGAGTACAGTGCCCACAGGCTTCTGGCGAGCCTCAGCCACAGCCTTCACAGTCTCAGCCCCAGGCACATCGTTCAGGGAGTTTCCGTGGCAGGAGCTCCAACTTCAGGCGACTGCAGCAGCAGAGACAGACGCAGAGTGTGGCAGGTTCTAGTGCTGCATCAGCCAGGCAGGGACAGTTACATGCCGTTACTGAGGAGCAGGCACGTTCAGCGGCTACAGTGGTGAAAGGTATGGTCTCAGTCTTGGGCCGACCTTTCCATGTTTTATTCGATTCCGGCGCGACACACTCTTTCCTTGCTTCGAGGTTGCTTGTTTCTTTAGATAGAGTTGCAGAGACGCTATCGTCTCCATATCACATCCGAGGGCCAGGTGGCCAATTATTTGTCATATCTCTGATAGTCAGGCACTTGCCCGTACTGATTGGCGGTCATGAGATGATCGCAGATTGTCTACTTCTGCAGCTTGATGAGTTCGACTAGATATTGGGCATGGATTGGTTATCCACTCATCATGCACTTGTTGATTGCTTTAGGAAGACCGTTGTCTTCAGGATTCCTGATCTACCCGAGTTCACTTTTGAGGGTACTTTGCATGACTCCACCATGGAGTATGTTTCAGTGTTGCGGGCCCAGCGACTTGTTGATCAGGGTTGTGATTCATACCTTGCATTTGTGCGGGAGGTATCTGATCAGGAGCCAATGATACAGGACATCCGAGTAGTATCAGAATACCCTGACGTATTTCCTGATGAGCTACCAGGGCTGCCTCCTGAGAGGGAGATCGAGTTCGAGATCACATTGTTGCTAGATACACAGCCGATCTCTATGGCACCATATCGTATGGCACCAGCCGAGTTGAGGGAGCTGAAGGTGCAGTTGCAGGAGTTACTTGATTTGGGATTCGTGAGGCCGAGCACTTCACCTTGGGGTGCTCCGGTTCTATTTGTCAAGAAGAAGGATGGATCCATGAGGTTATGTATTGACTACAGGCAGCTGAACAAGAGAACGGTGAAGAACCGTTATCCCTTACCACGAATCGACGATTTGTTTGATCAGCTCCAGGGATCTTCGGTTTTCTCGAAGATCGATCTTTGCTCAGGTTACCATCAGCTGAGGATTTGCGAGTCGGATATTCCGAAGACAGCCTTCAGGACTCGCTATGGACACTACGAGTTTGTGGTGATGTCGTTTGGGCTCACCAATGCACCTGCGGTTTTCATGGATATGATGAACCGTATCTTCCGTCCATACTTGGACAAGTTTGTAGTGGTGTTCATCGATGATGTGCTCATCTATTCACGGAATGAATGGGATCATGCGAATGATCTACGGATTGTTTTGGACACATTGCGAGAGCACAAGCTATATGCCAAGTTGAGCAAGTGTGAGTTCTGGTTATCCCAGGTCTCATTTTTGGGGCACATCATTTCTGGAGCAGGCGTTGCAGTTGATCCTGCGAAGATAGATGCAGTTATGTCTTGGGAACAGCCCAAGACAGTTACTCAGATTAGGAGCTTCCTCGGATTAGCGGGCTATTACAGACGCTTTGTCAGCGGATTTTCACGCATTGTTCGCCCTCTGACACGACTGACGCAGAAAGGAGTTCCATTTATCTGGGACGATTCATGTGAGCAGGCCTTCCAGACACTGAAGGAGAGGTTGACTACAGCGCCTATTCTTGCTCTTCCTTCAGGCACTCAGGACTATGCAGTCTACACAGATGCATCTGGGGAAGGTCTGGGAGCAGTGTTGATGCAGAGAGGACAAGTAATTGCTTACGCATCACGGCAGTTGAGACCGCACGAGTGGAACTACCCCACACATGACTTGGAGTTGGCGGCAGTTGTCTTCGCCTTGAAGATCTGACGCCACTATCTATATGGGGTGAACTTCGAGATTTTCACAGATCACAAGAGCCTAAAGTACACCTTTGATCAGAAGGAGTTGAACATGAGACAGCGCAGATGGCTCGAGCTGCTGAAGGATTATGATTGCACGATCTCTTACCATCCCGGTAAGGGAAACGTGGTGGCTGATGCACTTAGCAGGAGAGCGCATGCTGATGGTACGGCGAACTGGCTATATACATGGGATACGCTTGCCGCTCTGACCGATTGGCATCCTCAGGAGAGCGCATCCATTTCTACCGCCGTGCCTCCACGATACAGTAGTCTTTGGGATCGTATTGTAGAGGGCCAGAAGACCGATCCTTGGATTCATGATAGATACATGCGCGCCGTCAAGGACGAATTTGATGACTTTGTTGTGATGGAGTCTATTTTATGGAAGGCAGGACGGGTTGTTGTACCCAATGATGAGCAGCTTCGCAGAGACATTCTGGATGAGGCACACAGTTCACGGTTATCTATCCATCCGGGCAGTACGAAGATGTACCGTGACTTGCGTCGACATTTCTGGTGGGATGGAATGAAGCGCGATGTGGCGCTACATGTTAGCAGATGCATGACCTGTCAGATGGTCAAGGCTGAGCACAGGAGACCGCCAGGATTATTGCAGTCTCTCCCCATTCCCGAGTGGAAGTGGGAGAGCATTTCTATGGATTTCATCACAGGTCTGCCGAAGACACCAGGTGGCCATGATTCTATATGGGTCGTTGTTGATAGGTTGACCAAGTCAACCCATTTCATACCTGTCAACACGACTTACACTCCATCCAGATTGGCCAAGCTCTATGTACAGAACATTATCAGGCTACATGGTATACCACGGGAGGTGGTGTCTGACAGGGATTCGAGATTTACATCTCATTATTGGCATCAGTTCATGTCAGCACTACAGACAGAGCTGGAGATGAGTTCTGCATATCATCCACAGACTGACGGTCAGAGTGAGCGCACCATTCAGACACTAGAGGATTTGCTTCATGCTTACACTTTGGAGTGGAAAGGGTCCTGGAAAGACCATCTGTCGTTAGTGGAGTTCACATACAACAACAGCTATCACTCCAGTATTGGCATGGCACCATTTGAAGCCCTATACGGGCGGAGATGCCTCACACCTCTCAGTTGGCGTGAGGTGGGTGATCATGCTCTCTATTCCGTAGACCTCCTGGAGGAGATCGCGAGAGCTGTTGATCTTGTGAGACGGAGGCTTCTGACGGCACAGAGCCGCCAGAAGAGTTATGCAGACCGTCGGAGAAGAAATTTGGAATTCCCGAGTGGAAGTGGGAGAGCATTTCTATGGATTTTGTCACGGGATTGCCGAAGACACCGGATGGCCATGATTCCATTTGGGTCGTTGTTGATAGGTTGACAAAGTCAGCGCATTTTATACCTGTCAACACGACTTACACTCCATCCAGATTGGCCAAGCTCTATGTGCAGAACATTATCAGGCTGCATGGTATACCACGAGAGGTGGTGTCTGACAGGGATTCGAGATTTACATCTCATTATTGGCATCAGTTCATGTCAGCACTACAGACAGAGCTGAAGATGAGTTCTGCTTATCATCCGCAGACAGACGGGCAGAGTGAGCGTACCATTCAGACGCTTGAGGATCTACTTCGCGCATGCACTTTGGAGTGGAAAGGGTCCTGGAAGGACCATTTGCCCTTGGTGGAATTCACGTACAACAACAGCTATCACTCCAGTATTGGCATGGCACCATTCGAAGCCCTATACGGGCGGAGATGCCTCACACCTCTCAGTTGGCGTGAGGTAGGCGATCATGCTTTATATTCCGTAGATCTCTTGGAGGAGACCGCGAGAGCTGTTGATCTTGTGAGACGGAGGCTTCTGACGGCACAGAGTCGCCAGAAGAGTTATGCAGACCGTCGGAGGAGAGACTTAGAGTTTCAGGTAATCTAATTATTTTCTCCTCATCCACTCAATTATGATATATATGTGTTCAACTTAATCTTATACTAATTATATTCCTATAAATTATAGGTTGGAGATTGGGTATTTTTGCGAGTATCTCCCATGAAAGGAGTGCAGAGATTCGGTGTTCGTGGCAAGTTGGCGCCGCGATATGTTGGACCATTCGAGATTCTGGCTAGAGTAGGGAAGGTTGCTTACCGAGTAGCTCTTCCTCCACATCTTTCAGCTATTCATGATGTTTTCCACATATCAAATCTGAGGAAGTATGTCCACGACCCTCGCCACATTATCAGTTACGAGAATCTCGATGTAGAGCCGGACCTGACTTATGAAGAAAAGCCTGTCCAGATACTTGACCGTGCCGTGAAGAAGCTTCACAGCAAAGAGATTTCATTGGTCAAGGTTTTGTGGCACCGACACGGCGTCAAGGAAGCGACATGGGAGACTGAAGCCGACATGCGGGCACGATACCCGCAGCTATTCTGATGTAATCATCAAAACAAGCTTTTGTAATTAGATACATTATAAATATATGGCTTGTTTTCTCTTTGAGGTTTTTATGGGTTCAAAACCCTTTGAGGTTTTTATGGACATATGAAATTTAAACAAGTCACTGAATAGCCTTAACTCGAGTCTCGAGGACGAGACTCCCTTTGAGGTTTTTATATTTGTAGCATCCGGTTTCCAATCAAACCCGAAGTCGTCCGATTTTGGGTCTAATGAACCCAAAAACGTTGACGGTCAACACTAAACAACCTAAAACGACCAATTAGTAGTAAATCAAAAGTCGTTCGGGCGAAATCGACCAAAAATCGGTCGCTTTGTAATGCGCGCCGCAAAAAGCCGCGACGCAAATTTGGAAACCGCGAAACGAACCGAGACCGTCATTAGATCCGATTCGACGTTACAAGACCAACGGAATCGACCGTTCGTCAATCGGAGGTCGTTTGATATTTTTAAATCATAAAATTTAACCTTAAACAAAATCCGTATCCGAAAATTTCGGGGGTTCAAAACCCAACCGAAAGTATATCAATATTATACTCATATTGATCGTCGTTTAGAGACGGTCAAAACGAGATATTATGTGTCAAAATCCGAGGTCCGAAGAATGAATACGGTGCACTTTAAGTATGACAAATAAAGGAGGTTTTTGGGTTAATAATAATAATGATACTATATTTTTCTATTGTACAGTACAACAGAACTGTACTGCACAGTCCGAATCCTTCTCCCACGTATTGCTTCCTTTTACCTCCAAATGGCAACGAAGGGTTATATATGTGTCACTATGTAATCCTCTTTCTCCCCTATTTATAAAGCCAAAGAAGACTCTAACTTTCCACCGTTTCCTTCCCATTTCTTTCAAAGTTTCCCAACGGAAGTTTTCAGCTTTTCTTTCCAGCCATTGCCGTTCTCACTAAACACCAAGGTTGTTGATCTCTGAAGCCCTGAGGATGGTCAAGCTACTCTTGTTTTCTTCCTCCTGCTGATTTTCTAGTTCAATCCCCCAGCTGCTACCAATTTCAGATCATAAACTCTTCATTTTAGGAGATCTCTCAAAGGTACAATCCTACTCACCCTCCTCCTTGCTGCCATGCATGCATATTACATAGATTTCTTTGTATAATCCAATCTTATTTTTCTTCTTTTTGCTGTCATTGGTGCAATCTTACGTACATCCGATACCTTCCTCTTTGCTGCCTTACATGTATAAGTTGAACTTTCACCCCTCTCCTTTTTATTCTTGTATGGATTTTTCTCTCTCGCTTCGTCTTAGCGTTTGATTTCCTATAAAAAATGCATCTCGATTCATGGCCTGATTTGGTCAAATTCGCATGAAGTGGTTAAAATAGGCAGGGATGGATATCAATAAAAAAACATGAAGATGGATAAGATATATGGCTATAGATAGTTAGATGTTTTATGAAGGATGTTGATGATATGTTGACCAAACAAAATTCATTGATCTGATTTGGGTTGCACGAAGCTATGCTCTAAAAAAAAAATCTCCACTGTCTAATTACAGATATGAATGTCTGAATTTCTCTGAATTTTTTTTTTGTGTTTATTCAGAATCTGATTTGGGGCAACATATTATCTGTAAGTTATATGCCCTAGACATTGATTGATTTGAAATTTTGTTCACCGATTATGGAAGTTCAGAAATTCTTCACAGAAATTCTTCACGTTAATTTATAAAGTATATCAATCAATTTCCATCGGTTATTTATTGACCTGATTAGCCTTGATCTGATTAGCTGGAATATTAGTTCTGGTTATGTTACAATTCATAGCAGATTCTTTTCAATGGAAATTTTAGGGTGAATTGATTTTCCTTGTAAACTGGAATATGACTCTGTATTCCATTTGATTCCAACAACTGAGATCGAGAGATTCAAAATATATATATATATAGCCAACTGACTTTGAAGTTTTAATGGAATGGATGTCTGTATTAAAAGAATTAAATACATTGGTAAAAAAAAAAACACATCTGATCTTTATATCGGATTGAACCATCAAATTTTCAAGACCTTGAGTTGTTTTGTGTCATTGAACGAAAGAATGGAAGCAGTCGGATACTTATAGTTATAGCTCCTACTGCTACAAAAAAATGCTTTTTGTCTTTGGATGGTGTTATGACTCCTACTATATTCTAGAGCTCGCCAAATTATCTATAATGTTAACTTCGAACAATCCTCCCTTGGTTGATATTGTTTTGTTATATACATATGGAAATCATCTCAAATTCCATGATTTCAAGCAAATAGAAACTATTGGCTAAAAGATCTAGACCAATATAATTAACCACATAATAGATTAAAGAGAGTTGTGTAGTCAAGAGAGCAAAAAATGAAATGGTGACCCTTACAATAAGTGACTTCTATTAGTATGATGATAGAAATAATGACCTATGATCATAAGAACTGATCATCTACATAAATCATTCTTTAAGATATACCCTACCAATTATTGCTCACTATAGAGAAGAATTATTATGAGATATCCAAATAAGATAAGTTGACTATAGCAGAGATCAAGAAAGGATGGTGTTGAATCAATGATGTCAATCAATAATGCCGGTCATGGTGACCTTTGCACCTGACCGTGCGAGGGCGCGGTGACCCTCACCTGGGCGGAGGAAAGGAAGCCCAGTTAGGGCAGCGGCCGCTTAATGCGCGGGTCTAGGATCCCAGTCTTTTACACGGTTTTTACGCGAGCTCGCAGTGGTTTTACGCCTCGTTGGGATCCCGACTTTAGACCGTTCCGCTGACCCTGTTTTAGGATACCCAGGCGGGGGATCCTTGGTTTTCAGTTTTTACGTACGAGCTCGTCCGCCCGTACTAGTCGGGCAGTTTTCTAGAGCGACTTTTCTAGGGAGTCTCTCTCACCCGTCTCAGTGGCGTAGTTGGGGAGTAGACCTATCCCTCTATTGGACCGCGCTTCCAATTAGAGGGCGAGACGGAAGAGCCATTTGTAGGCTTCTTCACCGCTTGAGTTACTTCGCCAAACAGATTTGGCGATTGTATATCTAGATCATCCATATCTACATCTACAACATCTGGAGCTATATCTGAAACATTGAAGTTGAGAATTTGAGAAGTTAAGATCAAAAGACCATTCTCTCTACCCAAGAATTTAAATAAATTAATAGATCTCTACAATCTCAACTTTTCCATTTTTCACTCACCAACATGATCTCTAAAGAAAATGTTATATGCATTCCCACTCATACACTCATGATTACGCAACTGCTATAGAAATATGTTACATATGGGAAATGCCGGGTTCTGGGGAAAGTCATTAGAAATGCATTACACACAATTTGAAACTCCTTTTTACTTACGCAAGTAGATGTAGATTTTACTTATACCACCTTTCTACTTGCCTGCTTTTGTACATATTAAATGTCAAATTATTTTTATAAATTTTAAGGAGGTACCAGCAATGGCTGACGCCTCTTCTTTCCTATTGTGTGTGTGGCAGGCAAACAGCCTGCAGTTCAGTAGCCGCTCAGTAGCTATATGTTTCCAGGAGACAGAGTATATACGAGACGGTATGAATTCCTTGTCTCAGTTTTTGTTCAAATAATGATGTAAATGCTATTTCTTTTGTATCACACTTTGGGATATATGATGTAATGGAAGATCCTTGTATACGTTGTAAACTGATATGAATATTAATGAAAAGAATTTTGGTGCCATATTGTCTCTTTTAATTTTTGTGGTTGTGAATGTGGATGTGAATATCATGTGGATAATTAGCCGCGCGAAAAAAAAATTTCCCTGCTTTTCTACAACTTCTGCGATCAATGCGAATGAATTATTGCGAATTTTGTCGTAAACGGGTACCCGGATCCTGAGGGGTTGACAGTTTGGTATCAGAGCAGTGGTACCTCGATACGCACATTCGCTGTACTAGTATTCCAATCGCATTAAGTTCTCGGATAGAGACAGTCTCCCGACTTGTCGTGAGTCCGAGAAGGGAAATATGACATTCGAATTAAATAACCACAGGTTCGTCCTTCACAGGCAGTGTTCGCTCTTCTCCATCGACTACTCTAGGAGGAGCACTCGCCGGACGTGGCACAGAGTCCGCTCGACCATCTGGGTCGCAGCGAGTAGACCGACCACCAGCCGGACCAGCTCGGAGCACAGGCACAACTACTCCACCTACTAGGCCAGTCAGATGTTACAGATGTCACGAGTGGGGACATTACCGAGCACAGTGTCCACGGGCTTCTGACGAGCCTCAGCCACAGCCTTCACAGCCACAGCCTCAGACACAGCGTCCAGGGAGTTTCCGTGGCAGGAACTCCAACTTTAGGCGGCAGCAGCAGAGACAGACGCAGAGTGTGGCAGGTTCTAGTGCTGCATCAGCCAGGCAGGGACAGTTACATGCCGTTACTGAGGAGCAGGCACGTTCAGCGGCTACTGTGGTGAAAGGTATGGTCTCAGTCTTGGGCCGACCTTTCCATGTGTTATTTGATTCCGGCGCAACACACTCTTTCCTTGCTTCGAGGTTGCTTGTTTCTTTAGATAGAGTCGCAGAGACTCTCTCTTCTCCGTATCACATCCGAGGGCCAGGTGGCCAGTTATTTGTCATATCTCTGATAGTCAGGCACTTGCCCGTACTGATTGGCGGTCACGAGATGATTGCAGATTGTTTACTTCTGCAGCTTGATGAGTTCGACTTGATATTGGGCATGGATTGGTTATCCACTCATCATGCACTAGTTGATTGCTTTAGGAAGACGGTTGTCTTCAGGATTCCCGATCTACCAGAGTTCACTTTTGAGGGTACTTTGCATGACTCCACCATGGAGTACATTTCAGTATTACGAGCCCAGCGACTTGTTGACCAGGGTTGCGATTCATATCTTGCTTTTGTTCGGGAGGTGTCTGATCAGGAGCCGATGATACAGGACATCCGAGTAGTGTCAGAATATTCAGATGTATTTCCTTATGAGCTACCAGGATTACCTCCTGAGAGAGAGATCGAGTTCGAGATCACATTGCTACCAGATACACAGCCGATCTCTATGGCACCTTATCGCATGGCACCAGCCGAGTTGAGGGAGCTGAAGGTGCAGTTACAGGAGTTGCTAGATTTGGGATTCGTGAGACCGAGCACTTCACCTTGGGGTGCTCCGGTTCTATTTGTCAAGAAGAAGGATGGATCCATGAGGTTATGTATTGACTACAGGCAGCTGAACAAGAGAACGGTGAAAAACCGTTATCCTTTGCCGCGCATCGATGATTTGTTTGACCAGCTCCAGGGATCTTCGGTTTTCTCGAAGATCGATCTTCGCTCAGGCTACCATCAGCTGAGGATTCGCGAGTCGGATATTCCGAAGACAGCCTTCAGGACTCGCTATGGACACTACGAGTTTGTGGTGATGCCGTTTGGGCTCACCAATGCACTTGCGGCTTTCATGGATATGATGAACCGTATCTTCCGTCCATACTTGGACAAGTTTGTAGTGGTGTTCATCGATGATGTGCTCATCTATTCACGGAATGAATGGGATCATGCGAATGATCTACGAATTGTTTTGGATACATTGAGGGAGCACAAGCTATATGCCAAGTTGAGCAAGTGCGAGTTCTGGTTATCCCAGGTCTCATTTCTCGGGCATATCATTTCTGGAGCAGGCATTGCAGTTGATCCTGCGAAGATAGATGCAGTTATGTCTTGGGAGCAGCCCAAGACAGTCACTCAGATTCGGAGCTTCCTCGGATTAGCGGGCTATTACAGACGCTTTGTCAGCGGATTTTCACGCATTGTTCGTCCTCTGACACGATTGACGCAGAAGGGAGTTCCATTTATTTGGGACGATTCATGTGAGCAGGCCTTCCAGACACTGAAGGAGAGGTTGACTACAGCTCCTATTCTTGCTCTTCCTTCTGGCACTCAGGACTATGCGATATACACAGATGCATCTGGAGAAGGTCTAGGAGCAGTGTTGATGCAGAGAGGACAGTTGATTGCTTATGCATCACGGCAGTTGAGACCGCACGAGCGGAACTACCCCACACATGACTTGGAGTTGGCGGCAGTTGTCTTCGCATTGAAGATCTGGCGCCACTATCTATATGGGGTGAACTTCGAGATTTTCACAGACCACAAGAGTCTGAAGTACATCTTTGATCAGAAGGAGCTGAACATGAGACAGCGCAGATGGCTCGAGCTGCTGAAGGATTATGATTGCACGATCTCTTACCATCCCGGTAAGGGAAACGTGGTGGCTGATGCACTTAGCAGGAGAGCACATGCTGATGGTACGGCGAACTGGCTATATACATGGGATACGCTTGCTGCTTTGACCGATTGGCATCCTCAGGAGAGCGCATCCATTTCTACCGCCGTGCCTCCACGATACAGCAGTCTTTGGGATCGTATTGTAGATGGACAGAAGACAGATCCTTGGATCCGAGATAGATACATGCGCGCCGTCAAGGACGAATTTGACGACTTTGTTGTGATGGAGTCTATTTTATGGAAGGCAGGACGGGTCGTTGTACCCAATGATGAGCAGCTTCGCAGAGACATTTTGGACGAGGCACACAGTTCACGGTTATCTATCCATCCAGGCAGTACGAAGATGTACCGTGATCTGCGTCGACATTTTTGGTGGGATGGAATGAAGCGCGATGTGGCGCTACATGTCAGCAGATGCATGACCTGTCAGGTGGTCAAGGCTGAGCACAGGAGACCGCCAGGATTACTGCAGTCTCTCCCCATTCCCGAGTGGAAGTGGGAGAGCATTTCTATGGATTTTGTCACGGGATTGCCGAAGACACCGGATGGCCATGATTCCATTTGGGTCGTTGTTGATAGGTTGACAAAGTCAGCGCATTTTATACCTGTCAACACGACTTACACTCCATCCAGATTGGCCAAGCTCTATGTGCAGAACATTATCAGGCTGCATGGTATACCACGAGAGGTGGTGTCTGACAGGGATTCGAGATTTACATCTCATTATTGGCATCAGTTCATGTCAGCACTACAGACAGAGCTGAAGATGAGTTCTGCTTATCATCCGCAGACAGACGGGCAGAGTGAGCGTACCATTCAGACGCTTGAGGATCTACTTCGCGCATGCACTTTGGAGTGGAAAGGGTCCTGGAAGGACCATTTGCCCTTGGTGGAATTCACGTACAACAACAGCTATCACTCCAGTATTGGCATGGCACCATTCGAAGCCCTATACGGGCGGAGATGCCTCACACCTCTCAGTTGGCGTGAGGTAGGCGATCATGCTTTATATTCCGTAGATCTCTTGGAGGAGACCGCGAGAGCTGTTGATCTTGTGAGACGGAGGCTTCTGACGGCACAGAGTCGCCAGAAGAGTTATGCAGACCGTCGGAGGAGAGACTTAGAGTTTCAGGTAATCTAATTATTTTCTCCTCATCCACTCAATTATGATATATATGTGTTCAACTTAATCTTATACTAATTATATTCCTATAAATTATAGGTTGGAGATTGGGTATTTTTGCGAGTATCTCCCATGAAAGGAGTGCAGAGATTCGGTGTTCGTGGCAAGTTGGCGCCGCGATATGTTGGACCATTCGAGATTCTGGCTAGAGTAGGGAAGGTTGCTTACCGAGTAGCTCTTCCTCCACATCTTTCAGCTATTCATGATGTTTTCCACATATCAAATCTGAGGAAGTATGTCCACGACCCTCGCCACATTATCAGTTACGAGAATCTCGATGTAGAGCCGGACCTGACTTATGAAGAAAAGCCTGTCCAGATACTTGACCGTGCCGTGAAGAAGCTTCACAGCAAAGAGATTTCATTGGTCAAGGTTTTGTGGCACCGACACGGCGTCAAGGAAGCGACATGGGAGACTGAAGCCGACATGCGGGCACGATACCCGCAGCTATTCTGATGTAATCATCAAAACAAGCTTTTGTAATTAGATACATTATAAATATATGGCTTGTTTTCTCTTTGAGGTTTTTATGGGTTCAAAACCCTTTGAGGTTTTTATGGACATATGAAATTTAAACAAGTCACTGAATAGCCTTAACTCGAGTCTCGAGGACGAGACTCCCTTTGAGGTTTTTATATTTGTAGCATCCGGTTTCCAATCAAACCCGAAGTCGTCCGATTTTGGGTCTAATGAACCCAAAAACGTTGACGGTCAACACTAAACAACCTAAAACGACCAATTAGTAGTAAATCAAAAGTCGTTCGGGCGAAATCGACCAAAAATCGGTCGCTTTGTAATGCGCGCCGCAAAAAGCCGCGACGCAAATTTGGAAACCGCGAAACGAACCGAGACCGTCATTAGATCCGATTCGACGTTACAAGACCAACGGAATCGACCGTTCGTCAATCGGAGGTCGTTTGATATTTTTAAATCATAAAATTTAACCTTAAACAAAATCCGTATCCGAAAATTTCGGGGGTTCAAAACCCAACCGAAAGTATATCAATATTATACTCATATTGATCGTCGTTTAGAGACGGTCAAAACGAGATATTATGTGTCAAAATCCGAGGTCCGAAGAATGAATACGGTGCACTTTAAGTATGACAAATAAAGGAGGTTTTTGGGTTAATAATAATAATGATACTATATTTTTCTATTGTACAGTACAACAGAACTGTACTGCACAGTCCGAATCCTTCTCCCACGTATTGCTTCCTTTTACCTCCAAATGGCAACGAAGGGTTATATATGTGTCACTATGTAATCCTCTTTCTCCCCTATTTATAAAGCCAAAGAAGACTCTAACTTTCCACCGTTTCCTTCCCATTTCTTTCAAAGTTTCCCAACGGAAGTTTTCAGCTTTTCTTTCCAGCCATTGCCGTTCTCACTAAACACCAAGGTTGTTGATCTCTGAAGCCCTGAGGATGGTCAAGCTACTCTTGTTTTCTTCCTCCTGCTGATTTTCTAGTTCAATCCCCCAGCTGCTACCAATTTCAGATCATAAACTCTTCATTTTAGGAGATCTCTCAAAGGTACAATCCTACTCACCCTCCTCCTTGCTGCCATGCATGCATATTACATAGATTTCTTTGTATAATCCAATCTTATTTTTCTTCTTTTTGCTGTCATTGGTGCAATCTTACGTACATCCGATACCTTCCTCTTTGCTGCCTTACATGTATAAGTTGAACTTTCACCCCTCTCCTTTTTATTCTTGTATGGATTTTTCTCTCTCGCTTCGTCTTAGCGTTTGATTTCCTATAAAAAATGCATCTCGATTCATGGCCTGATTTGGTCAAATTCGCATGAAGTGGTTAAAATAGGCAGGGATGGATATCAATAAAAAAACATGAAGATGGATAAGATATATGGCTATAGATAGTTAGATGTTTTATGAAGGATGTTGATGATATGTTGACCAAACAAAATTCATTGATCTGATTTGGGTTGCACGAAGCTATGCTCTAAAAAAAAAATCTCCACTGTCTAATTACAGATATGAATGTCTGAATTTCTCTGAATTTTTTTTTTGTGTTTATTCAGAATCTGATTTGGGGCAACATATTATCTGTAAGTTATATGCCCTAGACATTGATTGATTTGAAATTTTGTTCACCGATTATGGAAGTTCAGAAATTCTTCACAGAAATTCTTCACGTTAATTTATAAAGTATATCAATCAATTTCCATCGGTTATTTATTGACCTGATTAGCCTTGATCTGATTAGCTGGAATATTAGTTCTGGTTATGTTACAATTCATAGCAGATTCTTTTCAATGGAAATTTTAGGGTGAATTGATTTTCCTTGTAAACTGGAATATGACTCTGTATTCCATTTGATTCCAACAACTGAGATCGAGAGATTCAAAATATATATATATATATATAGCCAACTGACTTTGAAGTTTTAATGGAATGGATGTCTGTATTAAAAGAATTAAATACATTGGTAAAAAAAAAAACACATCTGATCTTTATATCGGATTGAACCATCAAATTTTCAAGACCTTGAGTTGTTTTGTGTCATTGAACGAAAGAATGGAAGCAGTCGGATACTTATAGTTATAGCTCCTACTGCTACAAAAAAATGCTTTTTGTCTTTGGATGGTGTTATGACTCCTACTATATTCTAGAGCTCGCCAAATTATCTATAATGTTAACTTCGAACAATCCTCCCTTGGTTGATATTGTTTTGTTATATACATATGGAAATCATCTCAAATTCCATGATTTCAAGCAAATAGAAACTATTGGCTAAAAGATCTAGACCAATATAATTAACCACATAATAGATTAAAGAGAGTTGTGTAGTCAAGAGAGCAAAAAAATGAAATGGTGACCCTTACAATAAGTGACTTCTATTAGTATGATGATAGAAATAATGACCTATGATCATAAGAACTGATCATCTACATAAATCATTCTTTAAGATATACCCTACCAATTATTGCTCACTATAGAGAAGAATTATTATGAGATATCCAAATAAGATAAGTTGACTATAGCAGAGATCAAGAAAGGATGGTGTTGAATCAATGATGTCAATCAATAATGCCGGTCATGGTGACCTTTGCACCTGACCGTGCGAGGGCGCGGTGACCCTCACCTGGGCGGAGGAAAGGAAGCCCAGTTAGGGCAGCGGCCGCTTAATGCGCGGGTCTAGGATCCCAGCCTTTTACACGGTTTTTACGCGAGCTCGCAGTGGTTTTACGCCTCGTTGGGATCCCGACTTTAGACCGTTCCGCTGACCCTGTTTTAGGATACCCAGGCGGGGGATCCTTGGTTTTCAGTTTTTACGTACGAGCTCGTCCGCCCGTACTAGTCGGGCAGTTTTCTAGAGCGACTTTTCTAGGGAGTCTCTCTCACCCGTCTCAGTGGCGTAGTTGGGGAGTAGACCTATCCCTCTATTGGACCGCGCTTCCAATTAGAGGGCGAGACGGAAGAGCCATTTGTAGGCTTCTTCACCGCTTGAGTTACTTCGCCAAACAGATTTGGCGATTGTATATCTAGATCATCCATATCTACATTTACAACATCTGGAGCTATATCTGAAACATTGAAGTTGAGAATTTGAGAAGTTAAGATCAAAAGACCATTCTCTCTACCCAAGAATTTAAATAAATTAATAGATCTCTACAATCTCAACTTTTCCATTTTTCACTCACCAACATGATCTCTAAAGAAAATGTTATATGCATTCCCACTCATACACTCATGATTACGCAACTGCTATAGAAATATGTTACATATGGGAAATGCCGGGTTCTGGGGAAAGTCATTAGAAATGCATTACACACAATTTGAAACTCCTTTTTACTTACGCAAGTAGATGTAGATTTTACTTATACCACCTTTCTACTTGCCTGCTTTTGTACATATTAATGTCAAATTATTTTTATAAATTTTAAGGAGGTACCAGCAATGGCTGACGCCTCTTCTTTCCTATTGTGTGTGTGGCAGGCAAACAGCCTGCAGTTCAGTAGCCGCTCAGTAGCTATATGTTTCCAGGAGACAGAGTATATACGAGACGGTATGAATTCCTTGTCTCAGTTTTTGTTCAAATAATGATGTAAATGCTATTTCTTTTGTATCACACTTTGGGATATATGATGTAATGGAAGATCCTTGTATACGTTGTAAACTGATATGAATATTAATGAAAAGAATTTTGGTGCCATATTGTCTCTTTTATCTTGTGGTTGTGAATGTGAATGTCGAATGTCACTTGCAAATATATTCATTGCGAAAAATTTTCCCTGTATTTGTACGACTTGTGTGATTCAATGTGAATGATATATTGCGAATTGCGCGTAAACGGGTACCCGGATCCTGAGGGGTTCACATTTTCTCTTTGAGGTTTTTATAAGTTCAAAACCCTTTGAGGTTTTTATGGACATATGAAATTCAAACAAAACACCGAATAGCCTTAACTCGAGTCTCGAGGACGAGACTCCCTTTGAGGTTTTTATATTTGTAGCATCCGGTTTCCAATCAAACCCGAACTCGTCCGATTTTGGGTCCAATGAACCCAATAACGTTGTCGGTCAATACTAAACAACCTAAAACGACCAATTAGTAGTGAATCAAAAGTCGTTCGGGCAAAATCGACCAAAAAGCGGTCGTTTCGTAATACGTGTCGTGAAAAGCCGCGACGCAAATTCGGAAACCGCAAAACGAACCGAAACCATCATGAGATCCGACTCGACGATACAAGACCAACAGAATCGATCGTTCGTCAATCGGAGGTCGTTTGATATTTTTAAATCGTAAAATTTAACCTTAAACAAAATCTGTATCCGAAAATTTCGGGTATTCGAAACTCGACCGAAAGTATATCAACATTATACTCATATTGACCGTCATTCTGAGACGGTCAAAACGAGATATTGCGCGCCAAAATCCGAAGCCCGAGGTGCGCGTAAGGTTGAATTTAAGTATACCAAATAAAGAATAAATATATATATATATATAATAAAATCAGACAGTAGCAGTCGGCTACTGTTTGTTTAAAAAAAATAATATAATTTTTTTTTAGCAGCCACCTAATCACCATTTACTCCACTTGCCCCTATTTCTTTCACCATTTGGCCCCCCAAGTCCCTTCCACTTGGCAAGTAACAAAGCACACACACCTTGCTATAAAAGCCCATATATCTTCTTTCAAGTTTCCCAAATTACTCACAAGAAATCCCAACCGAGAGTGAGGGATTCCCAGCCCTTCCTTCTTGCTACAGCAGGAGATACTCCTGTTCTCTCCAATTCTACAACCTCCATAGCTGCTGCAGTAGTGTTGATCATCGGACATCCAATTTGTGATGGAGGGGGGTAACAAGTACAAGCTGTGTTGCTGCCAAGTTTCTACAAAATCCCAGACAGCAGGTGCTGCTATCAGATTTCAGCAATAACAGCTGTGATTGATTCATCCTTCCTTCATTTATTGATCCAGGTACCATCCTTTACCCTTCTACTTGCTGCCATGCATGTGGCTTTACACATGATTTGCTTCTATATATGAGGAAATAACTGAGTTGGCTGGAATAAGGACAAGATTATTGTTGATGCTTTCATCATGAGATGTTTTACTGGTTTTAGGTTCTGAGAATTGTTTGATTTGGATTTAGATAGATTTATGAAGATGTTTTGGTTAATGATCTGCTGAGAACATTTAGGTTGGAAGAAACCAGCTGGGTATGGTTTTCTCTCAGAGAAATTAGGTATTTAAAATTTTCTGGAAGCAATCAGAAGCCTAGGTGTTAGCTACCCCTATTGATCCGTTTGATATGATAGAAGATTTGTGCTCCTGAAATTGTTTCCTGGATTGCAAAAGGAGTGCATGATTGTGAATTTTCCGGTAGAAGAGGTTTAAGATCTGATCAACAGTGAGATGGGTATAAATGTAGGTAGTAAGGGTGGCACTTATACGAAGTTGTTGGTTGGTTTTACTATAATATTGTTATAGTTAACTAATATTGTGTATGAATATGGTATGAGACAAACCCTTCCTAGAAAATTGTAAATACAATGACCTAATATTAGATATGGATATAATTACACTACAATGGAAACTGTAATTCACGTATTTTATGTTTTTTTTGTAGGCACTTGATTTAATTCATTCATATTTAATATAAGTATACTTCCAGTTGTCATAATGACAATATTGATATGTAAATTAGATTACCAGAAATCATGACCTTAATCAAATTCACATCTATGCTGAAACTAGATTGGCCATATGTTTGACTTGTTGCTAAACCCAAAATCAACCAAAGTGCATCATAGATCTTGACTAATAGAGGTCAAGTCTGTTCTGATTATCTACACTTCTAATTTGCATAAAATGGTGAATAATCTAATATAAAATTTTTCTCTCCATACTATACAGTTACTGACAAGGGAATATAATAATTTGGTTAGAAAAATGAAATACTGTAGAAAAAAAATTATCACTGTCATACACCTCCTGCCAGATTTCTTCAATAATTCGTCAGTAATTGCTTACAAGGCAAATGTCGAAATGGAACCATGAAAATTTCTATCATAAAACACGGTTTTGTATATTTATAACCATAGATATAAATAGAGACATAAATTACTACAATCATTTTTTTTCTAATTCACTTCAACCCATTCTGGTTTGTCTAGAAAAATTCTCTAAACACATTAAACTTGATCTACCATCTGGATGCGTATAAAATAAATAGAAGAATCATCTTATAGGCAATATGTATACTAAAATAAATAGATATTTGTAGAATCAAAATCGTTTCAAAAATTTTACGATATATCTTGCCCGAAAGCATTAAAATTGTTCTACATACATTCTAATGTTACTTTGTAATTTAGTCTTACTTCAGACCACAAATTGGCTACAGTATATATGAAAGATTAACAAAACACCTAGCCATGTATAAGTTGATCAAAGGGAAGAATGATAAAGGCTGAAGGAATCAAGTGTGATGGAGAATCAAGATGTCACTTAATTGTGCCGGTCATGGTAATCTTTACACCTGACCGTGCGAGGGCGCGGTGACCCTCAACTGGGCGGAGGAAAGGAAGCCCAGTTAGGGCAGCGGCCGCTTAATGTGCGGGTCTAGGATCCCAGTCTTTTACACGGTTTTTACGCGAGCTCGCAGTGTTTTTACGCCTCGTTGGGATCCAGACTTTAGACCAGTTCCGCTGACCCTGTCTTTTAGGATACTCAGGCGGGGGATTCTTGGTTTTCAGTTTTTACGTGCGAGCTCGTCCGCCCGTACTAGTCGGGCAGTTTTTCTAGAGCGACTTTTCTAGGGAGTCTCTCTCACCCGTCTCAGTGGCGTAGTTGGGGAGTAGACCTATCCCTCTATTGGACCGTGCTTCCAATTAGAGGGCGAGACGGAAGAGCCATTTGCAGGCTTCTTCACCGCTTGAGTTACTTCGCCAAACAGACTTGGCGATTCTATATCTAGATCATCCATATCTACATCTACAACATCTGGAGCTATATCTGAAACATTGAAGTTAAGAATCGGAGAAATTATGATCAATAGACCATTCTCTCTACCCAAGAAATTAAATAAATAGATCTCTACAATCTCAACTTTTCCATTTTTCACTTACCAACATGATCCCTGAAGAAAATGATATATGCATTTACGCTCATACACTCATGATTACGCAACTGCTATATAAATATGTTACATATGGGAAATGCCGGGTTCTGGGGGAAATCATTAGAAACGCATTACAAACAAACCCCTTTTTTTTTACTTACGCAAGTAGATGTAAATTTTACTGGTACCACCTTTCTACTTGCCTACTTTTGTACATATTAAATGTCAAGTTATTTTTATAAATTTTAGGGAGGTACCAGCAATGGCTGACGCCTCTTCTTTCCTATTTTGTTTGTGGCAGGCAAACAGCCTGCAGCTCAGTAAATATACATGCTTCCAGGAGATAAAGTTTATACCCGACGGTATGAATTACTTTTTGTTCAGATAATGATGTAAATACTATCTCTTTTGTATCACATTTTGGGATATATGTTGTAAATGGAAGACCATTGTACATGTTGTAACCTGATATGAATATTAATGAAAAGAATTTTGGTGCCATATTGTATCTCTTTACTTTGTGGTTATGTTGTGAATGTGAATGTCATGTGGATAATTAGCCGCGCGAAAAAAAAAAATTCCTGCTTTCCTTCAACTTCTGCGATCAATGTGAATGAATTATTGCGAATTTTGTCGTAAACGGGTACCCGGATCCTGGGGGGTTCACAGTTAGGGAAAGCCGAAGCACGTGGGGGCGTTCGTGGAGATGTGGGAAGACGATGTCCTCACCGTTGGATCTTGTGATCCAACGGCGGAGAAGAAGGCAGGATGGAGCGGGTAGGATTAGATCTGGGGCACGTTATCTAAGGGCTGTAGAGAGACCACGTGGCACGTCGTGGGAGCGGCGCTGGCGAACGGTTGGGATCGGAGATATTCGTTTGATCGGGCGGTTGAGATTTGGTGTGGAGATAATGGCTGAGATGGGAGGCTTTTAAGGTGATCGGAAGGCGCAAGATGTGCCACGTGGAGGATTGTGGTGAAGGCGCTAATGGATGGCCCAGATCTAAGATGGGATGTGATCGAACGGTGATGGATAAAGGCGCACGTGGAGTGAGCTGGGCCGTTAGATTTAAAGAGAAATCCAACGGCTGAGAGCAGGGGCGGCTAGGGCAAGGGGAGCGGGCCGCGTGGCGCAATCAGAGGGCGCCACGTGGCCAGCTGTGATTGGCTGAGAAGAGAAATGAGTGTAGAGAGAGAAGGAGGCCGAATTTGGAAAAACTCAAAACATGAAAGTTGTAGATCTTGATGAGATCTACAAGTTTCATGTTGACCAAAGACGGAGATGAGATCAAATATGATACAAAAATACAAGAGTACAAATATACACATATATAGTATACAAAGAGGCCCAAAAACCTAACTTTTTCATATGAGCTCCAAATTGGATGAAATCAGTCTCATTTTAAAGGTCTTTTAATGTGTATTATTCTAAAAGTGAGTAGACCTATTTTGGAGGTTGTATGAGGGAGCTATGGGCATTTTATGGACCAAGGGTTCTAGGGCTTTATTGGCTATTTTACAAAGGATATTTCTGGCTTTCTTCCTTATATTATTAACTACAGGTGTACATATTATAAGGGAGATGTTATTTTTATAGGTGGATATTTTACAAGTGATTTTGGCTTCTTATTTAATGCAAATTGTAAATGCTAAAATGCATATTTAATGAATGCATGTGTGAATGCAATTGTGCAAGATAAATGGAAAAATGCATCTATTTACTTGGGAACAAGACTCTATTTTCAACTTTTAGAGTGATGAATCACAGATTCATCAGCAGGATTCTTCTTTGCAGGAGGAATGTGCACCGACGAGTACAGTGGATGATGACCTTGATGTCCCTATTGCTATTCGGAAGCAGAAACGTGCTTGCGCGTCATATCCCCTTGCTTCCCACGTTTCCTTTCACCGTCTCACAGGGGACTTCCAGAGATTTGTTGTGGTCTTGTCTTCCGTGGAGATACCACGGAATTATCAGAATGCTATGAAGAGTGACTGCTGGTGGTTTGCTATGGAAGAAGAAATGGCTGCTTTACAGTCACGAGATACATGGAGCTTGGTTCCCACTCCCTCAAGCGCATCTATTGAGCTGCAAATGGGTATGCACAGTAAAGTACCACGCAGATGGGAGCCTTGACCTGTACAAGGCAAGGCTTATGGCGAGAGGCATCACTCAAACATATGGTGTGGATTATATGGATACATTCTCTCCAGTGGCTCATCGCTCTACTCTTCACATTCTTATGTCTGTTGCTGTTGTCCATAACTAGTCCATATTTCAACTTGATGTCAATAATGCGTTCTTGTATGGTGATCTGCAGGAACAAGTCTACATGCAGCAGCCACCGGGGTTTGCTGCTGAGGGGGAGAATCATATGGTGTGTCGACTTCACAAGGCGATATATGGCCTTAAACAGAGCCCAAGGGCGTAGTTTCAGAAGCTTTCCCATCTAATTGAACGACAGAGATTAAAAAGATCAAATGCGGATCACTCGTTGTTCATTCAGAAGACTTCTAGAGGTACGGTTGTCATCATGGTATATGTTGATGATATTCTGGTTACAGGAGATGATACTCAGGGGATAGAGATGGCAAAAGCATTTTTGGGCCGTCAGTTTGTGACGAAGGATCTTAGTACCGTACGATACTTCTAGGGTTGGAGTTTGCCATGAATGCACAGGGTCTTGTGATGACTCAAAGAAAATATATTACAGATTTGCTGGTTGAAACGGACATGGTTGGATGCAGACCCTCGAGTACTCCTATGGATCCAAGTATGAAATTATATGGCAACGATACTAAGGAGGTTGACAGAAGAAGATATAGAGAAATGGTGGGTAATCTTCTTTACATCACTATAACTCGACCTGATATTGCCTTTGCAATAAGTCGAGTGAGCCAGTTCATGGAACAACCAAGACAGATACATATGGATGCCATATATGTGATACTAAAGTATCTAAAGTCTTCTCTAGGCTCAGGATTACTGTTTAGAAAGGATACATATTTATTTATTTCAGCATGTGCGGATGCAGACTATGTAGGATGCCCTAAGGATCGAAAGTCTACTTCAGGCTTTGCAGTTTTTGTGGACAGCTCTCTAGTTTCTTGGAAAAGCAAGAAACAAACTATTGTGGCTAAATCTAGTGTTGAATCTGAAATAGGGCCATGGCACAAGCAAGCACGGAGATATGTGGGTTCGAGCTGTACTAGAAGACTTGCACATAGATGTACCTCTACCATGCAGCTATAGTGTGACAATCAAGTTGCTTTGTTCATTGCCAATAATCCAACCTTTCATGAAAGAACAAAACATATTCAGGTAGACTGCCACTACACTAGAGATATGATCCATAAGGGCCTGATTTCTACTTCACATGTTAGTTCAGGGGAGCAGACTGTCGACATCTTCACCAAGCCATTGCTCAGAGGACCGTTCCAGAGATGTTCTTCCAAGCTGAGCATGATTGATATCTATGCTTCATCTTGAGGGGGAGTGTAGAGATAATTATGTAGCCGGTGTATCGTTTATTCTATTTTTATTTTCTTGATAACCTCTTATGTAATTTACCCATGGGTCCTCTCTATATAAGAGAGCCTAGGGTTCTATGGAATAGACAGATTACTCTTTTACACCAACATAGGGCACCCTGCATAATCTGCATCTACACAAGCTGTCACCTCAAGAGATGTATCCCTGCTGAAAATAAGGCCCGAACCAGGTGAGGCCTCCAAATATCTCATGATCATATGGACATTATCTATATGCACCTTCTTGGGCTGCTCCATGAACTGGCTAACTTTGCTCACTGCAAAAGCTATATCCGGCCTGGTGATAGTGGCGTATAAAAGCTTCCCAACCAGCTCTCTATATCTCATCCTATCTACCTCCTCATTGTCATCATCATATAATCTCATACTCGGATCCATAAGAGTAGTGACAGGCTTGCTCCCTGTCATACCTATCTCAGAAAGAAGATCCATCACAAACTTCCTCTGGGTCATCACAAGACCACGCTGGTTCCTAGCGAACTCCAGTCCAAGGAAGTATCGAAGAGTGCCAAGGTCCTTGGTCACAAACTCTTGACCTAGGAACTCCTTGGCAGCCTGAAAACCTTGCTCACCATCACTTGTAACAACAATATCATCCACATAAACAAGAATAGCAACAGTACCTCTCTGCGTCCTCTGAATAAAAAGTAAGTGGTTCGCAGTAGACCACACAAACCCATGTTGCTCTATCAACTCCGATAGCTTCTGGTACCAAGCTCTCGGACTCTGCTTTAGGCCATAAATCGCCTTATAGAGCATGCACACCTTCTGGGACTTCCTCTCAGTAGCAAACCCTGGTGGTTGCTGCATATATACTTCCTCATGTAGGCATGGCCTCAAATTTCAGCGAAATTTGGTCGAATTTCTGTCGAATATCGATATCCAGTCGAAATCAAAATTCGACCAAAATGACCGAAATATGGGGGTCCTAGTACAAAAAATAACCGAAATTTCGATCGAAATTCCACCGAAATTCCATCGAAATTCTGTTTTGGTCGATACCGAAATGGTGACCGAAACCGACATTTAGGGCTTGCCTGTAGGTCCCCGTATAGGAATGCATTCTTCACATCAAGTTGGTAACGAGGCCAGTCTCGTGAGACCGCAACGGATAGAAGAATATGTAATGTCGAGTGTCTTGCCACGGGAGAAAAGGTATCCTGATAGTCCACCCCATAGGTTTAGGTGAACCCACGTGCCACAAGTCTTGCCTTGTAGTGGTCCACACTGCCATCTGCCCTTTGCTTTACTATAAATATCCATTTGCAGCTCACAACAGAGGTACCTGACAGAGCAGATACAATGCTCCAGGTTCCACGCGACTGCAAAGCTGCCATCTTCTCTTCCATTGCAAGTCGCCACCTACTGTCTTGTAGCGCCTCCTGATATGTACGTGGGATAGTAACAGCAGAGAATCCCACCACAAACTTCCTGTATTCCTCTGAAAGATGATCCAAAGAAACATGCGCAGCAAGAGGATACTTGGCACATTGGCAACGAAGCTTCCTTAGGGCAATAGGTATCTCTAGGTCATCAACCCCTCTGTTCTCTGAAATCAACTCGTACTGTGTATCATTCAAAACTCCAGTACCATCAGTAGAAACAACGTGTTCAGGACATACATGAGGCGCGGTGGATGATGTGGATGGCGCATGAGCAGAGGGGCCAGTAGAAGATCTGGAGTGTAAACATGGGGTAAGAATTTGGACTGGGTAGACGGAGGTAGAGGTGGTGGAGGAGAAGAGTGAGGTGCAGCATGGGGTTCATGTGATGGAGAAGACGAAGGTGGAGGAACAACAACATCATCTCCAAAGGTAGCATTGGGCAACCTGTCACCTGTAGGAGAAAAATACATGATAGACTCGAAAAATGTGACATCATCACTCACATAATATCGTCGTCCTACAGGATCAAAACATCTATACCCTTTTTAGGTACGAGAATAACCGACAAAAACACATTTGACAGCTCTAGGTGAGAGCTTGTCACGACCAGGAGTGAAATTGTGGACAAAGGCCACATATCCAAAGACTTTGGGAGTGAGAGAGAATAGTTCCTTCTCGGGAAACGCAATCAAGAAGGGAACCTTCTCTCCAAGAAATAATGAATGGCAAGCGGTTCACCAAGTAGCAAGCAGTGAGCACCGCATCCCCCCAGAAAGAATGAGGGGTACGACTCTGAATCAACATCATTCTTGTGACATCAAAAAGGTGATGATGTTTTCGCTCAGCCACACCATTCTGTTGTGAAGTATAATTGCGAGAGGTCTGATGAACTATACCAAGAAACCTGAAAAATTCAAATAAATGTAGTGTGGAAAACTCCAAAGCATTATCCGTACGAATGAATTTCACATTAGCAGAGAAGATATTTTTAACTTCAATAAGAAAAGATGATAGCACCTGCTTCAGACATATGTTTTAACAAGAATACCCAAGATAGTCTAGAATAATCATCCACAGCGATTATATAAAAACGATGTCCCTGATGATCAGGAACATGACTAGGACCCTAAATATCAAAATTAAAGAACTCAAAAGACCGACTATTGTGACGACTCAGACGACTCGGAAAAGAGGAGAGATGGTGCTTCCCAAGCTGACAGGCTTCACAGTCCAATGTAGTACGAGTAGATATTTGCGGTAGCACATGACACATCTTCTGAAGAGGAAAGTAGCCAAAGCGAAGATGCGACATGAACGGAGAAACAAATCCTGAAGGAATACTAGCAACCCCAGCACACAGTGGTATGGCAAGCTTATACAATCCTCTCTGCTCATGGCCATGACCAATCACCCTGTCAGTTAGTATCTCCTGTATTTAGAAGAGGAATCAAAGATGGTATGGCAATGTAAATCTTTTGTAATTTGACTAATAGGCAAAAGATTCATCTGAAAGTCTGGAGCATATAAGACAGTCTGAAGATGCATAGAGGGGGCTAGAATAATCTCCCCCTGACCAATAATGAGTAGTCGAACCCCATTAGCAATGACCATAGATCTTCCAGGTGGGATCGACCTGTATGAACTAAACTACATCCGATCTCCATACATATGATGTGATGCTCCAAAATCCATAATCCAATCAGTCAACTCTGAACTGCTACTACTGGTAAACGCATAAGGAGTACCTGATGAACTAGACGACGCTCTAGCAGTGGATGTTGCATCTGTGGAACCTGCAGTCGGAGGCGTAGGAGTGCTCATCATCTCTCGAAGTGTAGAAACAATATCATCCAAACGTGCATCCGGAGTAGGTACAGAATAAGGCTCAGTCTGCTCAGCAACACGCGCAGATGCTGGATATTTATACTTCTGAAAGCATGTCTCCTCAGAATGACCAGGATGATGGCAATGGGAACATGGACCACGCTAACGGCCTCCTCCTCGACCACGAGGTCCGCGGCCACGAAATGGGACGACCCCCCTCTGCCACGAGAAGCTGTCATAGCAGGAGTCATCTGGGTCGTGGTAGTGGATGTGGTAGTAATCCTACTCAATCGTTTGTAGACCTCCTCCATCGGCGGTATCGTCTCTCCAGTCAGAAGTTGAGTACAAATTGCATCGTACTCAGAGTCAAGAGATGACAAGAAAACTCCTGTCATTGTGGCATTCCGATATGCTTGTTGTTGTTCAGTGCTGGTGGTAATAGGCATGAAGCTGTGTAGTTGCTCAAACATGCCTCTCAAATGAGAGAAGTGTGCGTGAAGCGGCCGACCATTTGTTTGGTCAAAAAATGTCGAACTGCAATTGAAGGATCTTGCTCTCATTCTTTGATTGCCCGAATGTGTTTGCTAATATGTCCCACATAGCCTTTACTGTTGGTTGATTAATAATATCGTTAGAAATCTCCATGGTAAGTGTCTCAGAGAGCCAGATGCGAGCATAGGCGTCATCTTGCTTCCATGAAGCATTGGCCCCAGTCTTGTCCGCCGGCTCTGAATCGGTTAGACTGTGCTCCTTGTTATGGCACTGCATTAGGGTACGAAACTACATGGACCATAACTCGTAGTTGGTCCCATCTATCTTCACGATAGGTGTCGAATCCTTGAAGGCACCGGAAGAGGAGAAAACGTCACCCTTGTTCTCTGACAATGTACCAAGAAGCCGAAATGCGGAACAACTGAGGAGTAAATCAAAGAGAATGCATCTACATGACCATAGGAAGGATTGGTTATATCTGTAGACTCATACAACCATCCCTAGGTCTTCTTGCGAGGTCTAAAGCTGCACAGCATGATATAAATCAGAAAAGACCACGATATGTAAACGAAGACAGACCTCTGATCCACAAGAAAACACGTCGCAACAACGCACAGGGATGGCCGGGGACCCCTGCAGCAGCGGGGCAGGTGGCTGGAGCCCCCTGCGGCAGCGTAGGAGGGGTCGGAACCTCCGATCGACGGCGTTGGAGGGTCTACCCCCCCCCCCCGGCGTGGTGGCATTGGAGGTGTTGGGGCCCCCACGAGGTGGCGCCGGAGGGTGTGGGTGGGCGCGCAACGCCCCGGCGGCGGGGGGCGCGTGTAAGGTTAGGTTTAGGGTAGGATACGGGAACCCCGGTCTAAGACCGTTGCTCTGATACCATATTAGGAGAAAAATGAATCATATTCTTAGAAGAGACCCAAGGTTTCTCTTATATAGGAGAAAAACCCTGGGTTGATTACACTAAAAGTACATCAAGAAAACATAAAACATAAATAAGACCGAAAGATACATTTATATCAACAGCTACAATTGACTTTGGTATAGAAATCATCAATCATCATCCATCCTCAATCATCGACAATTAATTAGATCTTGAAACTACTAAAAATATTAGAAGAAGCTAGTGGACGTGTTAGGAACTTAGTTAGGATGCATTACAGACCACCGCATGCCTACGGAGGCACCCCAACCCTAAGGTATTCTTCACACCTTAGAGTCATAGTGTGAGGTCGTCCGCAGACTAAGACTATAGACTATCCACTAGACATGAGAAATTAGGCAGAATGACAAATCATATTAGAAACATATCATCCTCAATATCAAGATCCACCAATATGATCGTTGAGTACAAGAAGAAAATAATATACATATGGGTCAAATACCATATATGAAAAAGATATGTAAATACGAAAAATATTGGGGTGATGGTAAACATGGGGTTTACAAACAAAGCATCTTGAAAATAATTTATTACGCAAGTAGATGTAAATTTTAAATATCATTGCCTTTCTACTTGCTTTCTTTTGGACACATCAAATTCTTGTTATTACTTAATATGCTGGAATGCACAAAATAATTGTTGACGTCCTTTTGTTCCTTGCATGCTTGGCAGGCAAATCGCCTGCATCTCAGTAGATTATAATGATCGAGCATTCGTTGCTATATCAGACAGTACACTTTTGTTGTCTCTATACATTTGATAATGTATAAATGCTTTTTTTTCTTCTATCAATTTTTGAGAATGCATGTACATGATGTAATATTTTCTTTTGTTACATATAAATTATATGGAAATTAATGAAATGGAAAGTTGGTGACATTTCTTGTTTTCTATGTGGTTGTTTACATTGATTTCAATGTCATTTCAAAATGCAAAAACTTTCCCCACAATTTCAGTTGAACAAATGCAATCATTTGTAAAAATAATGTTGCGAGTGTCGTGTAAAAGGTACCCGGATCCAAGGGCGCCTAGAGCCATGATGCCCCAATACACACATCCGCGGTATTACAATTCCAGTCGCATTAAGTTCTCGGATAGCGACAGCCCTCCGACTTGTCGCAAATCTGAGAGGGGAATATGACATTCAATTTCAATAACCACAGATATCACCAATTGCATTTAATTTTCATATTGTATCGCAAGAAGTGAAAAGCACGGATGGAAATATCAACTAATGTCAACTACTATGATTAATAATATTGGTTCTCGTGCAGCACCATGATGTCCAGAGCTGACCAGGAGATGGCTGAGCAATTGGAGCGTATCATGACCGCACTCACCGACCTCCAGGCAGCAGCAGGCTGCCATATGAGATCAACATGATCAGATATTAGCTCAACAAACAAAGATTACAGACTGGCAGACGGACATGAAGATAAGATTCGAGGAGCTTTCTGATTCCACCTACCATCCATCTTAAGATGGAACACAACATGAGTAGCCGCAAACTGTAGAGATTCAACGGCCTCACTTTGATGATTCACATGAGGAGATGCCAACAAATGGAGTCAAGGATCTTCACCCCAGTCGCAGACCCCACCATGGTATGTGGAGATTACGAAAAAGAGCAGGACCCTACACTTTTTGCATACGAGACGCACATGAGTACTCTGCTATCTACAGGCATCAGTTGATTTTCACATCCTATCAGCATGTCAATGTGTCCATGTTCGAGGGCACCGAGATGTCAGACTAAGCTGAGCAGTGGCAGAAGAGGGTCCTGGAAGGACCATCTGCCATTGGTGGAATTCACGTACAATAACAACTATCATTCCAGTATCAGCATGGCACTATTCGAAGCCCTATACAGGCGGAGATGCCTCACACCTCTCAGTTGGCGTGAGGTAGGTGATCATGCTCTTTACTCTGTAGATCTCTTGGATGAGACTGCAAGAGTTGATGATCTTGTGAGGCGAAGGCTTCTGACGGCAAAGAGCCGCCAGAAAAGCTATGTAGAACGCCAGCGAAGAGACTTGGAGTTTTACATATCCAATCCTTTTCTTGATCGTGTTGTGAAGAAGCTTCGCGGCAAAGAGATTCCCTTGGTCAAGATGCCATGGCATCGATATGGAGTGGAAGAGGCAACATGGGAGACCGAAGCAAACATGCAGGCACGATACGCACAACTCTTTTCAAGTAATCTTTAAAATAAGCACATTTAATTATATACTTATTAAAGGAATATGGCTTGTTCTCCCTTTAAGGTTTTTATGGACTCAAAAACCCTTTGAGATTTTATGGTCAGATGAAGTCCAAACAAGTTATAAAGTGACCTTGACTCGAGTCCCGAGGACGAGATTCCCTTGAGGTTTTATATTTATAACATCCAGATCCGAATAATTCGAATCCAATCTGATTAAGAGTCTTCATGATCTATTAATATTCAATTGATATTGAATAAATCTGTAACAATCCATTGATCGTAGATCGAAATTCCTTCGATCACAATCGACCGAAAATCTATTGCAATGTAATGCGTGCTACAGAAAAACCGTGACGCAAATTAGAAACCGCAGAATCAACTGAAGATCACCTAAAAATCCGACTCGACGAAATAAGAACAACGGAATCGATTGTTTATCAATCGGAGAAAATACAAAATTTAGCTATAAACCAAAATCGTATCTCGAGAATGTCGGGAATTCATACCTGATTCAAAGTATATGAATATTATACTCATTTTGCTCGTCGTTTAGAGAAGGTCAAAACAGGTATTAAGAACTTAAATCTAAAACTCGAGGCGCAAATGTGAGGGACTTTGGTTTTTCAAATAAAGGAGACAATTGGTAAAAAAAACTACTTCTGTTGTCTATACAACAGACTAAGCAGTACACAAGATTTGGCATTTTCTTTCCTTCCATTTGGCTGCATCCCAAGCCTCCACTCTCCCTATTTAATATCACCAAGACCCCCTCTTTTCTTCCAAATTCCAACGTGAGAAACCGCTTCTTCCTCTCCGAATTTCAGCCGAAGGAGACTTATCTTCCTCCAAATCTCTGCAATTTTTCAGCTGGAAAATCCTCTATACAAGACTGTTGCAGCCTCTTTCAATTGCTACATGCCATTGCTATTGTAGCAACAACTGATAACCACAGTTAAGGACTGCAACTGCTCTCAATCAGAGATGCTCCTACCTCCAATTCTGCAAGCTCTTGCTGCTCCAAGAACAGTCAAAGAGCTTGAGCCCTCTCCATACAGCTGCAAGCTGCAACCTAAC
This sequence comes from Ottelia alismoides, assembly GCA_037367405.1. Classification (NCBI taxonomy): domain Eukaryota; kingdom Viridiplantae; phylum Streptophyta; class Magnoliopsida; order Alismatales; family Hydrocharitaceae; genus Ottelia; species Ottelia alismoides. Next base: position 157,555 of record JAZKJV010003824.1, read on the forward strand.
AGCCCAAGAGGAGTTGCTGCTCCTCTTAAATTTCAGGCACTGCATGCAGGCTTGGATCTCCAAATTTGGAGATCCAAAGGTACAAAATTACCCACCTTTTGATGCCAATCTATGTACAATCATAAACCCCCTCTTGTTGTCCTTTTATGGATTTTTTTACAAGTTTGCTTCCTTTTAAAAAAATAGTTTTATAATGTGTTGTTTATCTCGAAATTACAAGGGAGGGAAAGTCTGAATCTCTGATCTGTCACTTGGAAAAAAAGAAGAAATCTTAAAATCTTTATGACATTGGACAGATTTTTACATATGCATTAATTGATCATTGATGTTCAATTATCAAACATATGGTGTTGGATGAGACATGCATATGGCTATAATTTTTACAGATTCATTTGTGATAATGAGTGCCCTTGCATAGTGGTGCAGACTGAAGCATAGAGCATTGAGAAAGTGGTGGAAGAATTAGGAAAGAAGTAAGGGAGGTTGAGAAAAGAGAAGGTTGGAAGATGAGATAAGAGGAAAGTATCAAGGAAAAGAGATGACGAGAATGAGAGAAAAGTGTCAAGGGAGAATGGGAGAGGAAGAGATCAAGAGGGGATTAAAGGGAATGGTAGATAAAAGATGAGTGAGCAAGGGAGAGAAAGGACATCTTTGATGAAAAGACGATGGGGAGAGATTACCTTATAGATGAAGGAATGAGTGAATGAGTGAGAGAATGATAAAGATGTATTTTCTTTCATTCGAAGTGACTTCTTCCTTTCTCATATTATTCCAATAATCAAATGTCCATTTTATAGGCATGCAAAAGTACGGTAGAAAGTACAATAATATTTTGGAATATACTAAACTTATTGAGAAGAGAATGAAATATAATAGAATTAGTGATCAATTATCGAAAATTTGTCCTTTTACAACATGGAAAGGAGTCTGTACAAACCACTCCTAGAAGAGAGTCAATTGTCGGATTAAAGGTTTTAGATGCTATAGTAATAGGGGGATTAACTAGATAATCACAAGCATCCATAAGTCTCTCTTATATAGGTATAAGCTTAATGGGAAAGTTAATTGGAGGACCAGAGTGAAATAACTATCAGCAAAGAAGACTAAGATCATTATGAATAGTAATCAACTAATCCTTGAGTATAATCTACTATTTATATATAAAGATAAGTTGTGACAAAATACCAAGATTGTAAAGTCAATCATAGAAGAGATTGAGAAAGGATTGAGTGGATAAATATTTGAAATTGATGGTGAATCAATGAGATCTATTAAAAAGAGCCGGTTACGATGACCCTTACACATGACTGTGCGAGGGAGCGGTGACCCTCAACTGGGTGGGAGATAGAAAGCTCAGGTCGGACAGCGGTCGCCAAGTGCGCGGGTCTAGGATCCTAGTCCTTTTACGGTTTTTGCGCGTGCTTGCAGTGTTTTTACGCCTCGTTAGAATCCCGAATTTTCACCAGTTCTGGTGATCCTCTGTTTTAGGGTACCTAGTCTGGGGGGGCTCGGGTTTAGTTCTTTTCGTACGAGCTTGTTAGCCTGTACCGGTTGGGCCGGTTTCTAGAGTGACTTTTCCGGAGAGTCTCTCTCACCCATTTCAGTAGCGTAGTTTTGGAGTAGACCTATCCCTCTACTGGACCGCATATCTACTTAGAGGACGAGACGGAAAGGTCTCTTAGGAGTTAGGAGACTTCCTCACCGCTTGAGTTTTGTTTACTGTTCCGTCAATAAGCTTGGCGATGGCTACATCCGAATTAGTTACAGTTGAATCTGGAGGAGTTGTTGATCTTGGAATGGCTTACAGTAGAGTTTGACTAGAGTTAAGATTTAATTACAGTTGAGTTGAGTACAATTGACTTTGGTACAAAAATCATAAATCATCATCCATCCCCAATCATTGACAATTAATTCGATCTTGAAACTACTACTAAAAATATTAGAAGCTAGTGGGTGTGGTGGGAACTTAGTTAGGATGCATTACATACCACCGCATGCCTATGGAGGCACCCCAACCGTAAGGTATTCTTCACACCTAAGAGTCATAGTGTGAGGTCACCCTCAGACCAAGACCACAGACTATCCACTAGACAAGAGAAATTAGGCAGAATCACAGATCAGATCAGAAACACATCATCCTCAATATCAAGATCCACCAATATGATCTTTGAGTAACAAGAAGAAGATATACATATGGGTCAAATACTATATATGAAAAGGATATGTAAATATGGGGTAATGGTGAATATGGAATTTACAAACAAAGTAGTTTGAAAATAATTTACTACGCAAGTAGCTGTAAATTTTAAATATCATTGCCTTTCTACTTGCTTTCTTTTGGACACATTAAATTCTTGTTATTATGTAATATGCCAGAATGTACACAACAACCGTTGACGTCCTTTTGTTCCTTGCATGCTTGGTAGGCAAATCGCCTGCATCTCAGTAGTTGATTGATGATCACGAGCATCTATTGCAATACCAGACATCACACTTTTGTTGTTTCTGTACAGTTGATAATGTATAAATGCTTTCTTTTTCTTCTGTCACTTTTTGGGAATGCATGTACATGATGTGATATTCTCTTTTGTTACATGTAAACAATATGGAAATTAATGAAATTGAAAGGTGGTGACATTTCTTGTTGGCTATGTGATTGTTTACATTGATTTGAATGTCATTGTAAAACGTGAGAAATTTCCCCACAATTTCAGTTGAACAAATGCGATCATTTGTGAAAATAATGCTGCGAGTGTCGTGTAAAAGAGTATCCAGATCTGAGGTTGTCACACAATGGTCCCTAATCATGATACGTCTTCTCCTCAGAAGACACAAATAGAACCGCACTTTACTAGGCAAGCGCAGCTCCCAGATCAAGTTACAGTCTCGAACCAATGAATCTGCGCGGGGAGGTGGGGGCCTACAGATCGCTCGATATGCCCTCCTAACACCGAAATAATTATCCCACCAAACCCAGTGATCCCTGCCAGGGAAAGGCGTGCAACATAGACGAAGAGAGTCAAGAAGCAAGGGGAACTCTTCGAGTCGTTGGTCCGAGAAATCCATCAAGAAGGTAGGCATCCAATTCCCATCAGACCAACAGTCTGCCACTTGCGTATCCTGATCAGCAGCAAAACAAAAAAAGATAAGGAAACCGAGAAGGGAAGGACCTGCTACCAGACCAGTGTCTCTCCGAAAATAGGAGAGATTGTTCCCAATCACCAGACAAACAGGTCATGAAAGCGAGGAAAGACCGAGCAAGTTCCCTTCCAGACAGAAGAGCTCATCTGAAGATTCTGCGCACCATACCTCGGTGTCCCAATGTCGAAAGTCATGCATAGAAGGTCGTAGGAAACATCATCGTCTCTCCCCCACAGACGACCGACCTACTTCAGCAGTAACGCTTTGTTCATAGTCTCCAAGCTTCTTACACCAAGACCACCATCCACCCTAGGCAGACAGATAGTCTCCCAATCACCAGACAAACAGGTCATGAAAGCGAGGAATGACCGAGCAAGTTCCCTTCCAGACAGAAGAGCTCTGTAGAGATAGTTTCTAGCATTAATAATTGTTTATGTACCTTGTTTCTATTTCTCTCTTCTATTTAGACATCCATGTAATTTACCCTTAAGGCCTCTCTCCCTATATAAGAGAGCCTAGGGTTTTTCTATGAATCATAACGAAGACTCCTTTCTTCTAACATGGTATCAGAGCCGCCTTAGGGCTCTCCTCCCTTCCCCACCCGCCGCCCCTCCTCTTTTCTCTCGTCTAGCCGCTGCCAGCGGCCTCCATCGGCCCCAGCAGCACCCAACGGCCCCTTGTAGCCCCAGCGGCACCCCCATCTGCCGCCGTAGGGCTTCCAGTAGCCTCCAGCAGTCCATAGGCGTCGTTCTTGAGGCGATTCAAGGGTTGTAAGCTTCCCTTGGAGGCGTGCCCTAGACCCCTCTTCCTCCGGTTTATGGATTTGAGTACGTAAAAGTCTACACACGTACTCAAATCCGATGCAGTTGGTGTAGACGTTCATCACAGTGTCTATTCTCCCTTCGTCTTCTTCGAGCAGCAGTATGTCAGAATCGAAAGTCGATTTGCCCTCCACCGGCGCATTCAAAGGTCCGGCGCCAATAGTGAAGATGGACGGGTCTAACTATGAGCTATGGGCTATGCAGTTCATGAGTCTCATGAAATCAAATGGTAAGAAACACATTCTTACCGAGGATGAGCCTGCGGAGAAGAAAGGGATCTATGCCTCATGGGAGGCCGATGACGCTTACGCAAAAGTATGGTTGTCTGGTACTTTGACGATGGAGATAGCTAATGATTTCCTCCATCAGCCCACTGCTAAGGCAATGTGGGACATCCTTGCTGCTACGTATTCGAAGGTGCGAAATGAGACAAAGATGTTGCAGCTTCAACATGACATCTTTACGATGAAGCAGGCCGGCAGACCTCTCCATTCTCTATACACATCCCTAAGAGGGATGTTCGAGAAGCTATACAGTACCATTCCTCTGACTGCTACTCCGGAGCAGCAGAAGATGTTCCGAAACGCCACCATGGTAGGTGTTCTACTTGCTGCTCTCGACCCTGAGTATGATGCTGCAAGGTCACAGATTCTAGCAGATGCAGTCATTCCTCCAGTGGAGGATGTCTACAGGAGGCTCAGTCGCATTCCAGTTTCCTCCAGCTCTTCTACTCCACCCCCATCTGCGATGGCAGCTTCGCGGGGGAGAGGTGGACCACCTTCTGGGCGTGGTCGTGGATGTGGCCGTGGACCTCAAGGAAGAGGCGGTCGCGTCAGTCAGATGTGCTCGTATTGTCACAGAATTGGACACTCAGAGGAGACATGCTACTCAAAGCATGGGTTCCCAGCATCGGCACGGGTTGCAGAGCATTCACAGTCTCCATTACCGTCTACTGCAGATCATAGATTTGACGAACTCGTGGCCCGTCTCCGTGATATTATGCCACATTCTTCTGGTGATTCATCTGGTGGCTCTTCAGATATTGCTGCCACAGCCTCTGCCAGTTCATCCGCTGCAGCCAGTTCCTCAGGTAGATCATCAGCCCTCATACCTTCACATGATATATCTGACTGGGTTATAGATTCCGGAGCTACACATCATCTGTGTCGAGATAGAGGAAGAATACAGGCCTACAGGGCTATTCCTCCAAGTCGCTCAGTACAGATAGCGGATGGTTCCCACTCACCCCTTGTTGGCCAGGGGAGGTTTTCTTATCCTCCACTATGCAGCTACAGAATGTTTTACATGCCCCTGAGTTCTCACTGAATTTGCTGTCTATTAGTCAGATTACAAAGGATTTGAATTGTCGTGCTATATTTGACCCGTCTTCTCTCATTTTTCAGGACATACTCACGGCAAGGTGATTGGCTGTGGCTCTGAGCAGAACGGTTTATATCGGCTGGTTCGGGAATCCTATGCTGGCGTCTCCTCTCACTCAGCTGGACCAGTCTCATCTTACATTTGGCATCTTCGTTTTGGTCACCTTCCGCTCCAGAAAATGCGCCATCTTCTGCCCCAGATCTCTCCAAGTTCGTCGTTTCGTTGTGAAACATGTCAGTTAGGAAAGCATCACAGGTCGAGCTTTCCAGGTCGTCAGAGTCGGAGCAGTAGCTCCCCTTTTGAGTTGTTACATATAGATATATGGGGTCCGAGTCGTGTTCCCGATCACTAGGGGCACAGGTTTTATCTTGTGGTAGTAGATGATTTTTCACGTGTCTCTTGGGTTTTTCTTCTGAAGAATAAGTCTGAAGCAGGAGATGTTATCAAAAACTTGATTAATGAAGTGCAGAATGTTTTCTCTTCGTCAGTCAAATATGTTCGGACTGATAATGCCCTGGAATTTTGTACGCGTTCTCTTTCTCAATTTCTGTCATTGAAGGGTATTATTCATCAAACCACATGTGCATATACATCCCAACAAAATGGTGTGGCGGAAAGAAAGCATCGCCATCTCTTGGATATCACTCGTACCTTGTTGATTCAAAGTTGTGCTCCTATTTCTTTCTGGGGGGATGCTGTCCTTACTGCATGCTATCTGGTCAATAGAATGTCGTCCTCTGTCCTTGGAGAGAAGATACCCATTTCTCTTATTTTTCCAGACAAGGAGCTATTCTCACTGCCACCACGTGTCTTTGGCGCTGTGGCGTTTGTCCATCGTCTATCTCCTGGACTTGACAAGCTCTCTCCAAGAGCAGTCAAGTGCGTCTTTGTTGGGTATTCCAGAACCCAGAAGGGATACTGGTGTTATGATCCTACAACCAACAGGTACTTTGTTAGTACGGATGTCACTTTCTTCGAGTCGGTTATGTATTTCTCGCCAGCTGGGGACAGAATGGTACCATCCACCACCACTGATGATATTTATGTTCTACCACCACCTGCTTGTTTTTCACCTGAGTCGTCTCCTGTGTCAGTTCCTATGCCAACACCACCGCCAGCACCACCGCCACCTCCACCCATTCCACGGCGAATCATATCACCATTTCCTAACCACTATACGCGTCGGTCAGGTCCCGCTCAGACAGCAGATCAGTCAATCACTACGCCTCAGGTATGTTCAGATGATGTTACTACTGACGGGTCAGGTTCGGTACATATGCAGGATGACTCCTTACAGGTGGACCCAGATGATGATCTTGATGTTCCGATTGCTATTCGGAAACAGAGACGACAGTGTGCATCCTATCCATTTGCTTCACAGGTTTCCTTCCACCGACTCACAGGTGATTTTCAAAAGTTTGCCACAGCTTTGTCTTCCGTGGCCATACCACGGACATACCAGGAAGCCTTGAAGAGTGAATGCTGGAGATTAGCTATGGAAGAAGAAATGGGGGCCTTGCAGTCCCGTGGCACATGGTCTTTGGTCCCTGCACCTCCTGATGCATCCGTTGTGAGCTGCAAATGGGTCTTCACAGTCAAATATCATGCAGATGGCACATTGGATAGGTACAAAGCACGCTTGGTCGCCCGTGGATTTACACAAACATATGGCGTTGATTACATGGATACATTCTCTCCAGTGGCGAGACACTCGACTCTCCGTATTCTCCTGTCTGTTGCAGTGGTTCGTGACTGGAGCATTTCTCAGCTAGATGTCAAGAATGCATTCCTGTACGGGGACTTACAGGAGGAAGTCTACATGCAGCAGCCACCCGGGTTTACTGCTAAGGGGGAGAAGCATATGGTCTGTAGACTTCACAAGGCTATATATGGCCTCAAACAGAGTCCACGAGCGTGGTTCCAGAAGCTGTCCAACCTAATTGAGCACCAGGGATTCAAGAGGTCCAATGCTGATCATTCGTTGTTCGTCCAGAAGTCCTCGGCAGGTACGGTTGTCATAATGGTCTATGTGGATGATATTCTTGTTACAGGAGACGATATTCAGGGCATAGCGAGGGCGAAGGCATTCCTAGGTCGTCAGTTTGTTACAAAGGATCTTGGAACCCTAAGATATTTTCTGGGGTTGGAATTTGCAAGGAATGCACATGGTTTGGTGATGACACAACGGAAGTACATTACAGACTTCCTGGTTGAGACTGGTATGGATGGGTGCAAACCATTAAGCATCCCCATGGACCCCGGCATGAAGTTATATGATGGTGATACTGATGAAGTGGATAAGAGGAGATATAGAGAGATGGTGGGAAAACTCCTCTACATTACTATAACCCGTCCAGACATTGCATTTGCAGTTAGCCGGGTGAGTCAGTTTATGGAGCAGCCCAGACAGGTTCACATGGATGCTATACACATGATATTGAGGTATCTGAAGTCTACTCCAGGGTTAGGGCTACTATTCAGAAAGGGTGCAGACTTATCCATCTCAGCGTGTGCAAACGCAGATTATGCAGGATGCCCTATGGATAGAAAATCAACCTCAGGGTTTGCAGTTTTTGTTGGAGGCTCTCTAGTTTCTTGGAAAAGCAAGAAACAAACGGTGGTGGCAAGATCCAGTGCGGAATCCGAATACAGGGCAATGGTCCAAGCCAGCACGGAAATGATGTGGGTTCGCTCCGTATTAGAAGATCTACATGTAGCTGTACCTCTACCTATGAAGCTTCAGTGTGACAATCAGGCAGCATTGTTCATTGCCAACAATCCAGCTTTCCATGAGAGGACCAAGCATATTGAAGTTGACTGCCATTACACCAGGGATCTGATCCAGAGAGGATTGATATCCACGGCCCATGTTAGCTCAGGAGATCAGACTGCCGATGTATTCACCAAGCCATTGCTCAGAGGACCTTTCCAGAGATGTTCATCCAAGCTGAGCATGATCGACATCTATGCTCCACCTTGAGGGGGAGTGTAGAGATAGTTTCTAGTATTAATAATTGTTTATGTACCTTGTTTCTATTTCTCTCTTCTATTTAGACATCCATGTAATTTACCCTTAAGGCCTCTCCCTATATAAGAGAGCCTAGGTTTTTCTATGAATCATAACGAAGACTCCTTTCTTCTAACAAGCTCATCTGAAGATTCTGTGCACCATACCTCGGTGTCCCAACGTCGAAAGTCATGCATTGAAGGTCGTAGGAAACATCATCGTCTCTCCCCCACAAACGGCCGACCTACTTCAGCAGTAACGCTTTGTTCATAGTCTCCAAGCTTCTTACACCAAGACCACCATCCACCCTAAGCAGACAGATAGTCTCCCAATCCACGAGATGAATCCCAGCAGCCTCCTGCCCGTACTTTCCTCAAAGAAATATGCGCATAATCTTCTCAAGTCTGATTCTGATACTCACAGGCAAGAGACGGGACAACATAAAGCAAATCGGAATGAAAGATAGGACAGCATTGACCATAACAAGTCTACCACCGTGAGAAAGAAGGGCTGACTTCCAACCCGAAAGCTTCCTCTCCATCTTCTCAACCAGCGGAAGCCAATCAGCAATCTTGATCCTCCCCAGTGCCTAAGGGACCCCCAGATAGTTAATAGGCAAAGAACCACAACTCGTACCAAGGACATCAGTGCAGTCCCTAACGGCCTCCTCAGAGAGGCCAAAGGGGACGAAAGTAGACTTCCCATAGTTGAGAGCAAGGCCAGACATCTCGCTAAAGATCTCCAACATTATCGCAATTCCTTTAGCCTCCACCTTCCAAACCTCAAATAAAGAAAATGGTGTCGTCCGCATACTACAGAAGATGAATAGAGATATCCCCATTCGAGTAACCCAAGGTAAGGCCGTTGCAAACAACCCGAGTAACCATGCATGATCACACATCTGCCACAATAGTAAAAAGTAACGATGCAAGAGAGCAACCCTGATGGACCCCTCTCTGAGGCTGAAAGAACCCACCCTTAGGATGGCCATTGACTAAAACAACATAGGAGGCAGTGGTCATACATCGCTTCATCCAGTTGATCCAATGAAGAGGAAATCCTCGTTTGTTGAGAGTTGCCCAAAGAAAACGCCAGTTCACCGAGTCATACGCCTTCGAGAAGTCTGCCTTCCAAGAATACCCTTCGCGTCACACCTCTTCCAGTCAGTGATGATCTCAGTCGCCATGGCAATGCCATCCTCATTCCGCCTAGAGGGCTGAACGCAGACTACATAGGAGATATGAAATAATCCATGATTCTGCCCAGAAGGGTGGCAAGCACCTTAGCAACAATAAGATATATAACATTGGAGAGTGTTATTGGTCTGAAGTCATCCGCCCTTTCGACCACATCCTTCTTGGGGAGTAGGAAAATAAGAGCCTTGTTCAGTCTATCAAAACCACAGTTACATTCGGAGAATTCTAAAATGACCTCAATCACCTCAGTGTCAACCAAATCCCAGAACTTACGGAAGAACACAAGGAAACCATCTAGGCTCGGTGCCCCATCAGCATTCAGATTCCACACCGCTGCTTTGATCTCCTCAGTTGTGAAGCTCTGCTCAAGGATGTTGGCCTGTGAATCAGAAATCCGAGCCGCCCTCGCACCAGTCCATCTCCATCGCCTCAACTCCGACCTCCTAGAGAACTCAAGAAAATGATCAGCAATAGCCCTGCTCATTTCATTGTCACCGTCCACCCAAACCCCATTCACCACTACAGATTGGAAGATATTGCGCCTGCAGCATCCGCAAGCCATTCGGTGAAAGAAAGTCATGTTGATGTCACCCTCCAAGATCCACCTCTATCTGAACGCTGCTTCTACTCAATAACCCGCTTCTTGTCTTACATCGCAATAATCTTCTGAGCAGCAAACCTGTCAATCCACTCCTCCTCCATCAGAGCCCTCACATCCTCCAAGTCATCCAGTCTGCACACCTCCTCTTCCGCTGCAAGGCGTCCCGCCACTCTAGATGCTCTAAACTTCTTCTGATATGAACAGAGGTGAGTACGAAGCAAAGATAGGTTTTGCACCAAGCAGGATGTAGCCGAACCATAAACAGAGAGAGATGACCAGAAACTACGAATACTATCTCTGAAAAATCCTCTTGTAGCTAGGCCTGCTCAAAACGAAAGAAGCTTTGGTGAGTCTCCCTGTTACCATAATCTCACAACAAAGGGAGTGGTTGGATCTGGTACGAGGCTTCGCAGAGCAAAAGGAGAGGGAAACTCCTGTAAAAGCTCCTGAGAGGTCATGAATCTGTCGATACGTGAGTACGAGATGGAGTTCCTCCAGGTGAAACTGGTATCATTGGCATCGAATCACTTCAAGTTGCGGGTCCTCAATCAAATTTGCAAACTCCAACGAGCCCAGGTCGAGGGCAATCAGAGGAGAGAAGAGTAACACTAGAATCACCACCCAACAGCTAGGGCATCCCCGAGAACGTATTTCTGGCATTACGAATATCCTCCCAAAGTTCATCCCTCATTGTTAGCAAGCAAGGTACATAGATACATGAAACTACCAGTCGCGACCCCACCGCTAAGTTCTCCAAATGCACCGACAGGACATGCCAGGTCTTTAGTACCTCAAGTACTGAGAAAACAGAATCCTTCCAAGCCACAATCAAACCGCCAACCGACCCCTCCATTCTCTATGTCATTGTGGGCTAGGGTTTTCATGTGGTTTCATAAGGACTCCAAAGTAGAGATCCCATTCCCTGAGCCAGTATGGGAGAGACCCAGATCTCTGACGAGGAGACTTACAAAATCCATTCTCCAACGACCGTGGACTCCGACGGGGATGTTTCCACAGCTTTTTCAGTTCAGCCCTTTAGAGATGGAGCAGTGTCCACATGATGCACAGTCTTCTACATGTGGTGGGCTAGGTACTCCGACGAGGAGACTCATTCTAGTTTCAGTGACTCTAACACACGCAGTATAGAGCACATGTTCTCCAACAAGGAAACCCAGTTCAACTCACAATCCAGCCCTGTTGTTCCTCCTCGACTGCACAGCATGAGAAGCGACATCCTCGACAACAACCGACAGTAAAGTATACGTGGAGTAGATATTGTCTGTAGTGCCTTATATGGTGAGTTTGAGATTTCTGTCTATTTGTCCAAGCTGAGCATTGCATGCTCCAGCTTGAGGGTGAGTATTGGAGTATATGCATCATGTATAGATGGGTAATTGGATTCCTCCATGGCCCAATTACCACATCCAGTGGTTTAGTCTCACATCTACTATTTGTAGAACTTGGAGACTCGGTGGGGGCTATATAAGAAGCCCCACACCACACGTATCAAATGAGAGAAAAATGGATAAGAGACACAAGCCCTTTGAGGCATTCTCCTATGGTTTCATCCCACACCTCACGGAGTAGGGTTCCACGTAAAATCCCGGTATTCTTCATTGTTCTTATTCTTTATTTCTTGAACCAAAATCTATGGGATATTATCGCTCTTTCATAATGTAATTGTTACGAATCCAACTTGAGTATATAGCTACCTGCTATGTATGATACAGGAGGGAGAGTGTGTGTTCTCCATGAATATCATGATATACCTTGTTGTGATATAGAATTGAGTTTATTCTATTTCGTAGTTACTCGATAATCTGCTTTAAATCGTTACCCGCTGTGCCTTTATACAGTTTGAGCCTTGTACCATTATACATCACTTGCACGCTCTAAACTCTAATGTTCCAAGTGGCACATACTCTACTTTCTGACCTCATTAAACTGCAGGAATAGCACAAAGACAGAGACATTTTTACAGGTTTTGCATCCTCCGATTGATATAAAAAGCAAGTGCAAAGTTGACAAGGAGAAGAAACCTCTGTTATACTTTATATTTCCATTCTTAAGTTGTAATAATAGTCTTTAACTCCTGTAATTTATTTAGATAGCAAGTTATGTAATAAAGATCATAGTTGTAGTATTATTTAAAGCATACTTATATTTTACTTTTGTTGTACCTAATGAGAATTATGAGCAAATGCATTCTTGGTAGTGGCTGCGTGACTATATACATTAGCATTTATTCATCTACGATGGATGACTATGAGATCTTGGATAATTAGGCATGTAAGTCGCATGCCTTCCGAGCAGGTCGTTGGTTTAGGTTGCAAACAGTTTGCAGGGGCGGGAGGAGCATGACAAATTAGTTATTTTAGTCATTAATTTTAACCCACCCTCCTTTAGTCTTCTTTGTCCCCTTCCAACCTTCAATCTTGTCCTCAACCATGATTTTCCTCCCTCACGAGGCTGCTGTGCTCTCTCTCTCATCATGCGCATCTTTGTACGTTCTCATCTAAAACCCTAAGCAATCAGTGTGTATTCGACCCTCCTCTTCTCACCTCATTCTTCCCTCCTCATCCCCAAATTTCTTTCCCTTGAGAAATTTTGATGGCGACAAATATAGTTGTTTTTATTTGGCCTTTCTAGTGCAGTGTGCAAGTAAGATCGAACATTATGAGATGGGATAGGATTGCTAAAGAATGTTTGACAGGTTTCCATTCCAAAGGAACTCCTTAGGAGAACAAAAACGACAAATGAATCTCAAAAAAAATCCATGGGTTAAAGGGGGGAAACCAGCTTGAAAATTGTTGGTGTAGGCATAACATGATTTGTATCTCTCTTGCAAGAAACCACGTTTCCAACAAGGGAAAGGAATAGGAGTTGTCGAGGAAGTAGCAGAAGGGATATGGGGAGGTAAAGTAGAAGAGTAAAAACATATTTAAAAATGCACAAGGTCCAAAACAGCTAGCCAGCTTGAAAAAATTATTGGTTACATTGGGTTTCGTTCAAAAATCGATAACTATGTTACTTTTTTGAGTTCGACATAATTGAAATTAGGAAAAAATTGTGCCTTTCGTGTAAGATACTCCAATAAGCAAAGACAGACATATCTCAGTATAAAATGAAAATGATAGTAAGTGATGGAAGTTACACGTTCTCACAATTCATCTACATTGGGATGGAAAATTTTGTTGAGGAATCCAATAGATGGTGACTTATATGGGTAAGCATCTGGAATCTCCACTCTAACTTTCCACACCCCACCTTCATATGGACCTGCAAACAACATACGTATAAAGAAAGAACAAAGAAGCAATGCATTGTTAGAGCTTATATAACAAAATGCATTTTTCTCTCTTTTTAGTGGATTCTTAAGTGATTGCTACTGTTTTGTATCCAACCTCTGCATAACCTAGAATGCACATTTTCATTATAATTTATTCTCCTATTTTTCTAACATGTGGATGCCGATTAGGCTTTCACCTGTTATGCTGACCTCAACCCTCCTCATTACGGATGTGTAGAGGCTTATATATGTTGGGATGTACTGTTTCATATTTTCTATTTATATATTGTACGTCTCTGTAATTTACCCAAGGGTTTTCTCTCTATATAAGAGACCCGAGGGCTCTATGGAATAACACATCAGAGTATCGATTACTCTAACATGGTATCAGAGCCAAAACCCAAACCCTAGGGTTTTCTCCACCCGCCGCCCCCCCCCCCCAGCCCGCCGCCGCCAGCCTCCAGCCGGCCCCTCCAGCCCTCCTGCGGGGCTCCTAGCCCTCCCGCCGACTCCCTCTCCTCGTCCCCGGCCTCCAGCCGCCGCCGGGACCCCACCCCCGCCACCCAGCCCCGCCGCCGGGACCCCCCCCCCCAGTCGTCGTCTCTCTTCGGTAGAGGCTTCCACAGCCTCTACTCGCCACCGGAACGCCTCTCCTTCGGTCGGTCTCGGATAGATGTTGGGTTCAAGTGCATAACGTCTACATATGCACTTGAATCCTCAAAGGTCTTGGTAGACAATATTTTCTTGGTCTATCACTAGTTGTTCTTCTCCGGCAGTATGTCAGAACAAAAGGTCGATATGCCCGCCATAGGTGCCTTCAAAGGTTCGGCACCAATCGTCAAAATGGACGGGACAAACTACGAACTGTGGGCTATGCAGTTCCTCAGTCTTATGAAGTCGTGTGGTAAGAAGCATATTCTTACCGAGGATGAACCGCCGGAGAAGACAGGAATATATGCCTCATGGGAGGCTGATGATGCGTATGCCAAAGTTTGGCTATCAGGAACGCTCACGACGGAGATAGCGAATGATGTCCTCCATCAGCCCACCGCCAAGGCGATGTGGGATATTTTGGCCACGACGTACTCTCAGGTATGCAACGAGACGAAGATGCTCCAGTTGCAGCATGATATCTTTACCACGAAGCAGAATGGGAGGCCTCTTCATTCCCTGTACACGTCGCTTCGTGGAATGTTCGAGAAGCTCTATAGCACCATTTCGCTCACAGCCACGCCGGAACAGCAGAAGACGTTCCGCAACGCCACTATGGTTGGCGTATTACTTGCTGCCCTTGACCCTGAGTACGAGGCAGCACGCTCTCAGATCCTTGCAGATGCCACCGTCCCACCGATGGAAGAAGTATACAGGAGGCTCAGTCGTGTACCTGTTCCATCGAATACAGCGACTGCACCTCCCTTGGAAATGGCAGTTTCCAGGGGACGTGGTGGTTCGTCCTCATTTCGTGGCAGAGGAAGTGGTGGACGTGGCCGCGGAGGTCGCATACGCTCTACGTGCTCATTCTGTCGTCGTACTGGTCATTCGGAGGATACATGCTATTCCAAGCATGGCTTCCCTCCTTCTGCACGTGTCGTTGATCATGTTCAGGGTCCACCAGCATCTACTCCAGATCACAGGTTCGAGGAGCTAGTGGCACGGCTTCGTGATATCATGCCACAGTCACCGTTAGAGGGTGCTGAAGCTTCTGATGTTGCGGCCTCGGCGTCAGCTAGTACATCTGCTTCAGCCAGTGCCTCAAGTAGTCCTTCAGTCTCATTTCATAGTCATGATCTCACATGATGGATTGTCGACTCTGGAGCTACCCATCATCTCTGTCGTGAGAAAGATATTCTGCAGTCCTACAGAGCTGTTCAGCCTGGTCGCTCTGTACTCATTGCTGATGGCACTCCTTCCCCTATCATCGGTCAGGGGGAGACGGTTTTGCTAACCTCTATGCACTTACAGAATGTTCTACATGCTCCAGAATTCTCTATGAACCTCTTATCCATTAGTCAGATTACACGTGATTTGCACTGTCGTGCTATTTTTGACCCATCGTCTGTTATTTTTCAGGACATACTAACGGGCAGGGTGATTGGCTGTGGCTCTGAGCACAATGGCCTCTATCGTCTCGTCCGAAACTCTTACGCTGGCGTCTCACTGCATTCCCAGGGCTCCGTATCTCCGTATACCTGGCATCTTCGGTTTGGTCACCTGCCGCTACAGAAAATGCGTCACCTCCTGCCTCAGATCTCTCCGAGTTCTTCTTTTCGTTGTGAAGCATGTCAGTTAGGGAAGCAACATCGGTCTAGCTTCCCCAGTCGTCAGAGTCGGAGCAGGCGCTCCCCATTTGAGTTATTTCACATAGATATTTGGGGTCCAAGTCGTGTCCCAGATCATCAGGGGCACAGGTTCTATTTAGTTCTGGTTGATGATTTTTCTAGAGTCTCCTGGACTTTCCTTCTTAAAAATAAATCTAAAGCAGGAAGTGTTATTCAAAATCTTATCAATGAAGTTCAAAATGTTTTTTCATCTACTGTTAAGTATGTGCGTACTGACAATGCATTGGAGTTCTGCACTCGTTCACTTGCTCGCTTCCTTTCTTCTAAAGGCATTATCCACCAAACAACATGTGCTTACACATCTCAACAAAATGGGGTTGCAGAACGGAAGCATCGACATTTTCTTGATATTGCTCGCACATTACTTATTCAGAGTTGTGCTCCATTATCCTTTTGGGGGGATGCTATACTTACAGCATGTTATCTGGTCAACCGAATGCCTACAACTGTTCTTGGGGAAAAGTCTCCAATCTCTGTTCTTTTTCCCGACAAAGATTTGTTTACACTTACACCTCGGGTCTTTGGCACTGTTGCGTTCGTCCACCGCTTATCTCCAGGGCTTGATAAGCTATCTCCTAGGGCTATCAAGTGTGTTTTTGTGGGCTACTCCAGGACACAGAAAGGATACCGTTGCTATGACCCTGTTCATGAAAAGTACTATGTGAGTGCAGATGTTACATTTTTTGAACCTGTCATGTACTTCTCCCCTGCAGGTGACAGATTGGTCTCCTCCACATCCACAGATTCCAATGTCTATGTGCCTCCACCTCCAAGCCTGGGTCAATCCTACTCCACCAACACATCCACCACCACCACCACCACCACCACCCCCGCCACCACCTCCAGTTGTACCTTTTACTAAGTTCTATACAAGGCGGTCAGGCCCTGCTCAAGCTACATGTCAACCATCCAACACGCCTCAGGTATGTTCTGATGTTAACACTAATGATGGGTTAGACAATGCACCTGTGCAGGAGCTTTTACTACAGGAGGAGGATCAACCGGTCAACACAGTCATGGATGATTTGGATAGGCCCATTGCTCACAGGAAGCAGCGAAGACAGTGTGCTTCATATCCTCTTGCCTCTCAAGTCTCATTTCATCGTCCTAGTGGGGATTTCCAGAAGTTTGCAGCTGTTGTCTCGTCAGTTGAGATTCCACGGACATATCAGGATGCCATGAAGATTGATTGCTGACGTCTAGCCATGGAAGAGGAGATGCGTGCCTTGCAATCTAGAGGGACTTGGTCTCTTGTCCCCATTCCTCCAGGTGCCTCCGTGGTGAGTTGCAAGTGGGTGTTTACGGTGAAATATCATGCGGATGGACGTCTAGACAGATACAAGGCCAGACTTGTAGCACGGGGATTTACCCAGACGTATGGGGTAGATTATTTGGATACTTTTTCACCAGTGGCGAGACACTCCACTCTTCGCATCCTCCTATCTGTTGTTGTGGTACGTAACTGGACCATTTTCCAGCTTGATGTCAAGAATGCTTTCTTGTATGGTGACCTACAGGAGGAAGTCTACATGCAGCAGCCACCAGGGTTTGCTGCTGAGGGGGAGACTCAGATGGTGTGCAGACTTCATAAGGCTATCTATGGCCTCAAACAGAGTCCCCGAGCATGGTTCCAGAAGCTTTCCCAGCTAATTGAACGACAGGGGTTCAGGAGATCAAATGCGGACCATTCACTGTTCGTCCAGAAGACCCCTAGAGGTACAGTTGTTGTTATGATATATGTTGATGACATCTTGGTTACAGGAGATGATGCTCAGGGGATTGAGATAACCAAGTCCCTGTTGGGAAGCTAGTTCATTACGAAGGATCTGGGCACGATACGATATTTTCTGGGGATAGAGTTTGCAAGAAATGCACAAGGAATGGTGATGACTCAAAGAAAATATGTCACAGACTTGCTAGTTGAAACAGGAATGACTGGATGCAGACCTTCGAGTACGCCTATGGACCCAAGCATGAAGCTGTACGATGATGATACCGAGGAGGTAGACAAAAGAAGGTACAGAGAGATGGTGGGTAAGCTCTTATACATTACTATAACTCGACCGGATATTGCCTTTGCAGTAAACCGGGTGAGTCAATTTATGGAGCAGCCGAGGCAAGTTCATATGGATGCCTTGTATATGATATTGAGATATCTGAAGTCTTCTCCAGGCACAGGGTTGCTATTCAAGAAAGATACAGATCTGTCTATTTCAGCTTGTGCAGATGCAGATTATGCAGGATGTCCAAGGGATCGTAAGTCTACTTCTGGATTTGCTATCTTCATAGGAAGCTCTTTAGTCTCTTGGAAAAGCAAGAAACAGACTGTTGTGGCGAGATCCAGTGCTGAATCCGAGTACAGAGCCATGGCATAAGCAAGCACAGAAATGATGTGGGTTAAAGCAGTCTTAGAAGATTTGAATGTAGATGTCCCCTTGCCTATGAATCTTCAATGTGACAATCAGGCAGCATTGTTTATTGCCAACAATCCAGCTTTTCATGAGAGAACAAAGCACATCGAGGTGGATTGTCATTATACTAGGGACATGATTCAGAAGGGCTTCATTTCCACTTCTCATGTCAGTTCAGAGGACCAGACTGCTGACATATTCACCAAGCCATTGCTCAGAGGATCTTTCCAGAGATGTTCTTCCAAGCTGAGCATGATAGATATCTATGCTCCATCTTGAGGGGGAGTGTAGAGGCTTATATATGTTGGGATGTACTGTTTCATATTTTCTATTTATATATTGTACGTCTCTGTAATTTACCCAAGGGTTTTCTCTCTATATAAGAGACCCGAGGGCTCTATGGAATAACACATCAGAGTATCGATTACTCTAACACAAATGAATCGGAACATTGTACTATATAACAATTTTCTTAAGGATATAAGCATGTGTTTTCCAATTCTGGCAGATTTGTCTACCAATATGGTTAATCGTTCTAAAATTGCATTGAGATGAATATGGATATGGATATGGTTGTCTGATTCATAGTGGACATGATATGGATATTTTACATTTTAGCAGACATACCTCTCAATATCCATCTACATTGTGTACACAAACATACTACAATTATTTTATATATTCATTAGGCCTTATGTGCAGATGTTGATATAACTACAATACAACTAAATTAAATAGTGAAATAACTTTTTAACCTATATTTGGAACCCAGCCCCGGCTTCCTCTCCATCCATCTTGTTTGTTGTTTTCATTAATATTTGATTTAATAAGTCAATCTAAAATTTTCTTTTTTAACTAATGAACGTGATACTGCGCAGCTCTATTGAAAATAATTTATGATATACATACCATCCGTCATTTGACTCACTTCCCGTAAAAAATCTCAAGCATACCATCCCCCACCCCACCCTGGAATTTTGTGTGCAGCTATCATGGAGTAGAAAATGAATCCTAAGCTCCTTCTGGATTCTCATTGAACACGTGATTCCAATTTGTTTGGGAATGCTTATATCATTTATCATGCCAGTCCTAAAGTATAAATTGTAGTACTTGGTGGATTGAGACTTATTGCTTTATTAACGGTTTTGTTTACGCGATTGCACTAATTTTAGTTGCTTCCAAATTGGAAGTGTTTGGTCCTCTATTCTATAGACCACAAATTAAAAGCATTACCTGTATGTAAGATTTTGCAAAGACCTATTATATATTTTTCCTTCTGTTTAAATAATGATGTAACATGTTCCTTTATTCATTTCCTCTCTCTTAAAGGGGCTCAGACATTTTGTTTGAAACTACAAATGTGAAACCAAGCACAGGAAACCCCCCTCCATTTCAACATGCATTGAGTAGTACCTGGGATTAACTTAAATCCTCAGGTACTACAAAATATTTTTTTTACTAAAAAACTACAGAGGTGTCGCATGTTGAACATGCGACACACCTAAAGTTTTTTTTTTACTCATTAACTACATATATGTCGCATGTTGGACATGCGTTATATGACAAAACACATGTCGCATGTTCGACATGCGACATATGAGAAAAACCCTTGAAAATGACTGGCCGTGCGTATCGGCCTTGACATTCCAGGAAATTTCTAATATGTCGCATGTTGGACATGCAACATACGAGGAAAACCCTGGAAAATGCATGGCCAGGTCTGGGACATATGTTTCCAGGCAATTTCTCACATGTTGCATGTTGGACATGTGACATATCAGAAAAACACTGGAAAATGAATGGCCAGGTCTGGGACACATGAGGTTTTGAAGTTTTGGGTTTGGCCCTTAGTCATCTTACGACATGAGTGACTAAGACCGTGCATGTATTCAATATTATATGCTTGTTTCATGTCGATGGACACGCATTCAAAGATGTATAGACAATCACCAAAGCGGGCTATGGACACAGACATTCACAACAAAAAAATATTGTGATCCACAAAGACATTCCAAACATTTTATATATATAGACTTGTTCACGGATATACATTACATTTTGTGTCACATTAAAAACTACAAGGTTTACAAGTCAACGCTTTTTCCTCCGCTGGTATGTAATCATTGAATCAGGAGGATGGAAGGGTAATAGCCGGTTCGCCTCGTCTATCATGTGGATTTGAGAGGGTCCAGCAACATCTTCCTCGAAGGTTGGCATCGGCGGCGGCGTGAGCGTGCAGTAAGTTGGTTGTGTTTCGCTGGCGTCCAATCCATGCCTCAACGGTGCCTGAGGTGTTGGCAAGTCGTCCCGTGGTCGCTCGGTGGCAGGTGTGAAGAAGTTTGTTGGCGCAAGGTTCTCATTTACCGCAGCGGCTTCTTCATAGTCCATGGGTTCCGCCACTTGTTCACGCGCCCTTCCCCGACCTCTTCCTCTTGCCCTTGCCCTTCCTCGCCTTGCCTCCGCCCGAGCCACATAAGCATGGTCGTCATGTATTGTGACGGCATCTGCAAATTGGAAGGACAACCACTCTGTCATCTCCGCCTTGGCTTGTGTTGCAATCTCGCGGCATTCCTCATTTCCAATATCGTATACACGGCTCCACTTGGCGAGCTGCATCCAAAAAAACACAGAGGTAAATTTCTAGCAGTATTCTCAAATAAATTTCCCAAAAAGTTTATCCGAGCACTTACATTGCTTGTCAGAGTTGCACCTAATCGTCCGACAAATCTTCTGTTAATATTCCGATACCATTGCTCGTATGCGGGCGTCGCGAATATCCCATGGGACCGATCGATATCAACGATACTACCTTCGCGCTCCTCCCATTGGATAATGTACAACCAGTGTTTCTCCCTCCAATTAACGTGGACCTTCCCCCTTAGATCGATTGCATGTAGATCCTCAAATGTGAAGCAAGGTTGTGGAACGTCTTGAAGACCGCCAAATTGCCTCAAGAATCGGTCGGGGAAGTAATACTCTACAATGTGGAAGTATATCAACGGGACCTGCGCTCTCCAAATGCTCTCGCCTTCATGACAGTTGGCGGGTAGACCTGCGCGGATTTCCTCGGTATACGGCGTCCACAATATCTGAATAGCAATTTTACAATTAGATTAGTAAATTTTATGCAAGAAGTTGAAACAAGTTGTGAATGTAAATTTACCTGCTCGGGTGTCTGCATGTCAAAAGCATCCCGGTATGGTCTAATCACGTGTGTAGGTTATCGACGATGGGCAAACGCAGTTGCCCAGCGGACTCCTAACGGGCGTCCGTGCCAATCTCTACCTTCCCTCACAACTGGAGCAATGTGGGGGAAATGTTCCCATACCCACAACTGAAGGAGTATGACCGAGCCTCCAATCTCTTCGGTCACCATGTCCGCTGCTAAACAAAGGCGTCTATATAGATAAGCAAGAACAGCGGATCCCCAGTTCAAAGTCCCAGAGTACTCGAAATCTTGCAGATGTGGTAGAGCAATAAGTGATATCAACGATCCTGACTTGTCCGTGAATAGGACTCCACCAAGCAACTGCAAGATGTATGCTCGTGCATATCTCTGTACGACCATCTCGTCTGCATCTTCTGGCAAGTCTGCAAAATGGGTGACTAGCCAAGTTGCTGACACCCTGCTGCCAACGATGTCTGTTGGAAGAGGCCTAACACCCAACAGTTCCTCGTAAGTATCCGCCCATGTTGCCCCAGGTGTTGTCTCCCAGTAACCGCAGGTCCATCAATTCTCAGCCCCAGGATGAACGCGACATCCTGCAAGGTGATGGATATCTCCCCACTAGGCATGTGGAAAGTGTGTGTCTCTGGTCTCCAACGTTCAACCAACGTGGTCACCAAATGCCAATCTAAGGTAATGAACTCCAGTTTTGAAATGCATCCGAAGCCCGCTTTATGCCAAAAGCGGTTTCCGAGGATCAGGATGGTCGTTGTATGCAATATCAATTTCAGTTCCAGGTATAGCATCCTTCATTGCGTGCAATAGATAAGGCATTTCAGCGTATGACTACTTCCAGTCACCAAATACAATTCCGATGGCCTTCCTCCGAGCATCCCAGGCCCTTTTCTTTGTAACCCAGTAGTTGTACATCTCGTGGATGTGAGCTCTACAACTTGATACACGAACATTAGGGTCATCCCTAACAAGAGTTAGCAAAGATCTGGACATGAATTTGTAGTCCAACTGAGGGTGATCCTGATTAATTGTTGGGTTTATACAAGTGTGTGCCCCAACAACCTTAGAGATCACCCACATTCCATCAAATTTTCTGAAATGTCCTTGTAAATACCAAACACAGCCATTCGATCTCTGCGTACAAAAAACCGACCATATGAAGCTGGTGGATTCCTTGACAATGAAGTCATAATGTGACAGAATGTGGAACTTCTTCACAGCGTAAACCAAATCTTCCCTACATTTGAACGTTCTACCCTTGCGGATTTCGTCACCGACACCATCAAGTATAGACTTCCGTCGAATGTCGTCTTCATATGTTAAACGAGTATTTGATCCTCTAACCCCAAAAAAGGGTATACGGGTGTAATAGTATGCGTGATTTGTTCATCACTTGAATCTCCTCGTCTACCGCATCATCGTCGACATCTTCGCTACCTTCTTCCATGTCATCATCGGTCCCCCAAGGGATGAAATCATCTAAAGCATGGTTAACCTCTCGCAGCAACGAGTCACTCATGCCCAAATCATGATCCGTGCATGGTTGTGTTACAGGCAAATCAGTGTCAAAGTAGGGTTCCATGCTTGGGTCATTTATTGGTTGAGTGTTGCGGACAACTGTTGGTTGTGTGCTCGGGACTACAGACGGTCCCTTGTTAGTCACAACATTGGGCACAACATTGGGGACTTCGCTCACAGATACATCTTCCACAATAATGTCAGTAGGCATCGATCTCCCAATGGTCCGAGCATACACAAGAACTGCCTGCACATCATCATCATCGATAATAGATGAAAATGATTGTTCCTCCCCTTGGCCTCGAGGGATGCGATGTAATAATCGGTTTTTTTGACTATCAGCATCCAGGTTGAACTTACGGTAAACCAAGTTCAACATCTCATCAAACGTCATATTAGGCATTAGCACAAACCCCCTTACGGTGGTCGACGATCCGCACATGAGTGTACCCCTCAAATGACACATACAGTACAAGGGCTCCATTCTGACCTAATACGAGACACAACGTACAAGTACACTTAATATATTCATGAAATGAAGAATATTATGCATATTATACTAACAATCATCTAAAGACAAAATTTTACCAAGTCTATGTGTTCGCAACAACGGCTTAGCCCTAGTGGGAGGCGGTGGCAGCTAGGACGATGCCAAGCACTGGAACTACGGAAAAGGAGTGTTCCGCGGGGCTAGGAGTGAGTAAAATGGGGGTTTTTGAGAGAGGAAGAGATCCAAACACGCGGGTGGCGCGATGGAGGGTCGACGGCGGCAGGGGTTTGTGGCTGCTGGAACGAGCGGGGAAATGGCAAGGCCGGCGTGCGTCCCTTATTTAGCCCCGATGTCGCATATTCAGTCTGCGTTATCTACATCGCATACTGAACATGCGACATATATGTAGTTAATGAGTAAAAAAACCTTTACGTGTGTCGCATGTTCAACATGCGACACCTCTGTAGTTTTTGAGTAAAGAAAACATTTCGTAGTACCTGGAGATTTAAGTTAATCCCAGGTACTACTTAGGAATTTGACTCCATGCATTGCCTCACTTTAAACCGTGTAACAAGCAGTCGTCAGTACAACCCTATGCACCACGAACATATATGTGCAGCTGCAATCCGCCCACTTCCCTCCCAAGCAACAGTCCCCTGAGGTTCAGCTGAAATGTCCCCTTTATCGCCCACCTGCATATTCCAATCCAACGTATTGATGGCATTTTTCTCCTGTGAGGGTATGTGCCCAAATGTAATCCTCTCTAGCCAAGTTTTAGCTTATTACATATCTACTCTCTCGTTGAATGACATATTGTTGGGTGCTGATTTGTAAATCGAATCCTAGGAGTATTTTGGTGGACTCACTATGTAAGGGTCGCCTCCACTGTAACCATAACCATAGGACTCCACCTATACAAGAAGCCCGAAGGTTCTCATTCTGTTTAAAGTAATTTATTCTGATTTACTAAGGCCTTAAATTTCGGTTTTGGCCGAAATGAAATTCGGCCAAATTTTGGTCGTAGTTTCAACCATTTCAGTCACCAACGTTTTCTATCGGCCATTTCGATGAAGGTCGTAATTTCGGTCACTTCAGGCACATGCCAAAAATGTAATACGATCGAATTTCAGTGAAATTTAATGCCATGTGATTTACAATACAATTTGGCATCAGAGAACTTCCTCCCCCACTCGCCCCATCTCATTCCTCTATGTCGCCGTTAAAGCAAACCCCAGTCCCCAACAAAGCGCCCCCACCCCACGAAGTTCGCGACCGCTGTGTCGCCACCCTTCGCAACCGCTGCTCTACCTCCATCTTCAGGCCACCACCCACCATAGCGTGCAACGCCCTCCAACACTCAGCGAGCTCTCACACATTCCTTCTTCACTAAATATTTATCCGACCACCACCATTAAGCCTCTCTTCGATTCTCCAACCCGCACGAACTTCTACAACAATGCCCTTATGGGATATCAATGCAATCTCCGTCCACAAGCCCCCACAAGTTCTGGTTACCTACTACTCAATGACCTCTGATCATATCCATCTTGGTATAATTTAAAGAGTTATCGTCCACCTTTATATTTTTTGCACGCAAGCTTGGCACCATAATCCAAGATGTCAAAATCATAGGTGACATCTCAAGGATACGAGGGAGGGAGTGCCGACCTACCCTCTTTTGGCTTGATCCCTAAGTTGGACAAGACCAACTATCCCAAGTGGTCTTGAAAGTGCCTAATGATCGTACGCGGATACGATAAGGAACGCATTTTGCTAGAGACAGAGCATGCTGCCAAGACCAAAAATACACCACATAGGCTAAAGATGACGGGATGGTCAGTGTCATTGACAGGATTGCATATAAGCTGGCCTACTACAACCACTCACGATATGAGGACCTTTGTGAAGGCCACATATGGCCAAATGAAGAACTCCAGTAGGATGTTCCAATCCTACTTTGATATGTTGAACATGAAGCAAGCAGGACTTCCGTAGCTGAGTATTTCTCGGTTAGAGTCTATGTTTGAGAGGTATAATGCTTGTGTTCCAGGATTTACATGCCCTCCCCCCCCCAAAAAAAAAGGAACACCGCTAGTATAGTCATTATGGTATCCTTAACAGGACTAGATTCGGGCTATGATGCAGCTTGTGACCAGATTATTGTTGTTGTTGTCCTCACTACTATTGAAGAGGCCTATAGTACACTGAGTCGCCTAGATTTCTCCACCACCACCAGCACTACCATTGAGGTCCAGGGATATATTATTGCACTTGTTTCCCCATATGGGCTAGGAGGCCATGGATCATATAGGAGACATGGTCTGGGTCACTCCAATGTAGGTTGAGACCAAAGCACCATCCAGTGCACTTACTACAACAAGTTGGGGCACACTGAGGTTGTTTACTACAACAAACATGGTTATCTTACTCCTGCTTCTCGAGCCTTCACTACTGAGGGTGATGGATTTCTTGTGGCAGTCCGTAGAGGGGACTTCGAAAATTTAATGTAGTGCATGAACATGCTCCACCTGGGAGAGACTGCGCGCACACACCAAATTGATTTTCCAAATATTGTTGTTATCACTCATATAGGCATATATGTTGGCTTCAAAATAACTTTGCGAAAATAGAATGGTTGATTGATACAGGTGCCTTCACCCACCTATATGCCTACTACATCAGATGTGTCAAGTCCCTCCCGGGTGAACTGAACAGGTTGCATACAGTAGATTTTCTCTTATTAAGGGAAGATAGGGCATCCACCTCACCCCTAACATCAAGCACAATGATGTTCTCTTTGTTCCTGAGTTTCCCAACAGTATGTAGTCAGATTTGCAAAGAGCTCAACGATCGATCTATATTCAATTTTGTTTCTTATGTTTTTTGGGACATGTTGACTAGGATGACAATTAGTGCAGGCCATGAAGAATGAGGTGTCTACCATCTTGTCCACTCATCTAGGACTGCTTCTTACTTTGGAACTCCTTTCGTTGCATCTTCTAGTGCTCTCTGGCATCAATGTTTGTGTCCTCTTTAGGAGCTTCGTCAGGTCCTTCCCCAGCTCCCTCTTGTCAACCTATAGTGTGAGGCGTACCAACTAAGGAAGCATCACAGGAGTTCCTTTCCACCATCCGATACCATTCATTCC
The DNA here is from genome assembly GCA_037367405.1 of Ottelia alismoides. Lineage (NCBI taxonomy): Eukaryota > Viridiplantae > Streptophyta > Magnoliopsida > Alismatales > Hydrocharitaceae > Ottelia > Ottelia alismoides. The sequence continues at coordinate 184,077 of JAZKJV010003824.1, forward strand.
GGTATTCTTTTTGAGCTCATTCATCTTGACGTAGGGGGACCCAACCAATATCGTGATCGTCTGGGAAACAAAAATTATTTAGTTATTGTGGATGACTTCTCTTGTATGTCATGAACCTTAGGAAAAATAAATGAGATGCTTTTCATATTATTATTCGTTTTATAAATGAAATAAAGACTTAGTTTGGTACCACTGTCAAAGTTCTCTGATATGATTATACTAAGGAGTTTCTTTCTCATGGCATGCATCATTTTCAATCCTCTCATGGGATCTTACATCAGACTACTTGTGTCCATACATGACAATAGAATGGAACGGTTGAATGCAAACATCAGCATATCATCGGCATTTCTCGTACCCTGCTCATAGATTATCATGTTCCTTCTACTACAGGGGAGGTACTAACATCACTGCCTCCTTTCTTATAAATTGTATGCCCTCTACTTCTATTGATGAGCAAGTACTCATTGAGGTTCTATTTCCAAGGAAGGCGATATTCCATGTTCCTCCCAATATCTTTGGATATATCATCTTTGTTCATCTCCTTGATCCTAGCAAGGACAAGCTAGGTACCAGAGCAGTGAAATGTGTGCTCCCAGGGTACGTTGGGAATCAGAAGGCCTATAAATGTTATAACCCATGATCCATGAAGCATCAAGCACTACATTTTTATTTGAAATAGTAAATAGGGTGAACACCGCCACAAAGATTTCATTAAAAAGAAGTTTAAATTACATTACTGTGAGCATCAAGCACTACATAAGTGTGATTATTACATTCTTTGACTCCCTTCTCTTCTACTCCAAGTCCGGGACATATGTATCTCTCCCATCATCTTACACTACACCTCTTCATGTTCCATTTTCATAGATTAATCTTTACAGGACTACTACTCGATAAAGACACCATTTATGAGATGGCACCATTTCCTCAAGTTTGCTTTTTTATCTGAATGAGGAGGTCATAGCTCATATAGGGGTCATGGTCATCATCGTTTCATAACAAGACAGAGGATGGAACACAATTCAGTGGCACTTTTTGTGGCAACTTGGACATACTGAGGTTGTATGTTGTAGTAAACATGAGTATCCATCACATGCAGCTCGAGTTGTCACTACTAAGAGTGATTGTCAATCTATGATAGTCTCGAAAGGAGACTTTGAGGATTTGATGCACCAGTTAAACATGTTCAACCATGAAGGTACTACAAGTTTCCGACAAGGCGACCATCCAAGGACCATTGTCATCGTCCCGCTCAGGTATCTACTTTGATTGTTCTGCCAATATTTTTGCAAAATCAAATTGGTTAACGCCTCCACTCATCTGTGCCGAGAAAAGGACTGCTCCGTCAAATGCGACAAGTTAGTGCAAGAACTATACAAGTTATGGATGGCAGATTTTCCCTTATAAAGGGCAAAAGGGACATTCACTTATACCTAATATCAAACTCAACTATGTTTTATTTATTCCTGAGTTTCCTATCAGTCCATGTATGCTAGACGAATTTGGAAGAAACTTACATGTCGAGCTATATTTGATGATGTCTCATGTATTTCTCAAGACACCCTAACTAGAAAGACGATTGGTACGAGTTGTAGGGAATGGGGTGTCTATCACTTAGTTCAATCTAAAAATGCTACCGCATGCTTTAGGACACAATTTCATGCTTCTTTAGGCATCGTATAGCACCAACGCTTTTGTCATCCTTCCCTCTAAAAAATTGTCAATCCTTCCCCAGCTTCCTCCCACTATAAGCATTGAGTTTGCACCACCAAAGTTTGCTTCCTCCTTGTATTGTTCATTCAACCCTCCTTTTTGAACCTATCCACCTTGATGAAAGGACCCATCCCATATCTGTATCGCATGGGAAATCGATATTATCATGTTTTAGTTTATGAAAGCCGGATCTCTACTCCATTATCGTCAAGTTTATAAATGAAATAAAAACTCAAATTGATACCTGCTGGGAAAAAATGAATCGTTCTTTATTCCTGGAACCCTAGGCTCTCTTATATAGAGGAGAGACCTACGGGGAAATTACATAAGATGGATAAGAGAATAGAAAATAGAAAAGTAGTGAAACATAAATATATCTCTACACTCCCCCTCAAGATGGAGCATAGATGTCAATCATGCTCAGCTTGGATGAGCACTTCTGAAGAGGCCCTATGAGCAAAGCCTTAGTGAAGATATCTGCAGTTTGATCCCCAGAGCTGACATGAAAAGTAGAGATTAAACCTTTCTGAATCTTATCCCTTGTATAGTGGCAGTACACTTTAATATGCTTGGTTCTCTCATGAAATGCAGGATTGTTCGCAATGAAGAAGGTTGCCTGATTATCACATTGTAACTGCATAGGAATAGGTATATATATATATGTAAATCTGCTAGTACTGCTCGAACTCACATCATTTTTGTACTAGCTTGTGCCATAGTCCTATATTCAGACTCAACGTTGGACCTGACAACCACAGTTTGCTTCTTACTTTTCCAGGAGATGAGAGAGCTACCAACAAGAACCGCAAAACTCGAAGTGGACTTTCTATCCTTTGGACATCCTGCATAGTCATCATCAGCGCATGCAGACACCGTAAGTATAGTCCTTTTCTAAATAATAATCCTATACCTGGAGAAGACTTTAGGTACCTCAAAATCATATACATCATCCATGTGTACATATCTGGGTTGAACCATGAATTAACTCACCCGGCTAACTGCAAATGATATATCCAGCCTGGTTATAGTAACATAAAGAAGCTTCCCCACTATTTCTCTGTATCTTCTCTTGTCCACCTCCTATGTATCATCATCATATAACCTCATACTAGGATCCATAGGAGTGGTAGCAGGTCGACATCCAATCATGCCTGTCTCAACCAGCATAACTGTCACATACTTCTTTTGGGTCATTACAAGACCTTGCTTATTTCTAGCAAATTCTTACCCGAAGAAATAACATAATGTGCCAAGATTCTTGGTAACAAACTGTCGGCCTAGAAATTCCTTAGCCCTTTTTATCCCATGCATATCATCACATGTAACAAGTATATCATCAGTGTACACCATAATAGCCACTGTAGCTCTAGGAGTTCTCTGTACAAACAACGAATGATCTGCATTCAACCTCTAAAATCCCTGCTTCTCAATTAAATCTGAGAGCTTCTGAAACCATGCCCTTGGACTCTGTTTAAGGTTATATATTGCCTTATGAAATCTGCAAACCTTTGGATACTCCCCCTCAGCCGCAAATCCAGGAGGTTGCTGCATGTAGACTTCTTGTAGGTCTCCATACAAAAAGGCATTTTTAACATCAAGCTGAAAGAGAGGTCAGTCACGACGACAGCAACAGAAAGAAGAATATGTAGAGTAGAATGACGAGCCACTGGGAGAATGTGTCTAGATAATCCACTCCATATGTCTGCGTGAAACTACGAGCAACCAATCTGGCATTATACCTATGCAGACTCCCATCTGCATGGTGTTTAACAGTAAACACCCACTTGCAACTAATAACAGATGCTCCATCACGAGCAGGAACTAAGCTCCACCTATCACGCGACTGTAAGGCAACCATCTCTTCTTCCATAGCTAGTCGCCACCGACTATCCTTCAAAGCCTCCTGTTAAGTCCGTGGAGTTTCCACGGCAGACAATGCAATAGCAAATTTCCTGAATTCGCAAGTCAAGCAAGCAAAGGAGACCATAGATGCTAAAGGATATGAGGCACAGCTACGCTTCTGCTTTCAAAGCGCAATAGGTAAGTCCATATCATCAGCATGTATGCTCGTCCCCTGTAAAGTACCCTCCTCAAGCAAATCATCAGACCCATTGTTAGAAACCATGTATTCAGAACATACCTGATGCGTGCTAGATGACGAGCGATGACCATGAGCAGAAGCATGCCGACGTGTATAATAATGCGACAACGATGAGACAGGGATAAGAGGAGCTGATGTCATGGGAGGAGGTGGAGATGGAGGTGGTGATAATGGTGAAAGTTGTGGTAAAGGAGGTGGTGAAGGTAGTGATGATGGTGGTGGTGGCATGCAGATTTCATCATCGGAATCAGAGGAAGTTAGTCAATCCCTTGTAGGAGAAAAGTACATCACCAACTCGAAAAAGGTGACATCAGCACTAACATAATATTTCACGCGCAATGGATCATAGCATCTTATACCCTTTTCGTGTCGTGGAGTACCCAACAAAGACACAATTGACTGCTCTAGGAGAGAGCTTGTCAAGACCTAGAGACAAATGGTGAACAAAGGCGACAGAGTCAAAAATACGAGGAGTAAGATAGAACAATTCTTTATCAGGAAACGCAAGTGAAAAAGGAATTCTCACTTAAGACAGACGAGGGCATGCGATTCACAAGATAACATGTTGTAAGAACAACATCACCCCAAAAGGAATGCGGAGCACGACTCTAAATGTGAAGATTTTTGGTAACATCAAGTAAATGGCGATGTTTCCTCTCTATAACACCATTTTGCTGGGAAGTATAGGCACACGATATTTGGTGAATAATACCCTGAGTTAAAATATAATTGGAGAGAGCATGAGTGTAGAATTCCAAAACATTATCAATTCTCACAAATTTCACAGAAGAAGAAAACACATTCTGCACTTCATTGACAAATTTTTTATAACATCTCCAACTTCAGACTTATTCTTTAATAAAAAGACCCATGACAAACGAGAGAAGTCATCTACCACTACAAGATAAAACATGTGTCCCTGATGACCGGGAACACGACTTGGACCCCAAATATCACTATGAAATAACTCAAAATGGAGCTAATGTTCCGACTCTGATGACTAGGGAAGGCAGATCGGTGATGCTTTCCCAACTGACATGCTTCACACTGAAAGGATGAGTAATGAGAAATCTGAGGTAGAACACGACACATCTTCTGGAGCGAGAGATGACCAAAGCACAGATGCGACGTAAAAGGTGAGACAGGACCAGCATAATGAGAGGAAATACCAGCCTAAGGTGTTCGAACCAAGCAATAGAGACCACCCTGCTTACGACCACAACCAATCACCTTGCCCGTAAGGATGTCCTGAAATACAAGAGAGAAAGGTTCAAAATAGCTCGATAATGTAGATCCTTTGTAATCTGACTAATAGATAGCAAGTTCATAGAGAAATCATGCGCATGCAATACATTCTGCAAACACAAAGAGGGTGTCAAACAATCTCCCCATGTCCAGTAATCGGGGAATGAGTCTCATTTGCTATAACCACAGTACATCCTGGAGGAACCTGTCTGTATGATGTAAGTTGATCTTTGTCACCACACAAGTGATGTATAGAGCCGAAGTCCATAATATATTGTATAATGTCAGACCCACTACAACCGGTAAGTGCATAAGTACTACCTGAGGTACTAAAAGATGTCGAAGCGGCCACATCTGAGTGACTTCCCGAGGCCGATGAAGATGCACTGGCACTGGTAGGAGGCATAATGTCTCTCAATCGTGCTACTAGTTCGCCAAATCTCTGATCTGAAGAGGAGGCAGCAGGGATCTCAACTTGCTCAGCTACTCGTGCAGAAGCAGGAAATCCATGCTTGGAATAGCATGTGTCCTCTATATGTCCAGCGCGATGGCAGTAAGTACAGGGCTGACAAATACGACCTCCTCTGCCATGAGGTCCACATCCACAAAACTAGAAGGAGCCTCCTCGGCCTCGGGAGGCAGCCATCGCTGAGGAGGTCTGACTAGTAGCAATGGACGGAACTGTGATCCTATTGAGCTTGCGAAAGGCTTCCTCCATGGGAGGAATAGTGGCATCTGCAAGAATCTGGGAATGAGTAGGCTCATACTCAGGATCAAGGGCTATCAGGAATACACCAACCACGGTGGCATTCTTATAAGACTTTTGTTGTTCAAGAGTAGATGTGAGGGCCATGAAGTTGTGGAGCTTCTTGAGCATCCCATGCAAGGATGTGTATAAAGAATGAAGGGGTCGTCCATTCTGCTTGATAGTAAAACTATCGTGTTGAAGTTGCAGAATCTTAGTCACATTCCTTGCCTGAGAATATGTGGCTGCAAGGATATCCCACATCGCCTTAGTGGTGGGTTGATGTAACACATCATTGGTGATCTCTATCGTCAATGTACCTGAAAGCCAAACCTTGGCATATGCATCATCCGCCTCCCATGAGGCGTTAACCCCTGTTGTCTCAGCCGCCTCCTCCTCGGTAAGAATATGTTTCTTACCTGTAGACTTCATGAGGCTCATGAACTGCATAGCACAGAGCTCATAGTTCGTCCCATCCATCTTAACAATCAATGATGGACCTCTAAAAGCGCATGTGGCGAGAACATCGACTTTGTTATCTAACATATCGCCGAATGAAGGAAAAACTTAGGGTTTTATAGACCAAGATGAGTGTCTACAAAGACATATGAGGATTGAATGCATATGTAGACTTATGCAAACAAATCCATCAATCCACAACAGAAGCCAATGTACGGACAGAAGGGCTCATAGCTGCGACTTGTCACCGGTGACGACTAACCATGGCAATAAGATAGTCGGCGACTGTTGAAGAAGCTGACGGCAGCGGCCGGAGGTGAGACCGGCGGTGGCCGGGCCTACAGGCAGTGGCAACAGCCAAATGAACCAGCAGGCAGTGGAACCCAAGGTAGAGAGGGGTGGCGGCGGTGGTGGCGCTCGAGCTAGAGGGAGAAGGCAGCGGCGGTGGCGCTCGATCTAGAGAGAGCGACGATGTTACCCGACAAAGAGGAGGGAAAGGGTGGTGGGTGTGGCTAGGGTTAAGTTACGAGAGCTCCAGCCTAGGACAGCCGCTCTAATACCATGTTGGGAAAAAATGAATCGTTCTTTATTCCTTTAAACCTAGGCTCTCTTATATAGAGGAGAGACCTATGGGTAAATTAGATAAGATAGATAAGAGAACATAAAATAGAAAAAGAAGTACAGAAACATAAATATATCTCTAGAATACCAATGTTAAAACCCTAAAGTTCATAATGCTAGAGAATTCCTTCCACATGATGTGCAATCTTTCCTTTCCCCTTAAAGAATTATACATCGAGCCATTTGTGCCAATACATCACAATAAGATAGGGTTGTTGAAAGAAAACATCGACACATTCTTGGTATTGCCCAAACTTTGCCAATCAGCTATCATGTTCCACCTACATGATGGGGATGTGATCTTTAGTGTTGCTTTCGAACAAATGATATGTCCTCTACCTTCATTGATTAGCAAGTTCCCATTAAGATCCTCTAACTGGGTTAGAGAGTGTTCTATGTTCCTTCTAAATTGTTAGAAAATAGGAATGCGGAAGCGTATCAGAGAAATAAAGAAATAAAATATGAAGAACACGAGATTTAACGTGAAACCCTACTCCCTAAGGAGCGGGATGAAACCACGGAAGAACGCCTCAAAGGGTTGATAGTCTATTGCTTTTCTCATCTTGATACAATGGGTGTGGGGGTCTATATATAGCCCCCACTGAGTCTCCACATCCCACAAACGGTAGATGTGGGACTAAACAACTGGATGGGGTAAATGGATCCTGGAGAGATCCATTTACCCATCTCCCACATAAGTGACGCATAACCAAATACTCCAACACTCCCCTCAAGCTAGAGCATGCAATGCTTAGCTTGGACAAACAGAAAGAAATCTCAAATCACAATGCATGGCACTACAGACAATATCAACTCAACGCACACAACTGTCGGCTGTTGTCGAGGATGTTGCTTCTCATTCAGTGCAGGTGAGGAGGACGAACGGGCTGGAGTGCGAGTCAAACTAGGTGCACCCTGTACTACGCTGTCAGAGTCACCAATTGAAAATGAGTCTCCTCGTCGGAGTACTCTGGCCTGCCACAACATGTGGACAACTGCTCTGTCTCTGAAAAGGGCCGAAAAGAGCGTCGCTAATTATCCATACGCATATATCTGAAGATGGGTCTCCCTCATAAGGACCTCAAAGTGGGTTCTCTCTCATAGAAACCTCGGAAGGATCTCGCACTGGAGTTCACGATCGTTGGAGAATGGAGTCTGAAAGTCTCCTCGATGGAAAATTGAGTCTCTCCCATCTGGCTCAGATAATGATACTCTATTATGGAGTCCCTATGAAACCACATGAAAACCATAGCCAACATAGCATAGGGAATGGGATCTCTACTCTGGAGTCCTTATGGATCACATGAAAACCCTGACCGACAAAACAAGAATGATGGGGACCACAAAACATTGATGGAAAACATGTGCTCATCTGAAAAGACCGCATACATGTGGTGTCTGAAACTGAGGACTCCGAAACATTTTCCTTCGAGTCTGAATATCTGAACTGTAGAGTATGAACATATGGATGGTCTGAAATCTGGAGAATCTGAATCTGGAACAGACCTATGACTCTACACAATACTCCCCCTTTCTCCCATACTTGTCAGAAAATCAACATCGACCAAGTTGGGAGATGACAACAAAATGGGGAAAAAATAGAAACCAAAAAAGCCGACTTCATTTTTTCTTCAGCTTTTCAAAACATTTTTTTGTAACCATTTTTTAAGCCGTTTCATTTTTTACGGCTTTTCTCAATCATTTTTTTCATCTATCTTACTATTTTTTTTAATAGTTGTCACTTCTTTTTTTTCAAATAGGCTGATTACATCATTTTTTCGGCTTTTCATCTTCTTCCCCTTTTTGCAAATAAAATCGTAGCCCCATCATTTTCAATCCAATTTGGGCCTACAAAAGAAACACAACTGTGGCCTTCTTTTTTTCTAACACACCGGCCCAACACGGCCCTTTCTCCCCTATTTAGGGTTCCCGCTTGGGAACCCCTCTTCATGAAGACCCCACCCCCGAAGGGGTTCGACTGTTGCCACCAGGAGGAGATGGGCTCCCCGCGCGTCGCCATCGCATGTTGCCACCAGGAAGGCGAGGAGGTGACTCTTCCGCCTGGAGAGGAGGAGCCAATTTGGAGGAGCGAGGGCAGTGTTTTGGCTTTGAGGGCGCCGCCATTGCTTGTTTAATATCTCATCGTCGATCGGAGCTTAGGTTGGAACCGCCTGGAGGAAGATTCATGTGGGATCGACGCTGCCTGAGAGGGCTTGTGAACAGAGATTGGAGTCGCCGACCTTCTAGGCTTGAGAGCGGCGTTGAGGCACCAAGCGGGATGCGCAAGTACATCGCGCCTACAAAGGGGATGATCCTTTGCCGTGGGCCGAAGAGGAGGCCTCGCCGCAGCCTCCCTTTTTTTCGACGTATAAGCGGAGCAGGCTGCATGGAGCTCGCCAGCTTGTTCTGCTGCATACCAGTGGGCCACAACATGAACTTGGATTTGGGTTCCGTCGAGAACCCTATTGCTGAAGATGGAGGTGGAGCCCTGGATTATGGCTCACGGCTGAAGATGTCGCCTGCAGGAGATACCATCTTGGAGGAAGGTGGCTATCGGAGTCAACTGCTCCTCCTGAGATCTGGATTTTTGCCGCAGGGAGATTGATGCCTTGGGGATCTGCCGATGATGATTGACGAACAGAAATAAGGGTTTTAATAGAAACCCTAGAACTTGGACAGAACTTGAACAAATAATAACTATCTTCAAGAACAATCGATAATCGAATCTCGAATAAAACTAACAACATAGCAATGATTCTTCAAGAATCGAACCCGCTCTGATACCATGTTAGAAAATAGGAATGATACATAATCTTCAAACAACAATCGGACATGCTCTTGATAATCGAATCTCGAAAAAAAATCCTTAAGAACAAAACCTCGAGAATCAAACCCGCACGGATACCATGTTAGAAAATAGGAATGCGAAAGAGTATCAGAGAAATAAAGAAATAAAATATGAATAACACGAGATTTAATGTGGAACCCTACTCCCTAAGGAGCGGGATGAAACCACGAGAGAACACCTCAAAGGGATGATAGTCTATTGCTTTTCTCATATGGATACAATGGTTGTGGGGGTCTATATATAGCCCCCACTGAGTCTCCACATCCCACAGACGGTAGATGTGGGACTAAACAACTGGATGGGGTAAATGGATCTGGAGAGATCCATTTACCCATCTCCCACATAAACGACGCATAACTAAATACTCCAACATAAACTATTTGGGTGTGTGACCTTTATTCACATCCATGGCCTTGGTAAGGATAAACTAATAGCAAGGGTGGTCAAATGTGTCTTCTTAGGGTATGCCAGAAATCGAAAAGGATATTATTTCTATGATCTTAAATTAGGGAAGCACTATATTAATGCGAGCATTATCTTCTTTCAATCAGTTCCTTTCTATTCCAAAATTGGTAATCATGTCTCTAAATCCTACTATTTTAGAAATTGCAATGATAATCCTTATCATTCCATAACATGTTCAGTACAGCAGTGGAAAAATCCTTCTGAGCCAGCACTACCTCTCATCAAGGCAAGTCCTTTGACTTAGGATTTACTGACTGATAGCATTTCTCCTAACATAGACACAGAAACAAGGTCAGGAGACAGCCAGGTAGTTGATGCAGAAGATCTCCCTGTAGCTCTCAGAAAAAGGATGGATCAAGATATTAAATATTAGCTTCGATCACCATATCGATGGCTGGTCGAAAAGGATATTTGACTAAAATTTGGTGGAATTTCGATTGAAATTTCGACTATTTTGATCACCAATGCTTCTACCGACAGCCTTAAAGGCTGGAATTTCAGCCATTTTAGTCGAACTTTGGCCACATCGAAATCGACATTCGATCGAATTTCAGGGAAATTTGATGCCATGGGATGAACATGTATACCAAGTACCTTATTGCAGCCACTATTTCTTTCTCGAATCTTGAATCATCTTACAAATCGTTTGTTAAGGTCATACCCGCCACAGATATCCCTTACAATCATAATGGGGCATTTCGTGATACCATGTGATAACCTGTAGTGGAAGAAGAAATGGCCAATCTTATCTCATACAACACACAGTAGCTAGTCGATCCACCTAGTAATGAAAAGACGATTGGATCTAAAGTAGCCTTTACAATCAAATATAACACAAATGGATCGACTACTCAATACAAGGCTCAATTAGCCCCTATATACAGACATACAGTATTGACTTCTTCAATATTCTCCACGATCGCCCATGTTTCCATATTATAGATTATTATCTCAACATACAATTAGATTGGCCTTTGCACCAAGGAGATGTGAAGAATGCATATGTATATTTCAAGCTATGGGAGGTGGTATATTTGCATCAACCACCTGACTTCAAGGCTCAAAGAGAGTGTTGGAAAAAGTATGCTTACTAAGCAAAGCCATCTGTACGCATATACAGAGCTCTTAAGCCAGCTTTCAAAAATTATCAGAGATCTCAGAAGGATGGGTCTCTCTAGGCTATTATGAGATCATTCCTTAAACATGCAAACGAACAGAAAATGAACTATAACGATGTTGGTTTATGTCAATGATATCATCCGCACAAGAGATGACTTCAAAGTCATTACAGAGGTTAAGAAACAACTAGCCAAACAATTCGTGATCAAAGATTCAGGCCCTTTGATATAATTTCTTGAGATTGGGTCTAGTTATGTCTTGAAAGTATGCTACAAATCTACTATAGGAGACCGGAGTGCTCGGGTTTAAGCAATCACAGATGCTTATGGATCCCCAAGCATGCATCTATGAACCAAGAATAATTGGATATACAAGCTGCTACAGATGGTTAGTTGGCAAGCTACTTTATCTAACCATCACATGACCAGATATATCACCTGCAATAGGCAAGCTAATTCAATTCACTGACTCTCCTCCCTCAGTTCACTTTGATGCATGTATGATGGTCTTGAGATATATCAAGTCCTCTCTGAGAAAAGACCTTGTTCTCATAGAAGGCAACACTTTTGATCTCATACCATATTATAATGCAGATTAAGGAGGATGTATGCTAGATAGAAAATCATATTATCTGGCAGGGAACTTGGTAACTTGGACGAGCAAGAAACAAACAGATGTCTCATGCTCAAATGTTGAGAACAAATATAGAGGTATGGCTCATACTACAATAGAACTATTATGGATTTGATCTGTACTCAGAAATCTTCATATAGTTCTTGCCACATTATAGAGATCATGTGCGATAATCGAGCAATAGTACATATAACCAACAACCTTATATTTCATGGGCGTATTAAATATGTTGAAGTTGACTGCCATTACACCCTAAGTCTCACCTTCTACATATCAAAGTGTCAGTATTGTAAAAGTTGTACGACTGACCCAAATAGTAGGTTCGACTAGTCTAGTCAGTGGGGTGGCCGACCGAGTACTGACTAATTCCGGCTTGGTCCACTAGTCGAGCGATTTTTGCTTCGAGATACCATATTTTTTAATTTTTTGCTTTTTTAAAAGAAAATTTATTCTAATAAGCTTAGTGTTTTATTAAAATTCAATTACTTCTTTATTTTATTATGATAGTAAAGAAATGTACATATCTATGTATAAGAATGTACTAAGCCTTCTCCCACTATAAGTAGGGTCGGCTACATGAATTCTTGCTCAAATCCATGTGGAAAGATTCGACTATTTTTTACGCTGGTTGTCGACTACCTAACACAACCCCTGCAAGAGTGGGATTTGAACCCTGATCTTTTCTGTGGTAGACACACTGTACTACCACTAGACCATTAAGTGGGTTCTATATCTATGTATAAGAATATATGTATAAAATGATGTATATGTTTAAAATAATTTAAAAATTCAAAGTTGATTAAAGCTCAGCTAAATTCGATTAATCTCCCGACTGTTGATTAATCTTTAGTATGTGACCCAGCCAACCGAGTACTGACTACCAACTTTTGCAACCTTAAGGGCATGTTTTGTAACTGGGTTGGGTTAGGTTGGGTTGGAGTAACCTCCTGTGAATAGTAGTTGTTTGAATGGTTAGGAGGATAGGAGAGAGCTGGAATGATAAATGTGATGTGATGTGACATTGATTATGTGTTATATTAACTTTTTTAATGATTGTAATATTTTTTATGTTAACTTTTTTATTTGATCGTGGTTAAAAATATTATAACAAAAAAATTGCGTGGTCCATACAACTATATCCAACCCAGGAATGCAGGGATAAAGCATGGGGTATGCCACGTTACCCCGGTAACCTGGCAACCAAACGAGCCTAAAGTGTCAATATTTTCACCAAACAATTCGCAACTCAAGATACAAAATTTGAAAATGTTTTTTTGAAAGGAAAAGGGGTGAGACATCGAGAAAGCACCCGCCCGAAATCTTGTATATATTCACAGTATCAAACCATAATAGTTATAAGGACCAAAAGGCATGCAAGCGTCTAGCATGCTCTAAAATATTCTCTATGTATATTCTCTCTCCACGGAATATGGACCCATTCTGCATAAGCCACGAAGGTCATCTTGTCAAGGCTAATCTCATGACCTAGTTTATAATAGACTCCTAAAACCAACCTAATAAAAATTTGACTCCGAATCACCAGGCATCGCAGACCATACCTCCTTCAAAACAAAGCAACATAAGAATTATAGATGTTCAATGTCCTTTGATGTACATTATTGGCAAGAACCCTCGATGCTAGGGAAATCCTGGCTCTATGCTCTCCAATAATCAGTTGATCCCTCCTCAAAAACTATAGGAAAATTCATACTTGTAGTGTCACCTTTTATCTCTACAGATCCTTGGAATGATCTGAAGCAATTCTCGGATCAAAGACCGTCAGCAAGAAAAAGCTTTGCACGCCTTCTGCATTGTGAAATGTTCATCTGCCCATGTCTAATGATCGATAGTTTCCAAAAGTCTCCCAACCTTAGCCAAGACCTCCAAAAAGAAGCAAAAATTCCGCAAAATATTGATATGTTAGAGAAATACGAGATCTTGGGAAACAACCATCATCCTCCCTGCAATCCCCCCATAGTGCAACAAGCATTAGATGTCAAAGAAAACAACCATGGAAAACAAACCCCAAGAACCCTATGGCATGTCCAATCATATGTACAAAAGCGGAACATAGTGCCATCATCCAGTATAGGTTTCATGAGTGGGGGCTACACGAGGGGAGAATTGAACCAATGCCCCTTAGAACTTAGAAGGCATAGGCACTGCATCAACCTGTGTCGAGAGATTAATCGAAATCTCATAAATAGAGTGAAGCATCCTACACAACATGTCAGATCCATCACCCTACATGTGAGTCATCCATTTAGCCAACAACACTCCATTCATCATCTCCTCCAAACTCGAAATCCCTGGACCATCATCCTCCTCCATGTGCAATAGGGTCTTCCACCCACCATAGCTATCCCATGTGCCTCCCTAGAGGAAGCCCAAAAAATTTCCTCATCAACACCTCCAACCTCCTAACTCCAGCAGGAATAAAGCATAGAAAGGAAGAAAATAGAGATAGCAGACAGCACCCCTTTCAAAAGCACCAGACGGTCACCTCTCGACAAAGAAAATACAATCTAACTAGCCAACTTCCACTCCCTCTCGATTACATGGAACCAATATGACTGCTTCGACAGCCCATCCATCATAGATGGCCCTCCATAAGGCACCGAGAGCACCCCTTGATGTGTCCAAAGGCAACCTTACATCCCTCAACTTCCTCCTTGCTCATAACCATCCCAAATAGCTCAAGCACAATGGCCAACTTCCTCCCCGCACATAACCATCCCAAATAGCTCAAGTACAATGGCCACTCTCTCATACGGTCCACATCTCCCTCCATAAAAAAGATAATGTCATCAGCATACTGAAGGACAGGCACAGACACATCACCAACACTGAAACCTGCCACAAAACCTCCCTCATTGGCATTAGTAACCATTTGCGCTAGGGCATCAACAATAAGAAAAGTCATGGAGTATGTGTCCATATGTGGGTAATTGGATCTCTTCAGGGTCCAATTACCACATGCACCTATGTAAGTCCCGCATCGTCTAGTAGTGGAACTTAGTAATTATGGTGGGCCATATAAGAAGCCACACACCACATGTATTCATTGAGAGAGCAATAACTAAATATCCGACCCTTGGGAGGCCTTCTCCCGTGGTTACATCCCGCTCCATATGGAGTAGGGTTACACGTAAATATTGGTACTTTTCATGTTCTTTATTCTCTATCTCTGATTATAACACTTAAGCATTGTTGTTTTCTACATGGTATAAGAGTAGGTTCGATTATGGTTATTTGATTTTTAAACATTTATTGTTCGCATTGTTCAAGTTCTGAAAATCTCGAAGTTTGTTCTGCGCATATGCACAAGTTCTGAAGATTTATCTTGAAGTTTGTTCGTCGAGTTCATGTTCAATAGCAAGAAAATTTTGCTTGTTGAACCCTAATCTTCCAATCAAGTCTGAGTTTGCCGAGATGATTATGTTTTTTATTATGAGAAGATAGTGCTGCAACGGTCAACGATATAGGCTTAAACCCAAGCGACGACGTAAAAGATGAAGGAGTAGGGATCATCGGCTTGAAGGGGAGATTGAAAAACCCCATGCATGAACGCGTATCCCAGAACCTTAGATTGTTCACGCCTTCATATTATTATGCCCGATAGGAACCCTGTTGCCCACAGTAGAAGAAGATTTCCCATTAGCCTTCATCTTCAGGTGAGCCAAACCCAAAGGCCTTCGCTAGCGAGCCATCCTCCTCGAAGTTCCCCACTCCATGCATACCTCTTATCTTGGTGCCGCCTCCACGAAGCGCGCCTCTAGGACCTCATCATCTCCAGCGCCCATGTGTGTCTTCTCCTATGTAGGCATCGGGATCCATGCAATTTCAAGATCTCGCATACCTTCTCCGAGGAGGGAGACCACCTCCTCCGATCTTGCAAGCAAGGGAGCCCCAAGTGGCACTTCCCTCTCGAAGCCTCTCCATCAATGCAACATACAGCACTGCCTCTTCCCTCACGCGTGCAAAGCCAAGGAAAGTAAGAGTTGGTCCAATCTGGGCTGCTTCTAAAAAGAAAAGGAGAGGTATTTCAAACCCTCCAATGGGGCTTTAATGGCCCACTGCTGCTATATTCGGAAAAAAAAAAGAAAACAGAGATGGCAAAGGAAAAAATCGATAAAGGAAAAAAGAAAAACCGAAAAAAAAAGGAAGATGACTTATTTATAAAAGGGAGAAGATGAGATTGTGGTTTGTTTTCCCCTCTTTGGTTCTTCTCCCAACTTGACCGACATCATCTTTTTCCGGCAAGTATGGGAGAAAGGGGGAGCCTTATATAGAGTTCTCAAGTTCAGATTTCCGACTCTACTAGTTCGAGGCACTCCATGTTCGAGTGATCCAATTTTTTAGAGTTCTCTTACGAGGAGACTCATTCTAGTTTTAGTGACTCTGATATACATAGAGCACAAATTCTCCGGCAAGGAGACGCATTCCGGTTCATGTGACTCTACACAATACAGAGTACATGTTCTCTGACGAGGAGACTCGGTTCAGTTCTAGTGATTGTGTATAGTACAAAGCACGCCTTCTCCAATAAGGAGACTCATTCCAGTTCAGGTGACTCTACGCAGTATAGAGCACATGTTCTCCAACGAGGCGACTAAGTTCAATTTTGGTAACTCTGGTAGATACAATATAGAGCACACATTCGTGGAGATTTTTCACTTTAGTCCTTCAAACTCTTCTCACCAGCATGACATAAGAAGCAACGCCTTCAGGAGGGAACCAGCAAAGTTTGTGTTGAGTTGATATGTCCATAGTGTATTGTATTATATGAGTGAGTGCTTTCTTTCTTTTTATCCAAGCTAAGCATTGCATGCTCCAGCTAGAGGGAGAGTGTTAGAGTATGCATCCAAAGGGGGTAATTGGATCAATCTAGGGTCCAATTACCACATACACCTATGTTAGTCCCACATCATCTATTAGTGGAACTTGTTCATTATGGTGGAGCTATATAAGAAGCCACACACCACATGTATTCATTAAAAGAGTACTAATAGAATGTTGAGAGTTCTATGTTATGTTAATATTTCAAAGTTTATTTATTTCTCTATCCTTAGTATGTAATTAACCCATTAGGGTTTCCCTCCTCTATATAAGAGAACCACTAGGCTTTAAACGAAGCATTCTCTTCAACATGGTATCGGAGCAACAGTCATAGACTGGAGCCCTAAGCCACACCTCCTCAACCCTACCTCCAGCCTTGTCTCGCCTCGATTTAGCGACGCAACTGCAACACAGCTGTACGTCCTTGCCTTAGTGGCAGTCGCCGCTACTCCAAGCGGTAGCCCAACTGCAGCCTAGCCCTCACGACTGTTGTAGGCAGTAGCCCAACCACCCAAGACGTAAGCCACTACCCTAGCGGCAGCCGCTGCTATTCCAAGCGGCAACTAGCCGCAGCCTAGCCCAGCCCTCGTGACTGCTCAAGGCGGCAGCCCAATCACGTACGGTTGCTCTAAGCAGCAGCCCATCTGCTCACCGCTGCCCTATCGGCATTTCTGTCGCCTGCTGCTACCCAAGCAATTGTCGTCACTGCTCTAACATCAGTCCTAGGGTGTTGATGGTTTCATCTATAGCTCCATAGCTGACGAGCGCCATCCGATGTTGATCGGTGGCTCTTGTACTACCCTGAATTTGCAATTTTTGGTCTGATTTCACCATTTTTCAGACCAAAATTATACTTTTCCTCAACATCTGTCTAGGATTGGTTGTGGTATGAGTCTACGCCCTCAACCACCATTTTTCATGTCTGTGTAGACGCTTCACAATCTATTTAAGGTCCCAGTTGTTTGTCTACGATGTTAGAAAGCGGAGTTGATATACCATCTACAGGTGCCTTCAACGGTCCAACACCTATTGTCAAGATAGATGGCACAAACTATGAGTTCTGGGCGTTGTAATTCATGAATATACCACAAAGCCATCATAAGAAGCATATTCTGACGCAGGATGAGTCGGTTAACAAGACAGGAACCAACGCCTCACGGGAAGCAGATGATGCATATGCCAAGGTGTGCCTATCTGGCAAGGTTCAGGAAAGCGATATGCATATGCGTTCAGATAGGTCACTGAATAGCGTTTAAGCGGTATGCGGGGGCATATGCGGGATATATGCGGTTCTACGCGGTTTCCTAATTTTTTATTTAAAAATAAATAAATATATACAAAAGTGACTACAACAGAACTACATTTATGTATAATTGTGGTCCAACAGAAGATCTAAGAAAGACAACTTTCATATAGGGTTCAAAACCATCTCTATCAATCAAATATCAATACTTCAATAGAACGGTTAGCACACAAAATAATTGACAACAATTGACAAAATAGAAAAGTTAGCACATAAAATGCCTCTATTGTTGAATATAATTTCATTTATCTCTGTCGTTATATTTATAATTGATCCTCCATCAAAAGTACCAAACTTTACATATAATATATTGCATTCATAATAACTATTACTTGACTAAATTAGTTTGCTAAATTATTACTACATTATTCTTTTTCTTCCTTGCGTGTTTACTCCAATCTCGCAGTACAACTACTTTGATGATGGATTTAAATGGTCATGGAATGGTTGGGTTACATGCAAAAGCAAGGAAAACGTGGCACAAATAACACAATAAAAACATGGCACAAAGTAAAAAAATAAATAAATAAATAAATGTGTATGTGGCCGCACAGACCGCATATGCGGCCGCACAGCCCGCATATGCGGCCCGCATAAGCGCGCAGGGCACATAATGGGGGGCTTCATGAAAGCGGTGCGCTGAGGGCACCGCATATGCATATGCGGCCGCATATACGGCCGCATGGGCCGCTTTCGTGAACACTGCTATCTGGTACTGTCTGTATTGAAATAGCCAATGATATCTTGAGTCAACCCACAGCAAAGACGATGTGGGATATCCTTACAGGAGCATATTCTCGAGCGAGGAATGAGTCAAAGATATTACAACTCCAGCATGATATCTTTACGACCAAACAGGGTGATTGTCCTCTTCACGTCATGTATACATATTTGAGGAGTATGTTCGAGCGACTCCAAAGCTACATGCCCCTGACGACCTCACCAAAGCAGCATAAGGCCTATAGAGATTTTGTCATGACCAGGAAGTTTCCGGCTACCCTTAACCCAGAATATAATTCGGCTCGCTCTCAGCTTCTCACCGACACTACCATACCTCTTATGGAGGAAGCGTACCCCAAGATGAGTCGATTGAGTATCCCCTTTGCCACGTCTACCTAGATATGGAGGAAGCGTACCCCAAGATAAGCTGATTGAGTATCCCTTTTGCCACGTATACTCAGACATCGTCGGCTATGGCAGCTTCCCTTGACAGAGGTGGTTCATCTTCATTTAGAGTATGTTTGGTTACTGTGATGGGGTGGGTTGGGGTAACCTCCTGTGAATAACAGTTGTTTGAATGTTTATGGGGGTTGGAGAGGGTTGGAATAAGGAATGTGATGTGATGTCACATTGATTTATTATGGAATTCCAACCTAAGAATACAGGGGGGTAAACCGGGTTACCCCGGGGTAACCCGATAACCAAACGGACCCTTATAGGATGTGGCACATGTGGCAGAGACATCTCACGTGACATACTGCCACCAATCAGGCCACTTAGAGGACACGTGCTACTTCAAGCACGGCTTCCCATCATCGACCCGTGCTGCTAAGCAGGTTCAGACTACTCAAGATCTTATCGATCATCGTTACGATGATTTCGTTGCTCATCTGAGAGAGATCATACCACCAGTCGTCAGATCTAGTATCGATCCATCAGATATTGCAGCCTATACTTCTACTAGTACTTCAGGTATACTCATGTATTTACTAGTCGCCTTAGACCAGATCCTTTGAAATGGATAATAGATTCTGGAGCGTCACATCATCTATGTGGAGATCGCTTGCTGTCTGGTACTTATAGTCCAGCACAATCAGGTAGATCAGTAGTGATTGTTGATAGGACACATTCCCATATTATTCGATAGGGGGAGGTTCAATTGACTCCCTCCATACGTCGACATAACATTCTTCATGCACATGCCTTCTCCATGAATTTACTATCTATCAGTCAGATTACAAAAGATTTACATTGTCGTGCTATATTTGACCTTAGTTCCCTTGTTTTTTAGGATATACTCACGGGCAGGGTGATTGGATGTGGCCGTGAACATGGAGGATTGTATAGGTTGACCCAACCTCCTTATGTTGGCGCCACTTCTCTTTCTGCATAGTCGATTTCCCCCTACATGTGGCACTCTACACTCCGGGTTCTTCTCTGTTGCAATCACACAGAATTGGCCTCTGTATCAGCTCAATGTAATGAATGCATTCCTATATGTTGATCTACAAGAGGAAGTTTACATGCAGCAGTCACCTGGGTTCGTTGTTGAGGGGGAGTATCAGAAGGTGTGCAGACTTCATAAGACAATCTATGGCCTTAAGAAGAGTCCAAGAGCTCTCGGATGTGATATAAAAAAAGGTTCATGAGATCAATTGCAGATTACTCCTTGTTTGTTTAGAGGTCCCAGAATGGTATTGTTGCTAAACTGGTGTATGTTGATGATATCATCATTGCATGTGTACAGGACATTGAAGTAGCTAAGGTTTTTCTTGGACAACAGTTTGTTACCAAGGACCTTAGCAACATACACTACTTCCTTGGACTGGAGTTCGCCAGGAACCAACGAGGTCTTGAGATAACCTAGAGGAAGTATGTTACGAACCTTCTCTCAGGGATAGGGATGGCAGATTGCAAGCTAGCCACTACTCCAATGGACTCGAGCATGAAGCTATATGATGGTGGCACTGAGGAAGTAGACAAGAGGAGATACATGGAGCTTGTTGGAAAGCTCCTATATGTGGCCATCACCAAGCTTGAGATATCTTTTGCAGTGGGCAAAATGAGTCAGTTCATACGGCAGCCTAGACAGGCATATATGGATGTAGTCCATATGATTCTAAGGTATCTAAAGACCTCAATTGGCATTAGTCTTTTATTTAGCAGAGGCACATCCCTTGTTGTTACAGCTTGTGCAAATGCAGACTATGCAGGATGTCCCAAGGACATGAAGTCTACTTCTTGTTTTGTTGTGTTCATAGGGAATTCATTGGTATCATGGAAGAGCAAGAAGCATACAGTTGTCACCTGATCTGGTGCAAAATCAGATACAGAGCTATGGTACAAGGGAGTACAGAGATGATGTGGGTTAGATCCGTTCTGACTGACATATCTATTGAGGTGCCTTTTTCCATGCACACTTCCAATGCGACAACCATGTTGCATTGTTTATTGCCAACAATCCAACCTTCCATGTGAGAACCAAGCATATCGAGGTAGATTGTCAATATACTCGAGACATGATTCAGAAAAGTCTCATTTCTACATACTCATGTTAGCTCAAGTGAGCAGACAGGAGACGTGATCACCAAGGCTTTATCCCAAGGACCCTTTCAGAGAAGTTCTAAGATGAGCCTAATATACATCTATGCTCCATCTTGAGAGGGAGTGTTGAAAGTTTTATATTATGTTACTATTATACAGTGAATTTATCTCTATGTCCTTAGTATGTAATTCACACATTCGAGTTTCTATCCTCTGTATAAGAGAACCATTGGGCTCTATGAATAAACAATGAAGCATTCTCTTATACATAGAATATCCGACCCTTTTTATTCAAAAATAGGAGAAACACTCCGGAGGTGTCCATGCCATAAATATATTAATAAAATAAGGTAAGGACTTACAACCGAAGGTCTTAAGAAGAGATCTAGCAAGATGAGCTACATTGTCTACATAAAACCTATCTGACCAGAAAATAATTGCATTGTGAGACATCCATATCGCCCAAATGGTGGCATATAGGGCGCAAAAGCTACTCCATGGGCCTAAGATGGTTGTCCACCAGCACATTTCAGAAGCCAATATAGAGGAGAGATCAACCCAATGAATATCTGCAGCAGCCTTAACCTCCTGGATGCAAGTGCATGAGTAGAAGAGGTGGTCCAGGTCCTCGTTGCTGCTACCACATGCGGAGGAGGTGGTGTCACCATCCTGCACAAGCGTGGATCTTCTGATCTTAGTGAGGATCCGCTCTCGCATATGCATCCATAGAAAATCTTCAGCCTGAGTGGGACCTTGAGGGTCCAGATCAGATTGCAGTCACACTCCAAAATGTCTGGATCAAAGATCAAACTAGAGGAGAGCGCATGGTAAGCATTCTTCGCGGAGAAATACTCATCTCGCCAAACCCAATGATCGCGGATCAAAGATCAAATTGAAGGAAAACGCCTGGTAAGCCTTCTTCACGGAGAAATACCCATCTCGCAAAACCCAATGATCGTAGCCCCCAAAAATGGGTCCGAGAAGTACGCAATCGCCTCAGACAGATGCAGGAACTCATTATAACGTTGATTAAACAGAGGAAATGAGAAAAGTGGCACCCGCTGACCATCCACCCTGGCCTCCCTGAGAGGCAGGTCACGATTCTCTGCCAGCGAGTATAAGCCAAGAAATCGTTCCTGGATCAGCCCACCACCAGACCACTTATCTTTCAAGAAAAGAAAAAATTCTCCGTCGCCCACAACTGGACACATTTGTAGGGAATCTCATGAGCAACCATGCAAATCCCCTTCTAAAACGCCAAAGCGAGGTAAAGGGAGGAGTCTGCCACCAGCAGTTGTCCCCTAATGTTATAGATGTCTCTAGTGACCTGCAGGGAAGGTCCCCCCCTTACCTCACAAAAGTGGCACCCACTTTAGCAAAAGAGCCTTGTTCATCTCCCACAATCAAAGAACACCAAGTCCTTCATGATCATGTATTGAGGTGACCATCTCTCAATTCACCAAATGTATCCCTCTCGATTGCCCATTATTCATACCCTAAAAAATGTCAAACGCAAGCATTCATGCACTTACATATACCCACTGGTAGTATCCTCACAGAGATGAAAAAGATAGGGACAGCTGCAAGAATCGCCTTCAACAAAACAAGTCTCCCATATGAGAAAGACAAGAAGCCTTACAACCCGCCAGTTTGCGCTCAAGCCTCTCGATCACTGGAGCCCAGTCCGACTGCGTCAATCTTCCACAAGTGAGGGTAAATCCAAGATACGCCATGGGCGAGACGCCAACGCACTTCTCATTCTCAGCATCAGAGAAACCAAAGGGCACAAAGGTAGACTTAGTTCTATTTAATGCCAAATCGAAGAGCTCCCTAAAGATGTCCATCATGGTGCTCTTAGCCTTGACCTCCACACATCCCTCCTCAATAAAAAAGATGGTATCATCAGCATACTATAAAAGAGGGATAGAGATATCTCCCTTAGTAAAACTCGCGACCCTGCCACATTGAATCACATGCATAGTCATAATGGCAAGCACATCCGCAGCAAGAACAAAAAGCAACGGTGCCAAGGGGAACCCCTGGCGAACCCCTCTCTGCAGTTGGATGAAACCTCCCTCCAGGTGGCCATTGATCAAGACCAAGAAAGATGAGGTAGTTACACATCTATTCATCTTATCCAAAGTTGTGGGAACCCACGCTTCGCCAACACCAACCATAGAAGCTATCAGTCAACTCAATCATATGCCTTTGAAAGTCAACCTTCCACAGCAAGCCCTTCCCCTTCCTTCTCTTCCAGTCACTAACCATTTCAAACGCCATCATAATAGTATCCATCATCAAACGCTCAAGGATGAAAGCCAACCACATCAGAGCAACCAGGTCCTCCAGAACAATACTCGAGTGGTTTGACAGGACCTTGGCGATAATCAAATACATTGCATTGGACAAGGCAATGGACTAGAAGACCTCGATTCTTTCCGCCCCCTCCTTGGGCATGAGGAAAAGCAATGCTTTGTTTATCGTATTAAAACCATGGTTGGCCACCGCAAACTCGCCCATCACCATCATCGGTCGTCCTAGACAACACCCCATAATGCCTTAAAGAACTACACCGAGAAACCGTCAGGGCCCGATGCCCCCTCCGCATTCAACACCCAAAATGTCGACCAGATCTCATCCAAAGCAAAATCTCTGATAAGTACAGCATGTTGGTTGGGCAAAACACAAGATGCTCCTTGACCAAGACATCTTCAGGCCCTGGCGGGCATTCTACGGGTCATGTGATGAAAGTATTGAACGATCGCCCTACCAACCTTGCGATCTCCCTCATGGAGGTCTCCCATAACGAAAACATCATGGATGAAATTGTGGTGATGCCTCCCATTTGACATTGCATGAAAGAACCTTGTATTTGCATCCCCCCTCCTTGATCCAGGTTTGTCCGGACCTCTGGCGCCATTCCACCTCATGCTTCTTGTCCTCCTCAAGTATGATATGCTAGTTTGCATCTCTCAAGCACCTCCAAGTGAGACAGCTTGCATGTGTCCTCCATTCTGTCCAGGACAACAATCACATTTTGTATCGCAACACGACATGCAAACGACTCTCACGATTTGCCTTCTTGAAGTCAGTGAATCTTTAATGCAGCGCCTCCAGCTTGGCGAAAAGTCGACGTGTAGCTGACTATCCCCCTCAAAGAAGACCAAAAGTTCTGCACCATCTCTCGAAACCATCCTCCAGGAGACAGGACTTCTCGAATTTGAAAAAAAGACCGAGGGATAGTTTCCTCCCTAGATGACCACAAGATCGACATATGGTCGGATATGGACCGTGGCAGCGCAAAGACCCTAGCCAACAGAAAGCTCAACATGGGCTCCCCAGAACCAAGGAGACAATACAATCTGGACTTAAAGCGAGAACTACGCCACGTGTAGGTACAATCCGACGCGTCCAAGACATTGAGTGGGAGATCGTTCACAACATCAAAGATATCAGTTGAATCCAGATCATGCCTCCCGCGTGACTCTGAGTAGTTGGTAGATAGGAGGGTGACATTGAAGTCACCACCAACCAACCGTCTGATGGAAAGAAGTGCATGACTTCCCTCAAGTCTGCCTACAACTATGAACGGAATTGGCAGTCAACTAGACCATACATACAAGTGACAGCAATGGTAGACCACGTTTTCTTGTTCTTCAGCACCACCGAGACCACATGATTGCCCAAAAGCTCATATTCATAGATAAAGAGGTTCCCACTCCAAGCCACAAGTAACCCACCAGCATTGGCAACTATAGCTATGGCTCTATACTCCGAAAGGTAAGTCCCCTAACCAAGGACCATAATTGGTCCGTCCATGACTGAACCTTCATCTCCTGCAACAAAATGATACCATGTCATTCCGAGAGAAGGCGTTATGTTGCCCCTCTCTTCGTTTATACTACTACATGCTTCGTTGTCTTTGTAGGGAGTTCATTTATTTCATGGAAGAGTAAGAAACGACGGTTGTTGCTAGATCTAGTGCTGAAATAGAATACAGAGCCGTGGAACAGATATGATGTGGATCAAATCCATCCTGACTGACTTGACTATTGAGGTGTCACTTCCCATGCACCTCCAATGCGACAACCAGACCGCCTTATCCATAGCCAATAATCCAGCCTTCCATGAAAGAAATAAGCATATCGAGGTCGACTATCATTACACTCAAGATATGATTCATAAATGATTTATCTCCACCTCTCATGTTACTTCAGGAGATCAGACTGCAGATATGTTCACCAAAACACTTATTAGATGCAGATGCAAGGACGTCGTGGAGGATGCGGACCACATTTTCTTTGGTTGCAGGTCTTCGGCCATTGTGGGATTCACCAAAACACTTATTAGAGGCTATTTCCATCATTGTTATTCCAAGCTGAGCATGATAGACATATATGCTCCAGCTTAAGCGGGAGTGTTAAGATAGTTGTTTTTATATCTCCTTTATTCATATTTCTTATTCCTCTGTCTACTTTATGTAATTTTCTCATAGGGCTTTTTCTACTATATAAGAGAGCTCGAGGATTACAATAGAAGGTATCTATTTGTTTTCCCTTTCCACAATAATGTTAGACAACACAATAGCGTAGAAATCCTCCATCCTATGCACAACATCCTTCTTGGAAAAAGGAATAGAATGGACGGATTCAGTAACTCAAAACCATGGTTTGTCTACCATAACTCCTCCACCATGCCCAGGATTTCATGCCCTACCAAATCCCAAGACTCCGTAAAATACATGACCAAAAAGGTATCTGAGCTTGGGAAGCCATCCGCATTCAACTCAAAAGTCACCCACTGAATCTCTGTAAAAAGGAAAGGTATCGACAACTTCTTTAACCACAGCTCAGTCAACCTCTGTACATCTTTGCCCTCATTTGACAACACTACCAGGCGCATGCCTACTAAGCTCAAGGTAGTGGTGTTTCACTACATAAACAATGCTTAGTCAACCATTACCTCCTCCACATCCACCTTAATGTCATGTATCAGGTTATACTACATGTGCCAACTTGCCATTGCATGGAAAAAATATCTTGTGTTTGCATCTCCTTCCTTCAACAACTACTACCTCGACATCTGTCTCAAATCAGCCTCCCTCTTATTGTCGCTCTCTAGAAGAATATGGAACTGCTTGCATCTTGTTGCCCTCTCCTCCTTTGGTAGGTCTCTGGAATCCTCGATGCGATTAAGTCGCATAATCTCTGCATGAGCATTGTCTCTACGCTGCCCTCTAGGATCTCGGGTCTCCTTAAACAATATAAGCATACTATGAAGAAATTTCTCAACTATCCTCGAAGTAGACCCCTCCACATCATGCCCTACTAGCAATTCGTAACCTTCTCACAAAAACCATCCTCATGCATCCATGAGCACTCAAACTAAAAAATATTGTCAAGACACAGACAGTCCCTCAAGTCCTAACAAATCAGCATATTATTTGAATGTGATCTAACTATAACCACAATAGTTCCAAGGGAAAATCCTCCAGAAAACACACAAAGCCAATAAAATGGTCCATGTGGGACATGAATAAGGTGTTTCTCCAAGTAAACTCGAGTGTGTGGCATCCAAAATTGTCATAGACAAATCCCCCACAAAGTCCACAAAGAAAGGAGATCCAGGGTATGTTCCTCCTATCTCGTGAAGCCATCTGCAACAAAGTGATGTTGAAGTCACCACCACAATCCACATTGATTCTGAAAAGCATGATAGCACCAACCTAAGCTCATCCTACAAATCTGCATGTATTGAAGCCCCCAAAGAGAAGTAGATCATGGAGACTAGAAAAACCATCTGAGATTCTCCGAAGCACAACTGCCAACACCTTTGTATCACATACCGACCAACTTTAATAGATCTCCATTCCAGCTAACAACCATACAACTTAAACCATCAATAGATGGCAGCGCCTGAAAATTAGAGAACCAGAAATCAGCCACCTCATGCCAGAGAATATTGTCACGTACTATTAGCTTCGTATCTTGCATATAAACAACATATGCATTCCATGCCTCAAGTAGTAGCCCAACCAGCACCCTCTTGTCCGGTCGCCCCAAACCTCTGACTTTCTAGGAAACGAGATTCATCTAACAACAATGGAAGGGTGCCCCACTAGCGTCATTCTAACGTAATTCGAGACCACTTGTAGCTTCACCCACGTCCTTCACATGGGCCCTCATTTCCATCAAAATCGCCACACAAATCATCGGTATCGTCAGACATCACCACAATAACTGCAAGTATATCAAGGATAGAAGATCTCTTCGTGCATAGCCAAGTCCCCAACAGTTGTAGGCGACGACACATAAAGACCTTCAAATGATTTGCCTTTCCCTGACCAAATCAAGCATTGTGTAACCTCAAGACCCAGAAGCATGTTTCTTACATTCCTTGAAATGTGTCATAAAAGTGTTGAGGTTATTGGTAGGGTTGATGGCAACCTCCAATGAAGTGTCGCAATGCTCCCCAATCAGCAACAAGGGAGAGAACCCATGTTGGTCAAAGTCAGAACTACCACCTAGATCAAGATCCAGTAAAAAGTAAAAGTCTACCAATTGTGTGTGCCCCAAGCAATCGGATCCAAACAAAGGATCTACACACGCTAGCATCAAAATTCACATGCTTAGGACCAGGAATAAATGTGTCAACCACCTCGAGAGGTGCTTCCACAGCATCCACCCCTAATGACAGCAACCTAGGAGTGACATGCAAAAAAAGGCACTCAGCTAAATGGAGACAAAATGTCATCATGCAAACAACATGCATAGCCTCAAACTCATGGCCAATGTAGCATCCCTCAGCAATCATTGAATCAATGTTATCACCCAACCACAACCCATCTGAGGTGATCTCCACTACCCTCCCCAAACCATCCAAAGCACGTTGGAAGGAGTCCAATCGTCTGGAATTGAAAGATATTTCAATGACACGAAAAAACTATGACGACCATGTGTCATCGCTCCATCCCGGAATCAAGGGCGTCACCATGAAATTCCATACTCCATAACATCAGCCGCTAGGAGCAACGCATCTTGCACGACAGGAAGCTCGCACACACAAATTGTGGAGGCATCCAATGAAACCACATGCCATGTGAAGCCACCGGAAAGAAATGCCTATAGGTATCTCTCAATGTCCTTCACAATCGCAATGTAAGAGACTGCGGAAGCAATCATAACATGAGGAAATTGACCCATCAATGCACCATCAGTCACCTCATGATGCGAACGGATCACCTTAACAGGCTACAACTTGCTAGGGTCCTCTGTGCAGCATCTCGAGTATCGAAATGCTACATAAAGGAGAAAACCTCCTGACAACGCCACGCCCTGTATACCTTGCAATCCCGACGGTGATGGCCCCAAGTGTCACGTTTGAAGCATCAGAAGTTCATCGTAGGAGACTCAAACTGATTTTTGACACCATTCTGGGGTAAAGCATTATCGTCCAACCTCCTCCAACATCATCTTCGTCCCAGCCTGCATCAACAACATCAAGTTCAAGATCCCCAAAGTCCACATGTGTTGTGGATGGAGCAAAAGGCGGAGGAGGCAGCGGTATCGGGTGACTAGGTGCATTGACCTAAGACTTGTAATGTTCTGAAGAGTAGGAACGCAACCCGCCCTCCCCAGCTTCCAATGCATGAACAGCCGCAGAACAGTCTCAGGAGTGTCCTATGGAGCTCAGCAGCATAAACTCCAAGCTAAAGGTAATTTCTCACAAAATCGCATGATCTTCGAGAGTCTCAGGAGCCCTAGGGTGTGATTCAACCCCAACACCGGAAGCCCTTTGTTGATTGCCTATCGGCCTAGCGGTGGTCAAAGCTATTTGTCAAATACCCATCAAAATTTTGAAAACAATTATAATCTGAGCATGATTGATATATAACCTCCGATTTGAATGGGTGTACTGAGAAATATGTTGTGCTCCACCCATTTAGGGACACACTGGTTTTTTGACTAGTGTGGTGATTCTTTGTGTAAATCCCAACCCTAAGCCTCCACCTATGTAAGGAGCTCAATGATAATATAATAAAATCAAGCAATTCCCTCATCTCTTTCTCCCAATTCAAATAATCTTACTCAATTCACTGCTTTATCCTAAAAATCGCATGCAAATAATCATATAATTGGGTGCTAGACTGCTTCTACAGCCATGCATCCAAAAACTCGCCTCTTTCATGAGATATCAAAGCTAGTGGATATCGAAATCTTCAAAGGGCATGCTGAAAAGCTCTAATGTTACACTCACTAGGATTAGCATTTCCTTTCTTGTTGAGAAAATCAATCATGTTGGAAACTACCAAGGCACTCATGATGTTGATGTTATGATCCTTGAGTATCTTTAATTCTCTCTAGAAAAAAAGTCGTGGTTCAAGAAAACATCAATCTTAGATGTAGTTGGCTTCTCAAACGTAGCAGAAGCCTACCACGATTTCTATCTTGAAGGTAATCTTGTTCCGTTGAGTAAGAAGCAAAATATAATCTCTAGATCAAAGTGTAAAGTCCAAATACTGCCATGAATTAGGCTGCTATAATGTTCATGAGGATCAAAGCTGGTGTTCCAAGACTTACATGTCTATGTTGATAAATGTCTGATGATGATAGTGTAATGATAACATTGCCACTGCTATTGCAACTAAGCCTCCGTATGTGGGTACATAAGTATGTCCGGATGTATGTATTCTACATACTTATGCATGTGTGTATGTATGTATGTATACTATTACTAGCTAATTGTTAGTGCATCTGAAATATGATTTTAAAGGATCACATCTATGAAAAGCACTGATGCCTTCAGCAAAGCTAGTCCGAAGTCTCAAGTCTATAAGATTTGTTCCAACGGAGAATATAGAATCTAGAGGCCTTGTATGTTTTCCTTTCCTTTTGGGCGTTGTTTCACCATGTCCCTCTACTACTCTCGGTAAAAAGGGGTAAATATTGTTTACTGCATTAGATACCACAACAGTGTCTAATGTGAGGGACAGGAAAAATATGCAAGTCCAACTAGCAAAAGAAACTTCTGTTTAAAGAAAGAGAAAAACGTTCAAACAATTCATCCCATCTAGAAACTTGAGTATGGAAATTGGATTTTTTTTATTCTTAAATGTGAAGTTGTAATTTCTTACTTTCTTTAGGGCCATGAAATTCAACATGGAATTCTCTAATCCCATCATTGATCGTCTCCACTTTATAGTCACTCATCATGCTAAAAACAAAGACAAGGAACATAATCATATTAGAAAAAAATTATCAGCTATGAATAAATTAATATACAATGTAAATTTGACTTAATCATGATCCATGGCATAAGAAAATATAAATGAAATGTGCCAGTTCGGCAACCATCTAACAAAATTCAGAAAATGTATATCATGTGCCTGCGTCTTCCAGAAGATAGCGTGATTAAATATCTCAGAATACTTTATTTGGGAAGATGAAGATAAAAATTAGTTCTGATTTCAATAAAATAACCAGTTTTGTGCAGCCAATGGATATTATATATAGTGGAGGCAACACATAGAGCATAGCATTACTTTGATAGCAATAACTTGTCATTTATTCTTCCAGAAAAAACAACTCTTGTAAACTCGAATTATAAAATCAATCTCTTGATTAGCCGTAAACTTAAGCATACTTTTTTCCAGACTATTTGATCTTTACTCATAGAGCCATGGTTTTATGCAATTACAAATCAATGCAATATGTGATGCTAAAAATTAATGTAAGTCAATTTTTAGAGGCGAAAACACCTAAAATTTTCTTCAAAATATCCAACATTCGGATCCGAATAAATCGAACTTGACCCGATAAAGGGTCTACATAACCAATCAATATTCAATTAATCTTCAATAAGCTGATATAGATCTGTAGATAGCAATCAAAGCTCGTTCGGTCGCAATCAACCACAAGTTGATCGCATCATAATGCATGCCACGGAAAAGCCGCGACGCAAAATCAGAAACCGCAAAACAAATCGAGACCACCCAAAAATCCGACTCGACGAAACAAGACCAACGGAATCGACCGTTCGTCGATCGGAGGGTATTTGATAATTTCAAATCACAAATTTTAGTCGTAAATCAAGACTGTATCTCGGAAATTTCGAGAATTCATCTTCAATCTGAAGTTTATAAATATTTATACTCATTTTGATCGTCATTCAGAGACGGTCAAAACGAGCCGCCAGAATCCGAGACTCGAAGTATGGATGCGGACGATTTTGGTATTCTAATTAAAAGAGAGAAATAAAGATAAATAAAATAAAATAAAAATTTATAGAAAATCCAACTGTACAGGAGTACAGCATAGCAGTTGTTGTCCCCCTCCATTTGGCTCTTCTATTCCTTTTCTATTTGGCTTTTTCTCCTCCTACACTTGTCAAAACCTCCTCTTTCCTTTTTCCTTATAAATAGCAACTCCATCCCCTTCTTTTTCTCTCATTTCTCTCTTTTTCTCCCCTCTTCCAGCAGCCCACTGCTGCTCCAATTAGAGCTGCTACTGCTCCTTCAAGAGCTGCAATCGCATAAAGATTGATCTCCAAAAATTAGAGATCCAAGGTACAATCTTCCCCCACTCTTGCTGCCTTCTATGTATGTTTTAAATTCAAATTTCAAACCTATAAAAGTTGTTGCTTTCTGTTCTAAAAAAATAATTTTTCTGCTTCCAGCAGGGCTGCAAAGAGTACTATTGCATGCTACTAATAGAAGCCTAAATCTAATCTCCAATTCTTGGAGATTTTAAGGTACAATCTTTTTCCCATTCTTGTTGCCTTCCATGCATGTTAGAAGCAAATTCAAAACCTATTGTTTGCCTCTTAAATTAGATGAGAATATGAAGTTTTACATGAAGATCACTAAAAGTTTATATCTATTATATATGCTCCAAGTTCGTAAGTTTTTGAAAAAAATTAGTGTTGAGCATACAAATCAAGTATAAATTCAGATCTATATTGCTACACTTCTCATGATTAAAAGATAGAAATTTGAGGGAGAATGACCTACATTCTTGAGCTAAAAACAATCCATTGTTTATATACTAATCCCATGATCAAAAATGTGGAAATTAAGGGGTAAATTGCATGTATTTAGACCTGAAATTAGATAACTATTATTTACAAATTCTGGGTTAAAATGTGAAAGATTTGGAGTGATTAACATGACATTAAGATCAAATTAAAGTTCATTAATGAGCCATTGTTCATGCCTTAGAATTGGGAGAAATTGGGGGATAAAATAGCATGATTTGAGTCTAAAATCAGACTTATAATAGCTACAATTTTAATATTTGATTTGATGAGAAATTTGAAATATTTTGCGTACAATTTAGTACCAATTAAGATCCGATTTCATAACATAAATTAGACATTAGTTCCATGTTAAATTAAGAAAAAATGGTGGGTGATTGACATATGATTGAAGTTTCAAGAACATTAATTAGTTATACCTTACATGTTGAAAAATGAAAAGTTAGTGATGATTTACATATATTTTGACCCAAATTCAGAATAGTGTTATAATCTGATTTAATGATTAAAATGATAAGGATTTGATAATGAATTGCATGTGATTGGAGTCCAATTTCAGACCATTGAATAGCTACATATTCATGATTGATTTGATGAGAATTTGAGGTATTTTGTATGCAATTAGAACTCAAAATTAGACCTATAAATATTCATATTTGCATGCTTGAATGATGAAAATTGGGAATGGGTTGCATGAAACTAAACTTAATTCCAGACCTTTGATTTCATGTTGGTTGAGGAGAAATTAAGGATGATTTGTATGCAATTAAGTCAAGTTTTAATAGCATCAATTAGCTACTAATCTCATGGCAATAAATTAGATGTTTGAGTTGAATTTGTACACAGGATGAGACAAGTTTTAGATTTAAATAAGTGGCACTTAATCTCATGACTAAATATGAAGAACTTGAAATTTAGCATTTATCTAAACTTGAATCCAGATCTATGAACAACTCCTAATCTCACAATTCAAAAAATAAGTACATTGGGATATTTCATGAATGTGACCTATAAAAGTTAGATCAGTAATCACACCATTAAATTACGAGTTGAATAAGAAAAGAAGAATTTTTGCATCAATCCGAACTTAGATCCAGATCCAAGGAAGCCTTTTAATCTCATGATCTTATTGAAGAGATTGAAATACAAATATTAAAATAGTAATGATCTTCTATTATGAAGTCAACAAATGATCTCATAAAGATCATTATGAATAGAAATCCCTAATCAATGAACCCTTGAGTATAATCTACTATTTATACATATCATCGAAGATAGGTAGTGACGAAAAACCTAGATTTGTAAAGTCAACCATAGAAGAGATTGAGAAAGGATGGGGTAGACAAATAAGTGAAATCAATGGTGAATCAATTATATCAATAAGATCGTTGACTAAAAGACCTAGATATGAACAATCAACCACAGAAAAGATTAAGAAAGGATGAGGAATCAAGTCGGTGATGACTGATATTTAAGAGTGCCAGTCGTGGTGACCCTTACACCTGATTGTGCGAGGGTGCGGTGACCCTCAACTGGACGGGAGATAGGAAGTAGGGCAGTGGCCGCTTAGTGCGCGGGTCTCGGGTCCCAATTTTTTCTCGATTTTTTTGTGAGCGCTCGCAGTTTTACGCCTCTTTGGGTTCCACTGATTTTCATTTAAGACCAGTTCTATTGACCCTTGTTCTTTAAGGTGCCTAGGCTGGAGGGCCATCGGTGTTAGTTTTTCGAGCTCGTTTGTCAATATCGGTCGGGCTGGTTTTTCTTTTGGAGTGACTCTTCCGGGAGTCTCTTACCCGTCTCAGTGGCGTAGTTTTGAGTAGACCTATTCCTCTATTGGACCGTACTTCCACTTAGAGGGCTAGATGGAAGGGTCTCTTAGGAGACTTCCTCAAAGCTTGAGTTTTGGTTACTGTTCCGCCAATAGGCTTGGCGACGGCTATAGTTGAGTTGGTTACAAATTGAAATCAATTACAGTTAAGTTAATTACGGTTGAGTTGAATATAATGGAGCTTACAGTTGAGCTGGGAACAATTGAGCTTGGTTTTAGTTAAGCTAGTTACGGTTCTGACAGTAGATTCTGGTAAAGAGAAAATATCGTATTATGAAAATCATCCTTATCAGACTAAGAGATACTACAACAGATGCCGGAGAAGCTAGTAGACGTGTTGGGAACTCAGTTAGGATGCATTTTACCCCACCGCATGCTTACAGAGGTACCCCAACCCTATGACTTCCTTACTGCCTTAGAGTCATAGTGTGAGGTCTTACTCAGACCAAGACCACAGACTATTCACTGAGCTTGAGAAAAAAAACAAGGAATCAGAACACAGGACCCATCATCTACAATTACTATGGTCTATCCACATGACTCATTAACATCGGAAAGAGATCTGGATCACCTCGGTCATAATAAGCATCATAAATCAAGAGACCTGAATCACATCAATCATGATAAGCATTGAATAAATCAAAGAGTTTGAAATAAGATGGGGGAAGAACGGAAATCATATATGATTTTATATTGGAGACACGCCTTAGATTCATAATGTGAGGTTACACCCAGATCAAGATCATATATTATCCACTAAATCTGAGGATTAGATAAAGACAAAGATCAGATCAGAGACTCATCATCCATATTACCAAGATCCATCAAATAGGAATTATAATTAATAAAAAATAAAGTAG
Organism: Ottelia alismoides; assembly: GCA_037367405.1. Classification (NCBI taxonomy): domain Eukaryota; kingdom Viridiplantae; phylum Streptophyta; class Magnoliopsida; order Alismatales; family Hydrocharitaceae; genus Ottelia; species Ottelia alismoides. Next base: position 219,154 of record JAZKJV010003824.1, read on the forward strand.
TGGCTTAAATATGGATCATATAATCTATATATAAAAGTGTTAAAATTGGGTAATTGAGGTAGGATGAGTAAGACGGGGATAACTTGAAAACCTGTTTCAATGCACATAGCTCATTAAATTTAATTGTCTATCTACTTGCTTTCTTTTGGAGCCACTAAATTTTCTATATTTTTAATTGATTAGATGTGCTTGACATTGGTTGACATTCTTTTCTCTCTATTGCATGGATTGCAGGCAAAATACTTGCATTGTGGTATTGGGAGAGCTGAACCTCAGCTTTCGCAGTTGCTATTGTCAGGTGCGCATGTTATAATTTTTGTCCAGGATATTTTTTTTTAGGCTCAAAAGAGGGGGAAATACTCGTTGGTGTTCGCCCCAGAAAATATATTACGTAAAGTTAAGAAGAGAGATACTTATAGGGGGAAAGAGGGGAGGAAAAGAGAAAGGGGGAATAAGAATACAATGTAGACAGGCGGCTAGCAAAGCCGTGACCCAACTAATTACACCAATCTGATATAAATCTGCTGGCCGCAATCGTCACATTCTCCTTATAGAAGCGCATCCCCGAGAAAATAGCCTCATTACGAGCACGCCAGATGGACCAAAGGCGCGCTATGGGACCCAGCATATCAGATCGAGCCCTCGTCCTGTTGAACCAGAGGATGTCGCAGAAGTCCTCAGTATTGACCGCACGTGCCCAAGAAACATCGTCCCATACCCGCGTGACCGACAGGCATTAAAAGAAGAGGTGGTCGGCCGATTCATCCCACTCCCTGCAGAGATGGCACCGGACGTTGGAGGGAGGAAGAAACGTTGCGCAGCGGTCCCGGGTCATCAAACGCCGATGACGAAAGACCCATAAGAAAAAAGTGATGCGCGCGGGCAGGCGCAGCCCCCAGAAGAAAGCGCAGTCGCGCACCAGAGGAGCGGGCAGAGCAGGGGGAGAAGAGAGCAGAGCTAAGAACGCCTTACGAGAGGAGAAGGCCCCATCCTTCCAAGCCCAATGGTCCCGCAGAGTACCGGGAGAAGCCGAAGAGGAAAGAGCCTCCAGCAGCGAGGCTAAATCGGTCGCGCGTTGATCCGAAAGAATACCCGAGAATGATGGGCACCAGCAACCGTTGATCCAATAGTCCGCAACAGAGGCCAGACGATTTGTCGCCAGAGCAAACAACCTCGGAAAACGCGTCTGAAAGGGACCTCCCCCCGACCAGTCGTCCTGCCAAAACTTGAGGATAGCACCCGACCCCAGCACCGGGGTGAACAAAGAGCGGTTACTTCTTAATGTATCAAACACACAGCGCCAAAAATGAGAGGAGCGCACAGGGCAAACCCCGCGCATAAAGCCACTCCAATCCTCGCCCAAAATCGCCCGCAGCACATTACAAAGAAAAGAATCATCCTTGCCCCAGATCTTACTCACCCATTTCAGAAGTAATGCGTCGTTGACGCGATCCAAGTTTCGGACGCCAAGACCTCCGGAGCTCTTAGGCAAGGTCACCACATCCCAAGCGAGCAGATGAACACCTCTGCCACTTCCGTCCGAGCGACCCCATAAAAATCTCCGCATGTATTTCTCCAAGCGAACGCGGACACCCACGGGCATTTTACGAACCGATAAGAAGTAGATCGGTATAGCAGAGAGGACGGATTTAAGAAGGACAAGGCGACCTCCCCGGGAAAGCAAGGAGGCCCTCCAACCCGCCAAACGCGTCTCCATCCGCTCCAGAATAGTCCGCCAGTCATTAGATTGGTTCCGCCCAACCGAAAGAGGGACACCAAGGTAAGGTAGAGGAAGCTCCCCAATCCGAGATCCAAGTAAGCGCCTGCACTCCTCCTCCTCCGACGTCGACAAACCGAAGGGCACCACGATACATTTAGCAGCGTTAGTCGACATCCCAGAAAGCTCACAAAAAATAGAGAGCGTATGAGCCATCCCCGCCACCGCGTCCGGGCCCCCCTCGATGAAGCATATCATGTCGTCCGCGAACTGGATTAGAGGCACGCAAAGACCCCCCTTGCGGAAACCCGTCGTGAGGCCAGCGTCAATGACGCCGTGCACCATACGAGTCAAAACATCTGTGGCAAGAACGAAAAGGAGAGGCGCCAGGGGGCAGCCTTGACGCACCCCCCTGCGTGGCTGAAAGGAACCGCCAACCGACCGGCCGTTGATAAGCACATAGAGGGAGACGGTGGAGATACATCTGCGCATCCAAGCAATCCAAAGATTCGGGAATCCCCGCCTACGCAAAGCGGACCAGAGGAAGCGCCAATCAATAGAGTCGTATGATTTAGCAAAGTCAATCTTCCAAAGAATCCCCTTCTTTTTCTCCCTCTTCCAATCAGCCACAATTTCCGACGCAACGAGAATACAGTCCGCAATATGCCTACCCTTAATAAACGCACCTTGGACAGGCGAGATGAGGCCATCCAAGATCCGAGATAATCGGTTGGCCAAGGTTCTTGCCACAATAAGATAGATAGCATTGGATACGGCGATAGGCCGAAAGTCGTCAAAGCGAAGCGCCGGGGTTTTCTTTGGAATAAGCACAATGTTAGCCCGGTTGATACGATCGAAGCCGAGGTTGCCAGAACAAAACTCGGAGACCACCGCAAAGACGTCCCCCGAGACCACGTCCCAGAAGTCCCTGTAGAAGGCGATGGGAAAGCCGTCCGGACCCGGGGAAGAATCAAGATTCAGGCCCCATACAGCAGCCTTTATCTCCGCCAAGGAAATAGGGCGAGTAAGAAAAGAGGAGTCCTCGTCCGAAATAAGGGGCGCCCCCGCCCCGAGCCAACGCCACCGACGAGAAGGTAGAGCAGTAGAGGTACGCCTGAAGTGAGCGGTGATGGCAATTCCCATCTCACGATCTCCCGAGAACACCTCATCATTGATGGAGATAGACCGAATAGAATTGGTTCGTCTACGGTTGCTAGCCATCCGATGGAAGAAAGACGTGTTGGCGTCGCCTTCCTTGATCCATTTTTCCTTTGAGCGTTGACGCCATTCAATAGATCTCTTCTTATCCTCCTCCTGAACCCGAGCAATGGCATTAGAGCGATCACGAAGCTCATCCATAGTAAGATCGCGCTCGTTCTCAACGGAATCGAGATGCAAGATAAGATTCTCCGCCTCGACACGCACAGCATGACGCGTATGTCTGGTGGTAGACTTGAAATCAGCAAGGACCCGTCGAAGGGAAGAAAGCTTCTGAGTAATTTTAGATGCCGCCGAGCCCGAGACCGGGACCTGGTTCCAATGGTTCATGACAATATCTTTAAAGCTTGGTTCCAATAGCCAACTTTTTTCGTAGCGAAAAGTCCCCGGGGATTAGGTCCGTCACCATCGTCCCAAATAATAGGCGAATGATCCGAGAATGCACGGGGACGCGAGCCAACAGAACAAAGAGGGAATGAGTCCATAGCCAAGCCATTAGCAAGAAATCGGTCGAGCCTGGAGCGAGAAGAGTTGTTCCGCCATGTGTAAGAGATATCGTTCGGCACCAAGTTCGCAGACGCCAAATCATTATTTAAGTCCAAAAAATCTTGCGATCCAGGATCGCGACCTCCCCGCCCGCGAGGACGATCGGAGGAGTGGATGGTAACATTGAAGTCCCCTCCCACAATCCACGGGATCCCCGAGAGGGAGTTAGCGGCATCACGTAAATCATCCCATAATTCCCGGCGTAGAATATGGCAAGTTGGCGCGTAAACGCATGAGACAGCGAGGAGAGCAGCCGAGCGGACATTTTCCAAAACGATCGAGAGCGCGTGACGACCAGCAAGCATAGATCTAAAGGTGAACGAGCGAGATTGCCACGTAACCAGTAATCCCCCGGCAGAGCCGACCGCGTTAATCGCACGGAATTCATCAAATGAGCCAGCACCAAAAGAACGCCACGTATAATCATCAAGAGCCGCGATTTTTGATTCTTGGATACAAGCAACATCACACCCCCATTCAGAGAGACGGGAGCCCAGAGACCGACGTCTTACCACATCCCCAAGACCACGTACATTCCATGACAACACCTTCATTAAGATAACCAAGGAGAAAGGCCCAAGAAGAAAGAACCCTGTGCGTTCACCAATCAGCAACTAACGGAATCTGACCCCTGTTGATTCACCCCCTGCGCATCGTCATCCGGAGATCCCGCGCCGACGTCAATGCCGCAAACGCCCGCGGCCTCAGCCACAGCCTGCCGAAGAGTAGAGCAAGAATGTATAACCGGAGACGCGTGGATAGAGGGGTTACGCCTGCTGTAGATAGATCCGAAGCGTCTGAAGGAAGGAACCGTCCCTGTACCTGTAAGAAGAGCTCCCGAGACCTGGGGGGAGAAAGCCATAGACGAGATAGGGGGGGTACGTATCGGAGTTGAAGGGACCAGAGGGGGGTTAGCATCCAACCGAAGCGCCTCTATTTGAATCACAACGGAATCGGGGCGAGACATCCGAAAGTCCTTAAAAGTGGGCCGCGGCCACGATCCGCGCAGAACCGGGGAGCCACCCCGTGTAAATGGGGGATCCGCGAGAGGATCCGAAAAGCCATACCGTAAAACAGGTGCCGACCCGAACCTAGGAGAAGCAGAAGCCGAATCGATCTCGAAAGCCCCCACGTCAGGGAGATCAGAAGATTCGAGCGTCAGAAGCGGGACCTGAAGGGGCGTCTCGGAAAAACCCACCACATCATGAGAGCAAGGCGCCTCTTCGGAAACAGCCACCGAAGCCTCCACGTGGCAAGAACGAAATGAAACGTCACGTGTCACGTGAGGCGGCGAAGATGAAGCGTCAATGTGGACCGGAGCGTCACCGGCCGGCGAAGCAGGAAGGAGCTGGTCACCACTCAACGACTGAGTATCAGAATCCGACGAAGGAGGAGGGATAACAGTAAGAACAGGCTTAAAGCTCCAGACCCTGCACCGCCCTCGCTGCACGCACTTCCTCTCGCACTTCCTCTCGCACTTCCTCTCCCGTCCATACTTCCAATCTTTTTTCGAAATCAAGATCTTGTCCAGGATATTATAAATGCTTTTCTTTCTCTTCTGCTACAATTTGGGATACATGTACATAATGCAGTTTCTTTTGTTATATGTTAATTTATATGGACATTAATGCAATATATATTGGTGACACATTTTGGTCCTATGGCTTGTTAGATAAATGTGAATGTCATTTCAAAACGCGGAAAATTTTCCCTAAATTTCAGTAACCTAATGCGATCTCTAGTGAACATGATACCACGAGTGTTACGTAAACGAGTATCCCGAATCCATGGGCGGGCTTCACAAAATAAAAGGGCCAAAAAATTTCCCAAAAAACTTGACGAAAAAAATATTAGTGGAACTATATGATAGCGAGATTAAAAAAGAGTAATTTACACGGTGGTATCCAAACTTTCCAACTTTATATCCAGTAACAATGTGGCCCCTAAACTTTTACTTGTAACAATTTAAGTCCGAAACATTGTTAAGGGTAACAATGTTGTTCTGCACTTGTTTCACACAGTTAAAAGACCAAATGGTGTTTGAAATTTACAAAAATGGACGTAGATGCCTTTGTTGCTTTCCCAAGCACCTTCTCCCTCTTCTAACACCCTCCCGTTTGCATGACATGAACCCATCTGCTTATTTACTTAGAAGCCCCTCGGTTGTCGGTCTTCGATGTACCGTATGACCTGCTACAGCCTTGCCAACAGTGCCCATCCTTCCCGTGTCGGCATGTGCTACCTTGTCGACCTCGTTGCCCTCATCAAGAATAGTTTCACCGCCAACAGCAGCATCCCCATCGTCCTCCTTGCGCACAACCTCGACGGGCCCTTTGCCCTTTAAATCCTCTTATGCAACATCCATCATGGTATCACCACCGCACCGTGCACTTCCTCAACTTCTCAACTCAATGGGGTGGCATCATCCACGAGATATTATCCTTTGCCTCCAGTTACACCCACGGCCTCCCCTTCATTGATCCCCTCCTTATCCACATGGAGAGCACAACAGCGAGAGCAAGATGTAGTTACAGCCCTTATGTTAGGTGTTCGACAAAAAATGATCATGGTGAGTACCCACAAAAGGAACTCTACTGCAGTGGACATGGTGGAGTTCTGGAGAATATCGGATACCGAATACATGGACGACGTCTATGTGAACCAAACGAGGATCTTGTTGTTTGCGGAAGGTGGGTTGCGGGCATCGAGTGTGCCAATAACATGCGTGGTGGGGACAGGGGTGAGGACGGAGAGGTTGTGGTATGGGGATGTGGATTCGATGAGCAAATGGAGGTGGGGTAACGGGAACGGGATGATTAGAGGAGTGGAAGGGGATGGTGGGGCAGAAGTTTAAAGTTGTGAGACGGGAGGGTGTATCCCATATCGATCTGCTTGATGAGGAGGGAGCATTATGGAGCTTCATTGGAAGGTGTACATGAATATTTCAATGTTTGCAATATTAAAGATTGTTCACATTAAAGGGCATGATGCCATGTTACATGTAGCCAAGGCTACGGAAACCAGATTCCCATTGCTGGAGGGTTTTATAGGGAGGAGAACCTTCGAAGAGTAAGTGTATTTATATCCATTCAAGTACCAAACATTGTTTAGCCTTTTTAATGGTGTGAATCAGATCTGGGATGACATTGTTACCATGATCAATCTTTGGGACTCAAATCGTAACAATTGAAAGTTTGGGGACCACATTATTACCTGATATTTTTCAGTTGAATCTGGTTGTGCATCCGTGTATTCTTTAGTTGAAAACACTTTTTAGCCAAAAAAAGAGGAAAGGCGCAAAGGTGCATGTCCCACGTAGATTAAGTGAAAGGAAAAAATACCAACGTTAACCCTTGCTCGAGGAGAGTCTTAGCATGGTGAATTACATTTTCTGCATAAAAACAATCAAAACAAAAGATGTTACAAAAGATAACATCGTTTCCAGAGAACCAGATTGCCCAAATTGATGTTATTGGGTAAAATACCTCTCTATTGGCATGAGATCTTCCTCCAAAAATTTAATCCCAGAAGTTCACAAGGATTCTACTCGGTCGATCCCCAACTTCCGTCGAACAAACTATCTTTCGCAAGTAAATAAAATGTGATCTAACTGACTCCACCACTGAATTGCAGAGTGGAAACATGTCAATGTCACCAGAAAAGTGTTTAGTCCATCGATATCTAGTCAAGATTTGCATGTGATGCATCTTTAATACGTGATGAGAATTTTTGGTCCCAAATAAATCTGTAATCTAGAACAAGTTCCTCGGGCATTGGATCCGGTGGTCTGTCAAAGAATTTGGATGTGTTCATAGTCTCAAGGTGAGACACTAATACAACCCTCCTCCTTAGGAAGCGTGAATGTGTCCCAATTGACCAAGATGTATGAAGTATCCTAACCGCATTTACTCCAAAAAAATCTCCACATAATCATATATAAATGGAAGCGAGCTCCAACTAATAGAAGCCTTGATGACGAAAAAATCATGATGGTCGCAAGGACAGCTTTCACAAGCATCAGACAATCGCCATGAGAAAGTAAACCTTAAACCATGCGAGTTTTCTCTCCATCTTCTCAATAATTGGGATCCAGTCTTCAATCCAAAGCCTCCCACAGTTCAAAGGAAGGTCCTGGTAGAGGATAGGCAGAGAACCACAAACCGTGTCCAAATATATGCCACAGTCAATTGCATATATGTCTGAAAGACCAAAAGGGGTCACAGTCAACTTGTTCTCGTTACGCTTAAGTCCAAAAAGCTCTCCAAAAATCTCCCACACCATAGTCATTCCCACTGCCTCATCCTTCCCCTTTCAATGAAGAAGATACTAGCATTGGCATACAAAAGCAGGGGAATGGAGATATCACCAAGGAATTATCTCATAGTGACACCTTTATAGACTACTTGCTCCATCATGGACGCTAGATCATCTGCAGCCAAGATACAACATAGGTACCAATGGGCATCCTTGTCGAACCCTTCGTTGCAGTTAGAAACAACCAGCCTCGAGGCACATGTTTACGATCACCGAGTAGGATGTTGTGGTAACACATCTCTTTATATAAGATATCCGCACGTACGAAAATCCTCATCTCACCAGAACTTATCACAAAAAACACATCTACAATGTCATAAGCGTTTGAGAAATCTATTTTTCGAAGACCATTTGATCATGATCTTTTCCAACCTACTATGATCTCAGTGGCTATTGTCAGGTTGTCGTCCTCAATCTGCCTCTAACGGATAAAAGCGGACTGAACTAGATAGATGATATTGCCCAAGACCTCGTTAAGCTTATTTGCCAAAACCTTGGCTATCACAAGATAGATGGTGTTGGAAAGCGTAAAGGGATGGAAATCCTCCACACGTTCGGATACCTCCTTTGGAATCAACAATGGGTATGCTTTGTTGATCATGCCAAAGCTTGCATTACAAGTTCTCCAACACAACCATCACATCAATCCCTGCAACATCCCAAAACTCTCGATAGAAAAAGACCAGAAAGTCATCTAGGTCAAGCACTCCATCTACATACAAATACCATATAATAGCCTTCACCTCACTACGATCTAACCTCTTCGTCAGTTGATCAGCTTGATGTCCCAAGATAGAAGAGGCCCGCATGCATGTACATCTCCAAAATCTGCTCTCTTCTTTATGGGAGACTCTGAGAAAGTACGCAACAAGCTCTCTACCCACTTAGTCTCCTTCTATAGGCCTATCATCCACCACCACGTTATGTATCAGATCATGCCTTCTCCTCCCATTCGCAACCCCGTGGAAGAATTTCGTGTTTACATTCCCCTCTTTGAATTGTTTCTATCTAGATATGTACCTCCACTCACTTACATGTTTCTGGTCCTCTTCCATGATGATTCTCTAAAATGCTACCCTCTCCTCTAATTCCTTCTCCGCCAAATCTATGTCATCTTCAACTTTGTACAATCTAGACACTTCAGATGCAAGGTTGATCGACGACCTCTTTGTGACTCCTAGAGTTCTCTCTTATAAGTGCATACACGTCACGCAAGAAAGTCAGCTTATGGGATAAATGAGTAGTGGCTGAGTCCGTGCAATTGACATACGACAAATGATCAGCTACCAGCTCTCTGAAGCAGTCCCTTAGATGCCAAGATCTTTCAAATGTCAAAAAGGGACGGGATAAAAACCCCTCGAATTCCAAATCAACAATGTGTGGTTAAATCTAGAATGTGGTTAGGAGGAATCAGAAGCCAAAAGGAAAGCCCCAAGCAATTCAGCCGAAGCTAGGAAAAGGTCAAGTCTCAAACGAGATCCAGAGTGTCTCCATATAATATCTGTCAAATAGAAAACCTTTTTCATCTATCAGTTCAGCAAAATCACAAGAGCATGAATCTTACCCCCATCAGAGACAAGGATAGGGGGGAGAAAGCAGCATCACATTAAAATCGCCCCCACCCATAAGCCATGCCTCAACATAGAATATCTCTCTAACTACACGAATTTCTGACCACAAACCAGGCCTCTAAGTTAGGCATGTAGGCTCATAGACGCTAGAGATGACCAAGGTCGTATCATTGAGCCTAGCTTGAAGCATAACCATCTACACAAGCGTACTCTTGAGTTCGAAGATAAAAGAGAATGCTTCAATCTTCCATGCAATAACCATTCATATTGCACTGCCAGCAACATGTAAAGTGTGGAAGTCTGAAAATGTAGACATCCCAATTGAGCTCCACATAAGATCCGTCCAATCTTGCATCTTTGTCTCTATTAGCAATTCAATGTCACAAAACCACCCATTTAAGAGAGATCCTATTGATCTTCGCTTCTTCGGATCACCCAGACCTCTAACATTCCCAGCTTAAAATCTTTCATGGAACAACCTTCCTATAACTCGTGGTTGGAAACATGCCTGAAATATGGGCACACTTCTACGAAGGACCTTCTCGTCCTCGACCTCAATTATTACAAGTTGTTGAAGAATCAAGGATGTCACACTCGTAGCAATCCCATGGAGGAGGAAACCCTTCTTCTCTTTAGCAATCCCATGGCGGGTGTCACAAGAGAACCCGATGGAGCACCGACAAACAAATTCGTCTACGAGCTACGAGGGTCATCTCCTACATCCACCGACATCTCCTTGCAAATTGATGTGACTAGGACATGTCTAACCTTACATAGATCTTAGTTGCAAGGGCCTTCTAAAGTGTTGGACTTTCCAGCAAACTGAGAAGTCGATGCAGGTTTGCAAGAGATCTTTGCGAAGATGGGTTCTTTAATGCAAAGGAGATCTAAGCCGGGAATCGGATCTACAATCGAGTAAGATACCGCTTCAAGGAGGAAGAACCAGTTCCCAAGGTTTTTCTAAAACATGTATCAAGATCCGATCATAAGTATATCCACTCCCGAACAAAGAGAGATAAGTGTCCTAATGTATGTCTATATCGCCGTTGGCGACACCTCCATCAGATATCGTAAAATGCAGGAGCCAATGCACACTGCAATCGCTGGATTTCAAATTTGAACAGTCGCAATTATCCCCAAACCTACGATCTCCATTAGCTTCAATGCAGTGATGGTTATCGCTACCCTCGACGACGCTTTCGATAAAGTTTCCCCCAACGAGCTTCGACTCCACGTCAACATTAACTACCTTTGAGACTGACAACGCAGAAGATACATCCACCGCCTCCGACGACGGTGGTAGTGAGATTTCTTGCACCAAAAGCTTGAAGGTGGCCCGACCCACCACCAGTAAGCACATAACTGCTAATGTAAACACACTTTTCCTCGTAATGACCATAATAGTTGCACCGACATAGGGTGGGAAGAGTTTTCAGGAGATCCTAGGTTAATGGCACTATGCATGCATGGGAGACCTTATCTGATGGGTTGTAATTTTATCGACCTCCTCTCTTTATTGGATGGATTGGATGAGCAATCTATGTGGACTTCAACAATATCTTATTTCTCGGATATGGTAGGCAATCTTTGCTTGGTGGACGCCATGAATCCAAATTTCTGTACACTTTGAGTAGCACAATGACTACCACTTTGAGGTTCTGTTTCAACTGTGTTAGTTGGTGTGTTGGTTATGGCATACCCGATGGCAGGTGTTTACTCACTTCAATTACCTTTATCGGATTATATACCTCCTCTAATCTTTGAGGAAGTATAGAGGGGGTCATATTTCAAGTTCAATGAATCATGGAAGGTTGAAGTCATGTTTCTTTCTGTTGATATTGTCACAGGTGGAGGCTTGAGCGAGCGTCAAGGAGGAAAGCGACATTGACAGTGTTGGTCGCATTCAATAAGGTCAAGCATGAGTGTGAGCTTCTAGAAAAGAGGGGACTACAACAAGGGAGCTGGGAAATATATGGAGTAAGGAGAAGGTAGAAATATACTAAAGATAACAATCAGAAAAAATGATTAAAAGAACAACACCAAATTCTTCCACATGTTCACCATTAACATGAAGCAAAGGAAAGCATCTGATTGTCTTGGTGGTGATGTCGTTGATGAAGAGGTAAAGGACAAGATGGAGATCGAGGCAACCCTTGCATCTCATACATAAAATTCACATCAGAGGAAGGTAACGGATGATAAATGTGGTGGAGACAAGGTGCCAAACATGCTAATGATGGAGAGATATATATTAGTGAGGGGAACTACTGAAAAGGAGGCCGATGTGCCACTAAAGTCTTTAAATCGGAAGGGTTCTTTAAGACCTGACTACCTATCTCAAAATAACTACACATTTTTTTCGAAAAAGTAAAGGGTGGCCTCCTAAGCTAGGACCCACCTCTGACTGTATATATATTAAGTATATCAAAAGGTTAATAGTTACATCGTGTTACATTGCATGTTCTATTGCATTACATTGCATCGCAATTTCCATGAGGCACACATTGCCCTACAGTGATTTACAACATTTTCAGGGTAAAACCTTTGCCCTCTAAAAATGAGATCATTCCTAGCGCACCAAATAGACCACAGCAACGCAAAGGGAAAGGGATTGTCTTCATGACCAAAACCGCATACCTCTCTAATATCTCTCCAAAAGTTTCTGCAGTCCTGACCCGCAAGCCATGCAATGCTTGCCTTGTTCCACACCACCTCCGAGAAAGGACAAGAAAAATAGATGATTTGTGTCTTCTACCGCCAAACCACACCTATCACAGGCGACATCCTTCACAACCAGCAACCGTCCCCGATGCTCCTTAGAGAGGATCCTTTCCATCCTGAGCAACCAAAGGATGACCTTAACGGAATTCAGCACTTTGCATCTCCAGATCATTCCCACATCAACCCCGTCTCGTCCAGCCCAACCCTACCATCCTCCACCAGGAAACGATATGCCTTCTTCACCGTAAATTTTCATCACCCCAAACGAAGTGATCCCAGCCCAAGACAGGTCCTTGCTTTGTAGCAACTCTATCTGCAACGCAAGGAACTCATCCACCCTCTGGTCTGACAACGCTGCAACAAACACCATATATCACGTGCCACAGTCCCAAAGCTATTGTACCGACACCTCACTATCACCCGCCAAACCTGTAGAGGGAAAAACCGAGATGATTTCCATTAATCCTAGAGCTCTCTTATATAGGAGAAAAGCTCTATGGGTAATTTACATAAAGAGGACAAACAAATACTAAATGATAAAATTACTCTAACATGATAAAATTACTCTAACACTCCCCCTCAAGCTGGAGCATATATATCCAACATGCTCAGCTTGGAACAACAAAGATGAAATGGACCCCTAGCAAGGGCCTTGGTGAACATGTCTGCAACCTGCTCTCCTGATGATACATGAGAAGTTGAAATAAGCCCCTTTTGAATTAAGTCCCGTGTATAATGGCAATCTACTTCAATGTGCTTCGTCCTCTCATGGAAGGCTGGATTATTGGCTATGAACAAAGCTGCTTGGTTATCACATTTCAGATGCATGGGAAGAGGAGCATCAATAGTTAAATCAGTTAAAACTGATTTAACCCACATCATCTCAGTACTACCTTGGGCCATTGCCCTATATTCTGACTCTGCACTAGATCGAGCCACTACAGTTTGCTTCTTACTCTTCCAAGCTACTGGTGAGCTGCCAACAAATACAATAAAACCTGAAGTTGACTTTCTATCATTAGGACACCCAGCATAGTCTGCATCAGCATAACCTGTGACGGATATCGAGGTATCTCTTCTAAATAGAAGGCCAGTGCCTGGAGACGACTTCAGATATCTCAAGATCATAAAAACAGCATTCATGTGAGCCTGCCTGGGTTGCTCCATGAATTGGCTTACCCTATTAACCGCAAAGGCTATATCCGGTCGGGTAATAGTGACATACAAGAGCTTTCCCACTAGCTCTCTATATCGTCTCTTATCTACCTCCTCAGAGTCATCATCATATAGTTTGATATTAGAATCCATAGGAGTAGCCGCTGGTCTACATCCTGCCATACCTGTCTCAGATAAGAGATCCGTAACATACTTCTTTTGTGTCATTACCATACCTTGCCTGTTTCGTGCAAACTCCAGCCCCAAAAAGTAGCGAAGTGTACCCAAATCCTTCATAATGAACTGCTCGCCAAGAAACTCCTTGGCTGCTTGAATGCCCTGCTCATTGCTGCCTGTAATAACAATATCATCAACATACACTAAGATGATCACAGTACCTCGCTGGTCTCTCTTTACAAAGAGAGTATGATCTGCTGTGGATCTGAAGAAGCCCTTCTGTTCAATCAACTCCGAGAGCTTCTGAAACCAAGCCCGTGGACTCTGCTTCAGGCCATATATGGCCTTATTAAGACGGCACACCATACTGGACTCCCCCTCAGCAGCAAACCCCGGCGGCTGCTGCATATAGACCTCTTCCTGTAAGTCACCATACAAGAAGGCGTTCGTGACATCAAGCTGAAATAGGGGCCAGTCGTGGACAACAGCAACTGCAATAAGAATCCGTAAGGTAGAATGACGGGCTACTGGAGAAAACGTCTCCTGATAGTCCACCCCATATGTTTGGGTGAACCCACGAGCAACCAACCTGGCTTTAAATCTATCAACCGTACCATCTGCCCGATGCTTAACAGTGAAAACCCATTTGCTTCCGACAATGGACGCACCTGGTGGAGGATGCACAACACTCCACGTACCACGTGACTGCAATGCCGCCATTTCCTCTTCCATAGCTAAACGCCACGGGCTGCTCTGTAGGGCCTCCTGATAAGACCGTGGGATGTGTACTGCCGATAACCCAACAATAAACTTGCGAAATTCCGGGGACAAACGCTCCAACGACGCCTGAGAGCAAAAATCCATCCCATATTTGGGATTCATCGTCCTAGCACGCTTCTGCCGTCTATGAGCAATAGGTATATGTAGGTCATCGACTGGAGGAGTGACAGTACCATCAGTACCCTGTACATCCATCTGCGCATTCAAATCACTTGTGCCATCAGTAGAACTCAAATGATCAGTACATACCTCGGGCGTGCTGGATGATGGAGGAGGCACATGATCAGAGGGCCGTCGCTGATAGACCTGAGGATAATAAACAGTAGTCGGTGGTGGCGGCGGTGGTGGTGGTGGCGGGTGGTGGTGGTGGTGGCGGCGGTGATGGTGGTGGAGTGGACTGTGGTGGTAGATTAGAGCATGGAACAGATGGAGGTGGAGGCGGCACATAGATGTCATCTCCTTCCTCTGAGTGAGTGAGTCTGTCACCTGTAGGAGAAAAATACATAATGGACTCAAAAAAGGTGACATCTGCACTGACGTAGTACCTTCGTTTAACTGGATCAAAACACCGATATCCCTTCTGGGTTTTGGAATAACCCACAAAAACACATTTGACAGCTCTGGGAGAGAGCTTGTCAAGACCAGGAGAAAAACAATGAACAAATGCAAACAGACCCAAAAACAGACTCAAAAAAGATCCTTCTCGGGAAACGCAGTCAAGAACGGAATCTTTTCCCCTAACACTGTCGAAGGCATACGATTAAGAAGATAGCAAGCAGTGAGAACCGCATCCCCCCAATAGGAGTGAGGGGCACGGCTCTGAATCAAAAGGGTTCTGGTCATATCCAACAAATGACGATGCTTCCGTTCAGCCACCCCATTCTGTTGGGAGGTATAAGCACACGACGTCTGATGCACAATCCCATGAGACATAAGAAATTTGGACAATTGGGTACTGCACAACTCTAGAGCATTGTCAGACCGTATGTACTTCACTTTAGCGGAGAAAATATTTTTTATTTCAATAAGAAAAGACTGAATAAACTGACCAGCATCAGATTTATTTTTAAGAAGAAAGACCCAAGAAAGTCTAGAGAAATCATCGACAGCAACAAGATAAAACCGGTGCCCTTGAAGATCAGGGACACGACTGGGACCCCAAATATCAAAGTGTAGCAGTTCAAATAGACCATGATGACTTGGACCTATACGACTCGGAAAAGATGACCTGTGATGTTTGCCAAGTTGGCATGCCTCACACTGAAAATTGGACTTGGGAGAAATCTGTGGAAGAATATGGACCATCTTTTGCAACGGAAGATGGCCAAATCGAAGATGCCAAGTGTAGGGTGACACCGATCCAGCCCTCATAGGAGAGACACCAGCATAAGAAGATTGCACCAGCCTATAAAGACCCCCTTGCTCACGGCCAGTCCCAATCACTCTGCCCGTTAATATGTCCTGAAACACAAGAGTAGATGGATCAAATATAGCACGGCAATGTAAATCTTTGGTGAGTTGACTAATAGACAGCAAATTCATCGAAAACTTCGGTGCATAGAGGACATTGGACAGTCTCAAGGTAGGAGTCAACTGCACCTCCCCCTGACCAGTAATAGGGGAATATGTACCATCAGCTATCACCACCGATCGTTCAGATTGAGCAGGATGAAAGACACTAAACTGACCTCTGTCACCACAGAGATGGTGTGATGCACCTGAATCCATGATCCATTCTGATAGATCTGCCTTGTAACCCGTAGTAACGGCAATGGGTGTGGAACCTCTGAAGGCACCCGAGGATGGAACATCTACCTTGTTGACGGACATGATGACAACAATTTCTGTAGACTGGGACTACAAGAAAAAATATCTATTTGGACATAACTGAAGTTCTTTTCTTTCGGAAGAAGTCGAGGGCTCGCGTGGATTCGCCAAATCGCCAAAAACTATCCGTATGATAAACTGATTCACAACCAATAATCTACGAAGCAAGGGCACAAAACCTGATAGCACAGGAGGCACAGGAGTTGCCGCCAGTTGAGGAAATAGCCCGCAGAAGGCTAACGGGGTCTTTACAATATGCCACAAGCCCTTCCTCTGCACCACCGGACTCGACCAGAGTCAGCGCGTCGTCGAATCTGTTGAGAATGAGTTGGGAGCGGAAGAAGGAGAGGCGCTGGGGTCGCCTTGGGCGCACGCGCTTGAGGAGTCGTTGCTGGCTGAGGGTCTCTGCCTGTGCAAAGGGCGCTTGGGGAGTCGTTGCTGGCTGGAGATCGCCTGCAAGTTGGATAGGCCCGACGTCGTCATGGGTTGCCGCAGGAGCCCCGCTGGGCTGTGAGTTGCCTGCTAGTCATGGGCTGGGAGCCTAGGGTTTATGTAGCGGGAGCCCCGCTGGGCTTCACGATGGCCTGGAGTCTCCGCCTGATCTAGATATGCCTCGCTGGGCTTCACGATGGTTGGAGATCGCCTGAGGGCACGCAGGGTGCGCTGGGCACGAAGGAAGCCTCGCGCACGGAGGCGTAGGCACGCGCGGAAGTCGAAAGGGAGCCTCGCGCATGCGAGTAGGAGGCGGCAGAGGCCGAAGGGGGCTATCGGTGGGGAAGGAACTAGGGCATAGGCTCCGGTCTAGGACCGTCGCTCTGATACCATGTAGAGGGAAAAACCGAGATGATTTCCATTAATCCTAGAGCTCTCTTATATAGGAGAAAAGCTCTATGGGTAATTTACATAAAGAGGACAAACAAATACTAAATGATAAAATTACTCTAACATGATAAAATTACTCTAACAAAACCCATTAAACGCGCGTATCACTCCCCCAGAATTCCATCCCCTGTCCAATCACCCATCCAGAACTGGAACCTCGCACCGTCCCTGAACACCGGAAGTAGTTTCATAGAAATCTCAAGCAAAAATGCAATAATCCCCTTCCACGGTGAAGAGGGCAGCCATCTTGGACTCACCTCCAGTGATAAAGTCACTCCATAAATCTTCCTCAGTAGCCGGCAAACCAAATCCTCTGACTTCCCCCACAGTCGGACCACCCACTTCACCATAAAGGCTTTATTCATCTCCTTCATGCGCAGCACTCCCAAGCCACCCTTCCTTCTTGATGATGTCACCTTTGTCCAATCCACCAGGTGAAAATCCTTCTTGTTCAACTTCTCGTCTACCCAAAAAAATCTTCTCATCAAAGCCTCGATCTTTTCTGCATCCCCACGGGTAATGACCCGGTGGAACAAAAGAAGATAGGAATCGTCGATAGAACATGCTTCAAAGGAACAAGCTTCCCACCTCTAGAGAGCATAGTCACCTTTCCAACCCGCTGATCTCGTCTCAATTCTCTCCACCAAGATTCTCCAGTCCCCAGCCTTCGACGTCCCTGCTACCAGAGGGAGTCCCAGGTATGTAATTGGCAAAGACGAGGTCAAGCAACCCAACAAATCCGTCACGTTCTGCTGCTCCATTCTCAAGAACACTTATTCCACAATGACTACCCCTTAGTCTACATTCTCAAGAACAATGAAAAAACCATGAATAGGAATAACTCGTACTTATCTGATCTTTATCCCACCAAAATAAAATATATGAAGAAACAAGAATCAGGAATAAATTTTCTTATGGGTGGGCGTCTCCTCGGCGTATCACCTTTTTTTCTTTCAAAAAAAATAAACCTTCTTATCCATTATCCACCTCCTCATTTCATCCTACTTATTCCTCAAAGAACAATCCCCAACACAGAAAAACTACACCTTCCTTTCCTATGCACTCCACTTCAAGGACTGCACGCAACAACTTGACTGTATAAAGTATTCCAATCATAAAAAAACCATATTATTCCTTAGAAGCCACATCACTCAAGTCACAGCAAGTAGTCTATCTTGGTTATGCCTTTGAACAAAAACATCATTCATAGACCTTCCACCCTATTTGAAAGATCATCAAAAGGTTTATGTGGACATAGGCTCAAGCCAATGTATACCAATCTGATACTAAACCTCTCTTGGAAAAGGACAATGGAAGAATATGTGCTCGGTATCCTCATCATGATTGCCACATAAATGCCAAGCACAAAATTCCTTAAATGTCTTTTTCTTTCGGTAAACCCTAGTTACAATTTGCTACCTCTTCATCTGTGAAAACATGATCTTGACCTTGAGGGGCCACTGGTTTTCCATGTACAACTCTAATCTTGCGAGAAGAATGGATTCAAAAGTCCATTTGCATCATAACATCTCCATGTGTATAGTCGTAATGGAAAACCTTGCACTATCCCACTCCTAGGGATATGGATCTCCCTTGATAGGCTCAAACTTGTCAATGGCAGACAAGTTCGTGAATCTTCAAATTGTGTACCCGAGAAAGGAGACATAGAGGTGGGGGTCCGGATGCCCTGCAAACTCTCATAGAGGACTGATAACCATTTACCAATGCCTGAGAAACTGCAGCCATGTCCGTTAAACCAAGTATCAAAGTCTATTAGGACACAACTATTTGTTGATCCAGATCTAGAAGTAAGACTTGTTCCCAGCTCAATCTTCAGATAGTTTGTGACGGCATGCAACGTGTTTACCGGTTCATTTATAAATAACAAAGGACAACGGGACAGTCTTGATCATTTCTTTAACTCCAGCATATGCCTCTAATACACAAAGAGTGATTTTAAGACACTATCCCATTATCGAGCAATCACACCACCTAATTTGACAGGATGGTCCATGTCTGTATATTCTCCCCCCCACCCCCCCACCCCAAAAAAAATCAACTAACTTTAAACTGGAACCAACTGAAGGCATGCCCAAATAAGTCACTTTAAAACTGACACACAACATAGATATAATCACGGAACATTAAGCTAAACATTTGGTGATTTACTTACAGACCCAAAGCTTCCCCCAAAGATGTTTAATAATGGTGTAACCACAACAGCCATGCCATGCTTTCCCTCAATGAAAAAATAGGTCATCAACATAGTAGAGCAGGAGGAAAATATTAACATCACCATCCTCTCTGCTAAAGCTCTAGCTCTCTGTTGGGAAAATAGAAGAAGTTGTTTATTCCATCAGCCCTAGGCTCTCTTATATAGGAGAGTAGCCTATGGGTAAATTCCATAAAGAGTACTGCAGAGAATGAAAAATAACAAGAGACTACATAAGTAGATAATATATATGTTTACACTCCCCCTCAAGATGGAGCATAGATGTCAATCATGCTCAGCTTGGACGCACACTTCTGAAATGGGCCTCGCAGTAATGCCTTGGTGAAAATATCTGCAGTTTGATTTTTTGAACTAACATGGGATGTAGCAATGAATCCCTTATGAATCATATCACGAATAAAGTGGCAATCAACTTCAATGTGCTTGGTTCGTTCATGGAATGCTGGATTGTTTGCAATGAACAATGCCGCCTGATTGTCACACTCTAAGGCCATAGGAAGTGGGACTTCTATATGTAGGTCTGTAAGCACAGCTTTTACCCACATCATTTCTGTACTGGCTTGGGCCATAGCCCTATATTCAGATTCCGCACTAGACCTTGCTACCACAGTTTGTTTCTTGCTCCTCCACGAGATTAGGGAATCTCCAACATACACAGCAAACCCAGAAGTGGACTTCCTATCCTTGGGACACCCTGCATAATCTGCATCTGCACAGGCTGAGATGGAGATCACCTTGCCTTTCTTGAACAGTAGACCCGCACCTGGTGATGACTTGAGGTACTTGAGTATCATCTGTATTGCATCCATGTGAACCTGACGTGGTTGCTCCATGAACTGGCTCACTCGACTCATAGCAAAGGCTATGTCGGGCTTGGTAATAGTGACGTATAGGAGTTTGCCCACCAATGTATCTCCTCCTATCCACCTCCTCTGTATCACCATCATATAGCTTCATACTGGGATCCATCGGTGTAGTAGCAGGTCGGCATCCAAGCATTCCTGTCTCACTCAACAGGTCAGTGACATATTTTCTCTGAGACATTACCAACCCCTGCGGATTTCTGGCGAACTCCAGTCCCAGAAAGTATCTAAGAACTCCAAGGTCCTTGGTGACAAATTCGCTACCTAGCATTTCTTTCGCCTTCTTTATCCCTTGTACATTATCACCTGTAATCAAGATGTCATCTACATAGACCATGATTGCAATAATACCTCTTGAAGTCTTTTGTACAAACAAGGAATGATCAGCATTAGAGCGTTTGTATCCACTGTTTCTCAAAGAGATCTGAGAGCTTCTGAAACCATGCTATGGGGCTCTGCTTAAGGCCATAGATAGCCTTATGGAGTCTGCACACCTTGGAACACTCCCCCTCAACAGCAAAACCAGGTGGTTGTTGCATGTAGACTTCCTCCTGCAAGTCACCATATAAGAACGCATTCTTCACATCCAACTGATATAGCGGCCACTCACTAGTAACCGCAACTGACAGCAAGATCCGTAGAGTGGAATGACGGGCCACTGGCGAGAATGTATCAAGATAGTCCACCCCGTATGTCTGTGTACATCCTCTAGCAACAAGGCGAGCCTTGTATCTGTCGATAGTGCCATATGTATTCTGCTTGACTGTAAATACCCACTTGCAACTCACTGGGTTTACATCTGCAGGTATAGGAACCAGACTCCAAGTTCCTCTGGACTGAAGTGCCGCCATTTCTTCTTCCATTGCTAGACGCCATCTACTATCTTTTAGGGTATCTTGGTAATTCCGTGGAATATCAACAGCTGACAAAGCAACCACAAAGTTCCTGAAATCCCCAAATAGTCGTTCAAATGACACAGAAGCTACTAAAGGATATGAGGCGCAGCTTCGCTTCGATTTGCGTATAGCAATAGGGACATCTATATCAGTTGTGTCCTCATCTGTCCTATGGAACACATCCTGCTCAGAAATATCATCAGATCCATCAAGAGTAATATCTTCAGAACATACCTTAGGCGAGCTAGGTGATGAGTCATGACCATGAGCTGGTGTAGGCTTGCGGGTATAATGAAATGGTAGTGGTGAAACAGGTATAGAAATAGGAGGTGCAGATGATGGTAAAGGAGCTGGTGGTGGTGGTGGTGGTGTCATATAGATGGCATCGGTAGTAGCTGGAGGTAGCAACTGATCACCTGAGGATGAAAAATACATTACGGATTCAAAAAATGTAACATCTGCACTAACAAGATACCGCCTGCGCAATGGGTCATAGCACTTGTACCCTTTCTGAGTTCTGGAGTACCCAACAAACACACACTTGACAGTCCTAGGAGAGAGCTTGTCAGTACCGGGAGACAACTGGTGGACAAATGCAACCGAACCAAACACACGAGAAGTAAGGGAAAATAGATCCTTACCATGAAAGATAAGAGAGAAAGGAATCTGTTCACCTAGGACAGAGGACGGCATACGATTAATTAAGTAGCATGCTGTGAGAACCGTGTCACCCCAGTAAGAATAAGGAGCATGACTCTGTATAAGAAGTGACCTGGTGACATCTAGTAGGTGGCGATGTTTCCTTTCAGCGATCCCATTTTGTTAGGAGGTATAGGCATAGGATGTATGGTCGATAATCCCTTGGGATGAGTAGTAATTGTCTAGGACATGAGTACACAATTCTAGGGCATTATCACTTCTCACAATTATAACAGATGTGGAAAAAACATTACGAATCTCATTAAGAAAATGGATAATAATATTCCCTGCTTCATATTTATTTTTCAATAAAAATACCCATGACACACGAGAGAAGTCATCCACAATAACTATATAAAATCTGTGTCCCTGATGATTAGGAACACGATTCGGACCCCAGATATCAATATGAAATAACTCAAACTTGGAGGTACTACTCCGACCCTGACGACTGGGAAAGGTAGACTGATGATGCTTTCCCAACTGACAAGCCTCACATTGGATGGACGTGTGAGGCAGACCTTGGGGTAACACACGACGCAACTTCTGAAGCGGTAGATGTCCAAAGTGCAGATGTCATAGCAGAGGAGATACGGGTCCAGTAGGTAGGGATGAGGTTCCAGCAAAAGAAGTCTGATTGAGGCGATAGAGGCCTCCTTGCTCATAGCCACGACCAATCACATTGCCCGTAAGGATGTCCTGAAAAACAAGAGAAGAAGGATCAAAAATTGCTCGACATTGTAAATCATTTGCCATCTGACTGATTGATAATAAATTCATTGAAAAATCAGGCGCATGTAACACATTCTTGAGCTGCATAGAAGATGTCAGTCTAATCTCCCCCTGACCAGTAATTGGGGAATGTGTACCATTGGCAATGACCACTGTTCGGCCTGGAGGGATCTGAGTGTATCCTGTAAGTAAACTCTGATCGCCACATAGATGATGTGTGGCTCCCGAGTCCATAATCCAAGGTAAAGTATCTGATCTACTACTAATAGATGCAAGTATGCTACCTGATGCACTGGTAGACGCAGAGGCAGATGCAGCAGCATCAGATGGATTCTCAGTAGTGGGTGCTGGGCCAGATGGGGGAATAATGCCCCTTAGACGGGCAACAAGATCATCGAACCGCTGATCCAAAGAGGCAGCAGATGGAGGCTCGATCTGCTCGGCGACTCGTGCAGATGCAGGAAATCCACGCTTAGAGTAGCATGTGTCTTCATTGTGTCCGACGCGATGGCAGTAGGTACATGTTGGCCGAGTACGGCCTCCTCTACCACGAGGTCCACGTCCACGGGTCTGATGATGAAATCCATGGCCCCTGTTGGCAGCCATGGCTGAAGCATTCTGATTCGTGGCCGTAGAAGGGACGGTGATGCGGCTCAATCTGTGAAAGGCTTCCTCCATGGGAGGAATAGTAGAATCTGCCAAGATCTGGGATCGTGCCGCCTCATACTCGGGATCAAGGGCAGCAAGGAAAATGCCCATCATAGTTGCATTCCGATAAGTCTTCTGTTGCTCTGACGTGGCTGTCAGGGGCATGAAGCTGTATAGCTTCTCAAACATCCCTCGCAGGGATGTGTAGAGTAAGTGTAGAGGGCGATCATTCTGCTTTATAGTGAATATATCATGCTGGAGTTGCAGAATCTTCATCTCATTCTTCGCTTGAGAGTATGTGGCCGCCAGAATATCCCACATGTCTTTGACCGTGGGCTGATGAAGAATATCATTGGCAATCTCGATTGCCAGAGTTCCAGATAACCAGACTTTTGCGTATGCATCATCTGCCTCCCACGAGGCATTGACTCCAGTCTTCTCAGCAAGCTCTTCTTCGGTAAGAATGTGCTTCTTACCAGTCGACTTCATCATACTCATGAACTGCATCGCCCACAGTTCATAGTTTGTACCATCCATCTTTACGATAGGCGTTGGACCTCGAAAGGCACCTATAGATGGAATATCCGCCTTGCTTTCTGACATACTGATAATAGAAGACTAGAATGATAGACTAAAGATAAGATCGTCTACACGGACATAGACGGGTTTAGTTGCAGGTGTAGACTTCAAGCAACCAAACCATTCTGTAGACGGTGTGTGCGCTAGAAACTTGGTCTTGTAGGGCTGGTTCAGGAGTTACACACGCACAACAGAGAGTGCGCGATAGGGAGCATCGAAGACACGCGAGAAATCGCGTGAGCAGGCGAAGGATGCGCGCAGGCTTTTGCGCGAGGCGTGCGCACTGGAGATCACTAGGTCACGCTGGAGAGGCGCAGGCAGGGGCGCACGCTGGAGAAACGGTGAAGTTCACCGCAGGCGCATGCGTCGATCGCCACAAGAGCGCACGCAGTGCGCTGGAGGCACGATGCGCACGCTGGAGGCGAGGTGCGCAGATGCGCGATGAGTCACAGCAGTGCGCGCAGGGAGAGCACGCTGATGGAGCGCGCGCTGTGAGGAGCTCACCGCCGGCGAGGTGCGCGGGGCTCGAGGGGCACAGCAATCGCGTGCGTGGGTGCCGACGGCGAGAGGGAGAGAGAGGCACGCGGGTGGGGATAGGGTTAGGGTTAGGGTTTCAAGAACGCCGGTCTAGGACCGTCGCTCTGATACCATGTTGGGAAAATAGAAGAAGTTGTTTATTCCATCAACCCTAGGCTCTCTTATATAGGAGAGTAGCCTATGGGTAAATTACATAAAGAGTACTACAGAGAATGAAAAATAACAAGAGACTACATAAGTAGATAATATATATGTTTACACTCTCCAATCATATGATGGGAGGTATGTTCATCTCTCTCATTGCCAAGGTGTCTGTTGTTATCATAAATAATAATGGTGCCAATGACATCCCTACATGATGTTCCTCTACAACAGAATCCAACCTTCCTTCAACTTGTTAACCAAACTGAAGAAAACTATGGTCATACAATACTTCATCCAAGCCCCCCAAAGGTCTAGAAAAGACAGTCTTCCTGAGAGACAACCGCATAAAAAAGACCACCTCAAAGTGTCTCACGGCTTTCCGAACTCCACATATAAAGGAAAACATTGTGTCCTCGGACTCTCCTAGATTGCAACCACCTCATTTGCAGCTACAAAGCTACTAAAAATGGTATACCTCCCAATAAAAGCATTGTACACTGAGGACATGACATTGCCCACCACCTCTCGACGATGGTAAACCAACAACTTGACAATAATCTAATAGATGGGTTGGAAAGTATAATAGGCCAAACTCCTCTACGCGCACCGCAATGACACTCCTCAACAACTAGAACAAGAATAAAAAAATATTAATCTACTCTTTTCCGCTCCAAAAATCTATCGATCACAACTATGATATCCTCCTTAATTAGATTCCAAAACTCCTTATAAACCATAACAAAATGTCCTCAACTCTCGTCCATATCCATCGTCCCTAATCTCTCTACTCATTGCATTGTTGTGCCTCCCTTGTCACAAACCATAGCACAGCATCAACAGCAAGCTCCATCACCATAACTCCCCATAAACACAACATCTCTTACCCAACCTGCATGACTCCCCAGCCTCATGGATAGGCTCTTCCGATGTTGCAACAAGAAGGATCTTAGAGTCTTCACAATGGGAGTCAATGGGTAATAAAGAAAATTGGTTGGATCTGACTCTTTTCCATCTTAGAAGGCTTGACGTGCAGCTCTACTTCCCACTCTACAATTTATCGACATTCAAGGCCATGGCGAGCAGCTACTTAGGTCTCAAGGACCATAAGTTTGATCTTATAATAAAGGAGATTTTCCAGAGTGATAACATGTCAATAGGCCTCACGAGGATCGAGGAGTTCATGATAGTTAATCGTGGATTCACGTGTCACTGAGCAAGGCTTTGAAGACAATATAAGTTTTACGCTGCATAGAATCATAAATAAGGAGATTAATGATGTTCTATGGGCATTGTAAAGCAAAAGGGATAATGTGATGCTCAGATATGGAAAGCAATATATGTGAAGAATGTCGTACACAATGCAAAGGCATCATATGCATCACGAATGTCCTTACATTGAGATGGAGTTCTAAGAAGGCATGGTCATGTTGTAATGTTGGTGTTTATATGCTTTAAATAAAATTTGGATGGCATCATACATCAAAAAATTGTCCTTTGACTTCTAAAAAATGAAATATTAGGAAACTTTACGGGTTAACTAAGAAGGTGACAATTGGAGGGAGGTTAATGAAGCTCGTTGTTGACGAGAGCTTACAGTTGTGCAATAAGAGGCACAACATAGAGGTCGGATGGATTCGCAAGGATCGAGGAGGAGAATCAAGGGTGGGGGAGGAGATGGTGATGATAATGATGAGGATTGGGGAAGTTTCCATAGAAGATGATGATGATTGTGGAAGTTTCCATAAATTTCCCATTTTTCATTGCAAGTAAGTTTTGACACCACTAGTGACAACAACTTAATGCGGGGCAATATGTGCAAATGTGTGGGTTTAGTAAATCAATGGATTTATGTATGATACTGAAGGAATAGTGGTTAGATATATGTCAATACCTCAAACTGCAAAACAAAGAACACCAACATTTACAATGATCAAGAATGTCAGAAGCCAAAATTATCCAAGAGAAGAGATGATTCTTCATATATCTTTATGTCAAGCATACCAAATAGTAGCCAAAACCAAAACTCATCATGTTTCAACATTAGTAAAGGCAACTGCACGAAGTCCTCACCTCAAAACAAACTTACTATATGACATACCTAGACATAAATCGGAAAACAAAATGTAACAAAATACAAATATTATAGGTCAAATTGCTCATAATCACTCATCCTAAATACGGTGAAAATTTACATCAAGAATATGAAATGGAGACTCTTGAGAAAAAGTAAACTGAAGGAATAAGTGGATTCAGAATGAATCTAGTAACTTGTGTGTCCTAGTTTATATGGCTCTCAACATTCCCTCAAGAGCTCCAACATATGAAGATCTACGCTGGGACATAATATACGCTCCAACTTATTACATGATAATACATTCCCATGTAATGAAAGTAGATGTGGTAGTGCAATCACATTTATAAGGACTAAAAGGTGTGATTCTTTGGACCAACATAAGAGAATGCAGCAAAAAGAATACATTTCAACAACAACAACAAAGCCTTTTCTCACATTAAATAGGGTCGGCTACATGGATTATTTGCCTCCATTTAGATTTATCTTGTGTTACTATCGGGCTTAAATCCAAATAACTAAGATCCCTTCGGATGGTCGCATTCCAACACTTCTTGGACCTTCCTCGCATTGTCTTAACCGACTCAACATTACAAATTTCGCATCTTCTAACTGATGCATCAGTCGACCCCTTTGTAAATGGCAAAACCATCTTAAGCAGTTTTATCTCATCTTATGCTCTATCGGAGCTACACTGACTATCCTTTTAATCACATCATTCTGAATCCGATCTTTTCTTGTATGACCACACATCCACCTTTTTTCATTTATGCTACTATCATTCTTTGCACATGTCTATTGTTCGCAGGCCAACATTCAGATCCATAAAACATAGCAGGTCTCATGGCTGCTTTGTAATACTTTCCTTTGAATCTTTAATTTTCAAAGGAACTTTCTTATCACAAAGAACGGTAGAGGCTCCTCTCCACTTTAGCCAATCTACACTTTTTTATGAGTAACATCTTCATCAATTTCCCTCATCTTGTGGCAAAATAGATCGCAAGCATCTAGAAAATCACTTCTTCTAATTATTATCGTCTATAATCTTCACCTCGATTCCTTCATAATTGTTTCCATCAAATGTCCACTCCATATATTCAATATTAGCCTTAGTTGTACGAAATCCGTTAGTCTCTAAGGCATGTCTCCAAATCCCAAGCTTCTCATTTACTCCATCTCTAGTCTCATCAATCACTACAATAGCATCAGCAAACAACATACACCAAAGTATCTCATCCTGAATGTGATTAGTCAACTCATCCATAGTCAAAGTAAAACAGTAAAAGAATACAACTCAATTAAATAATTGAGCAACCAAAATAGTTGCAAGGAAAAGTGTGTATGATATAACGAATCGTGCAAAAAAAGTAAAAGAATAGACAGCATTAATAGTTGACTATGCACCACAATCTCAAAAGGCATGCAACCCAAGGACTTGTTACAAGTCAAGTCCAGGCTTAACCTGATGATCAATACTGATACAATTCATTTATCTTGTGGTGTTCTATATCAAGACAAAAAAAACACACTCCAAGAATGATTCACTCACAAAAATAAAGACCAAATAACATAATCAACTCTAAAATAAAACAAAATTGAATTCATGGAAGACTACTTCCCTACAGTAGTCTAGTCTTTGGTCGGTTTTTAAACAAACAAATGATGGATGTCAGTCCAGTGAATAAAACTCAAACAAGATGCAGGGTACAATAAGTCTTGGATCACTTTTTCATCCAATATATGGAAACTTTGAATTTTTGCAAAAGGTTATTTCCACCAAAGAACCCATGACCTTCTTGGCCGGCTACAAAGCAATAAGTTTCACCATTGCATCAAGCTTCCTTTCATGATAAGATAAAATGATTAAATACAACAAATATATTCAAGTTTCTTTCTTGTTTTATTAATGAATTAAATTATGATTTTTTAGATAAGATGGATCCCAGGAAATTTGACAATTAATACCTCACTTTTTTCCTTGATTCTAGATACCAACCGTGTTAATTTTTTTTAATGATGGCAACTTTGTCAATAGCCCGACTGGACATTAGCTCCTCATATGACCTTTTCTGATAGGTGCATATCGTTCTTTTTTTACCCCTCCTACCTCATGTCCTACAGTTTCATATTCCTTGATTTGAGAAGGCGTGGAAGTCAGTATTGAGGAAGAGATCTTGATAATAAAAATGTATCCTTTACATCTTCTCATGTAACAAAGCAATATGGTCTATATGACCGGAATGGCCCGCATACTAAAAATTTATAAACTAGGAAGTGATTGATCAAACACAACTAGGATATGGCTAAACGTGACAATATACTAAGTGGATGCATTGTCTGCACAAAACATTTGATAAATTGAGACATAAATGGGCATATTTGTAGCCACCTTCTCCTTCTGGATCTCAATTCTCGATGTCACAAACATCAATTCTGAGAATTCCATTTGTGGAATGCAAAAAGGCGTTAAGATAAACGAATTAATGACAATATCATCCCTCAGAAATTTCCTACATGAGTTTAGTGCCAACAGTGTCATGTTCAACAAATGGCTGAGAGGAAAAAGATGTTTCGACAAAATTATGGCCCCATACAGGAGAAAGATCAGATTTTAGACAAGATTCTTATGGAAAGCATCAATGAGGCACCAATCTATAATGTAATGAGATTTACATGTTTAAGGTGGTATGAATACTAAGAAAGAAGAAATATTGATGCTCTGATATGACTGAATCATGATCTGGAAGACTGACGAATCTAGAAAAGACTAAAGTATTTATAAAGAAAAAGTAATGATACATCGATATGATCGAACCATGATCTGAAAGAGTTTGTTGTTGAATAGATAAATTTTACTCCATATTTATTTTGATGAAGTTTTCTAAGAATTTTGAAAAAAATTTCTTCGATTTTTTGTGTGAAAGATACCAATCGTGATCCAGAGTGAATCACTTGCAAGATATTTATCTAAGCACTTCAACTTATGAATAGTTAACTGACTAGGTAAAGATTCGGAAATTGAAACCTTAGATACTTTTCATATATTATATTCACAACTAGTGAGCATCCGAAGCATTAAACAGGAAATGCGTGCAGCGTGAAAAATAATAATGAACTGATTCTTTTCCAATCAATTTGTTTGAGACCTGAAGAAGATTGATAATGGAACAATGACTTACAGCTTCATAACATCCATATCTCTCCTTTTACTAGGAGAAGACATCTTCAAGACAAATAAAACCTAATCCTCTCTCTGCCTGCGTGTTATAAAACCATACTTATTTGTTAAGAAAACTGTATTCATTGACAATGTGTCATGCCAGAAAACCTTTTAAAGACAGAATACAAAGAATCGAGACAGAAAAGATGGAATTGTAACCTGCCATCTGTCTACCGTCCATGTTTTCATTTGGCGTATCAGGAAAAATATGACATGTTGAAGCTCTATTTACGTGTGCCAGGAGAACATAGGGAAATTTTCAATCAGGACAGTTCTTTAGTTTCAATGTTGATTGATATAAAATTTCAAACGGATAGAATCAACCAGTTCATTCTGTCTACAGCCAAATTACAAGTCGGCCCAATTCAAATAGTAATATGTAATACATGAGAAAATTAAAAAAAAAGGCAGTTGCTTTTTCCACAGACTATTAGACAAATTCGAATATCGAAGTCGCATCTGCATACAAGACCATCGGTTTCCCACTTTCCAACATGGCGGCCGATTCCGATCAGACGAACTCAGCTGGGATCACTAACATCCCACACGCTAAAGCGATTCTGATGGCTTTTCCGACCAATCGGAAAGTATTGCAACGGAATCCAGATAAAAAGCAGGACATGATTCGATTCTCTTTTTCTTTTTGAAGCAAACAATAACAGGAAAATCCGGACAAAACCTGCATTTGCATTGATACAGACCCTAATCGGAGAAGTGTGGAGTTCATATGGGAAATGGATTACCTCGAGGGGAGATGAGAGGCAAAGCAACGAACGCCTTGCGAGGGGAGAGAGAGATTGGGATCCGGAGGGAAGGGTGAGGTCTCAGGCAATGGCCTTCCAATGGTAACTTCTTTTATATATACAAGAAGGAAGGAGAATTTTATTTTCCTTCATTTCTCTTGCATTCTTTCTTTTTTCTTTTTCCTTTTTTCTTGATTCTTTTCCAACTGCCTACCAAACCGAATTTTAGTTATGTTCCGTGGGAAGGTAGCTGCAATCTTGGTAGATTTGTGTATAAAAGTGAGAAAAAATGAAAACTTTGATTGAACTCAATCAGGCTTCTCTTGTAAGAGTGATCACAATTGACTATGACATTCGAATGTGTTTGATGTTGTTACTTTATGTGAAAAAGAAAAAAGCTTCTTTATTTATTTTTACTAGTTAGAATCGGTATGAAAGAAGACGGAGAGAGAGGAAAGGTAAGTATGTCCGAGGTGAGGGCTACCGTAAGTGTGTTATTCCCATTTTATAAACCCATGCGCATAACCTAAACTCCCTGAAACCCTAAACATCTATCTCCATTTTTTTCTCATTAACCTCTTTGTTAGTATATGATATACCAAGCCAAGATGATCACATAGCCATCCTATGCATTCATCTGAATTAGAACCATGGATGGACATCATGAAGGATGAACTTGACTCAATAGAGAAAAAATCAGTATCGAGAACTATGGAACTTACTGGTAGCCAAGAAGTCTGTGGATGTAAGTGATTCTTCAAGAAAAAATACCGAGTTGGTGGTGAGATCGATAACCACAAAGCAAGATTATTTGTTAATGGTTATATGCAAAAAGGTAGAATCGGTTTTCTAAAGAACCTAATCTCATGTAGCTGAATTCGCATCGATAAGGATGATTTTCTCCTTGATCGCATTTGTGGATTTGGAATTATTTTAAATGGATGTCAAAACTGTTTTTCTCAATGGAGAATTGAGAGAAGATAAATACATATGACAAGCTGGCAGTTTTTTATAAAGATGGAATGGAGAATATAGTTTATAAATTTAAAAGGTCTCTATATATTGAAACGACACTGTGATAGTGGTATCTCAAATTCATAACAATTATTCAAATGGTATTTGTGGCTAATAAATTAGATAATTATGTATATATCATGCATGGTGGGAGCAAGTTAGTGATTTTATCATTATATTTAGTTGACAAGTTGTTGGTAAAAAATTACATAGAGATGATGATTATATAAAGTACAAACTAAGTATTGAATTTGAAATGAAGGACAAGGGAGAGTTGTCCTTTGTGTTGGAATCTAGATCACCGGAGATAGTACCTCGAACTATTGTGTTTAAATCATAAAAATATTTTGCATACAATATTGAAGATGTTTGTAAAGCAGAATGCTACTATATCCCCCACGTCTCTTGTGATGGGAAAAAGACTTAGTAAAAAGTGAATGTCCGGGGATGGGACAAAGCTCATTTGATATTCCATGTTCTCAAGTAGTTGGTAGCTTCATGTATACTATGTTATGTACAAGACCTAATTTAGCTTACCATGTAAAGCCTATAAATATTATCAAAGCAAATACGAGCAAGCACATTGGGAAACCATTAAGTGATTTCTTCAATATATGAAATGTACTATAAATTTGAAATCTATTTATCAAGCCGATTCGCTT
Organism: Ottelia alismoides; assembly: GCA_037367405.1. NCBI lineage: Eukaryota > Viridiplantae > Streptophyta > Magnoliopsida > Alismatales > Hydrocharitaceae > Ottelia > Ottelia alismoides. Next base: position 251,103 of record JAZKJV010003824.1, read on the forward strand.
GAGATAGTGTGATACTCCAATATAGATTTAAAAGGAGATAGAAAATCCACATCATGTTACACTATCATGTTTAGTGGTGTGATTTTTTCTAAGGGAACTAAGAGACAAAGTTGTCTATCTAGACATACACAAGAAACTAAATATATTACACGTAGCATGTCTACCACTCTTTTTGGAGCAAATATTTTTTTAAAAAAACTTAAGCATTGAATTAGTTAAAAGGACTAGTTGAAATATAATGTGATAATCCAGCCGCAATAAGCTTGATTAATATCAAGGCAAATAGTTCCAGAAGAAAATGCATTGAGATCCAATATGGTAGCATACATTCCCACAAGTGATATATTACTTACTTATTTTAGAAAAGAAATTGCGGTGAGTACATACATTAAACATGATAATGTAATGAGGCTTAGGAATATACAAGACAAATAGCAAGAATTCAAGAAGATTGAACCTCAAGAAATAATACTTCCGAAAATATAAACACCTTGGTAATAAAGGAAGTGTAGTATGGCCACTTTGGTTAAGTGGAAGATGTTGGTTATATATAGGACGATCGAGTGGTTTTCTTAACTTAGTAAATATTGCATTAATTGGAGGATGTTAGTGAGAAAAATGGGGATATGCAGTTAGGGTTTTAGGGGTATGGGCAAGCGCACGAGCCTATAAATGAGAGGGGTGCCCTCACAGTAGCTCTCATCCAAGCATACTTACATCTCCCACTCCTCCATCTTCTTTCACAATATACTCAAAAGATCATCACTCTGATTCCAACGATTAGGATATGGTTTACTAGTTGAGGTTATGAGTTTGCTCCATGAATGTTATAAAATCAATGTAACTTTGAATTATTAATAACATATAGGTAAATTCTGTCTAAATTTGCCAACTTGTTTGCTTCATCTATGCCGTGATTAAAAATGTCAAACTTGAAGCAACATGTGTGCACCTTCAATAATTCCCACCTTGAGGACATAGCTTGGGAGATTTAAGAGGTATATGTCATATCAAGTTGAGATAGAGGATAGGTAATGAAGTATTGTCTCGCATGCTTTATTGTTCTCAATCATTTGAGCATGCCCCTAAAGATCAAGAACCAAGGTCAAAATATTATTCTCTTTCCTCCATTCTCTTGGAACACTAAGTTGTGTGTCGATGCATAAATCATGCACTTGTAGCGTGCATTAAATATCTTTGTCACAAGCCCTTAACTTGGAGTTGAGTCCTCTAACTCATATGTTTGATGGCATTTAGCTCCACCTTTTCACCCAAAAACTTATTTTTTACTCACGTGAAGCATAACACACAATTTGTTTGAAGTCCTCTATATTTTCCAACTTTGATAGTGCCATCTAACTTTTCATTCAAAGGTAAGCGTATATATCTTTATTATGTCAAAGTTATATTTATAAATAAGTGAGAGTGGTATATTAAGCTCAATATAAAAACTGGCTTTACATTTTGTTTAGTAGTTATTAAAGAAGTTGCATCTTCTTGATTTATCTTTTTTATGCTTCCAATAATTACATGTGGGTTATTGAAAACATCATTGATCTAGGATTATTATTGCCTAGAGTTGTCGTTGTGAGGAGTATATTACCACACAATGCTCTCTCTCTCTCTCTCTCTCTCTCGTAGGGTTCTCTACTCGACGGATGTACCTTTCGCATGGGAGCCTTAGTTCTAGAAAGTGTCCTTGTGGTAGTCCTTTCCCGCCAACATGATGGAACTTGTACAACCTTAACATGTCGATACTTCATTAATGGAAAATTGGTAAATTGTGAGGAACATTATCCTCGCGATGTCCTCGCGAGAGGGCGCAAGCATTTTTGGTATCTATGTCAACCTCTAAAGTTGGTGCGGACTCGTGCTCTCTACATGCTTCCCAGATGAATCTTGCTATGTTGTATACTCTACATGGAGGATAGCACATCGCGTCAGGTCATAAACCTAGCCTAGGAAGTGGTGAGGACGTGGCATGTCTATTCTCGTAAATTGTGGGGAAAGGGGGGGGGAATAGTGTGCATGTTCAACAAGATTTGTGAAGCCCCGCCAAATCCATATATCTTGTTATGGAATCCACTACAAGTACTAAAATATGTGAAACACAAAATAAATTGTAGTTTTAAACAGAATATATATATATATATATATATCTTAAATGCAAATGAGAATATACGACATAATAAGCAAATCTACCTGCAAATGTACATATTCGAGAGTATTTCCACGCCCTATTCCACCAAACCTATACGAGCTAATGTAGAACCTACTATAGGTATTTACAATCAAATAAAAGTGAGTTTTATTTTAAAATAAAAAATAATAGATATTGTACCTACCAATTATTACATAGAAACGCATATAACATACCTACAAAATAGAATGAAAATATCGAAACACACACGGATACACACATATCCATAAATGACGAAGCATTGAAGCATAGAGTATAATAATAATAGCATTCGTAGACTACAAACAAAAAAATACGTTTAAATATATAAAAATCTCTACTCATATAAATATTTGCAAAACCAAAGGTTTTTTCTTTGACCTAAAGAGCTTGGTAATCAAAGAAATCATATACTTCTTTCTTAGCTCTTTTACAAGTTGTATCATCCCTTTCTGATCCTCTTCGTTGTGATCATATTCGGCCATCCCATTGGTCAATGGATGTTAGGGGAGATGCAACAATGATGGTGAATGACATACTCCGTAAACCAATGTCTTTACATACTTTTTTATAAAGTGGCTAACTCCTTTTGAAGTTAGAATTCTAGAATCGTGAGTCATGATATGTATGCTCTCTCAAGGACTTGCAAATAGTTATGCTATCAATGGTACGAGCGCAAATAGACTCCACTCACCGACTAAAATATTTGATAGCTACCACAATATATCTAAACCCCTAACTAGCAGAAAATGTGCCCATAAATTCAATGCACGTGCGGCAAATATTGACAAATATTAACATGATCTCTTGATAATGAATATTTGCAACCAATAGTTCGTTCTTTAGTAGATATGACAAGTTCTAACAAAAGAACAAGAGTCTTACTAGATATGGCCATCGAAAACTATTTTAGAGTGCCTTTTGAGATGTTTGCTTCCCTAAATGTGTCGTCAAGCCTAAAAAATATGTCATAGAGCGAAGATATCAGAGCTCCTCCCGAGGAACACCTCCTCAAGATGCAATTTGATGCTTTCAAAAAAGGATATGATCTTCATAGTGGCTATACACTGATTCAGACCAACCACTACATGTCTTATTTTTCGGTCAACCCAAAAATATTTTCCTAAAGATAATATAATTCACAAGATCGCAAGAATAGCTACATTTGAAAATGTTTCTTTAATACCAGGGGTGTACAAATATGGAGTCTCTTGCTCTATTATGGAAAGATTTGGCACCACATTCTTTACTTCGGGTTTGTCTTTAATTTCCAAATGAAACACCTGAAGTAATATAATCAAATGTAGAAAATGTATTTTCACATCCTTCTTTTCCTTTAAATTGGGATTGTAGAGCAATCATATATAGAGTCATTTTAGAACAAATTAATTGTGATTTGAAATTATCAAAATCAGTGGCAACATATCTTTCTTCGTATCAATATTAGTTATTTTGTGCATCATCTAATAATTTGTTGGCATAATGAGTAGCAAATGACATTTCCTCCCACAGGTGGTGTAATGAACCCCCTACTACATAGATGCTTTGATATCACAAAATAGAGGTTTGATAAGATAAGTTTGTAGCATACTCTATTTCATGTATCAAAACAAAATAAAGGATAACTAAGATATATATTTTGTGAAAATTTCAATTTCAATGGTGTTCCATTTATTTAGAGTTCAAAAAATAATATTTTTGGATGAATTTTTTTAATAGTAGTATACGGTGAAACACATGTCATAATTTTTTTAGAACTTTTAGAATTGTCTAAGTTTTTTAAATTATTTTTATTAGTTTCATCGTTTAGCCATTTCTAAATTTGAAATTATCAAATTATAATATCATCAGAACAAAATTTTATATAAGAAATAGAATTTAATAAATTTTATTATATTTTTTTAGTTATTATGTTTTTATGTATTTTGGCCACATTTTTAGTGATATTTTAAACATATTTTCATTAGGAATATAAAATCAACAAAAGAATTTGAAAAAGTTGCTAGGATTAGGTGTTAGCAATAGGGATCTACCATAATGTTCTCACAATGAGAAACTAACTACACAATAAATATGGCTTTAAAACTACCTTATTAAAACATATAAAAAACTAAAAAAAAGGAATGCAATGATGTTCATAAAAAGTACATGAAAAGGTTTAATATTTATCTGTGGTTGTTTAATAAAAATATGAAAAATCAAGTAAGAAATAAATGTTTAAATCTCCCAGGACTTCCCGGCACGGTAAAACAACTATAACTCTTTGATTTAGGTCCTTGGTTTAGACCAAAATGCAAAATGAATTCCATACTAGGTCATGTTGAACTTTCCTAAAGACAGGCCATGTTTTGGGAACCTTCTAATTTTCTGTGGGGTATTAGCACATATTAGATATTACTATGCTGACATGGATTAAGTATAAAGATGTTTGACCTATGCCAACTGGCAACAAATTGGCTACATCACCTGATGGGGTGGAGTCTATCTAGTTGAGGGATGTTTTGAATATTCATTCATCTACTTTTATTCTTCCATTTTGTATTTAAATCCATATCAAAACACCTGTAAATATAATTAACTTGTACAAATCAACATTCATTATTCATCTGTAATTAATGTATAATTATCTATATTTAAATTCAAAATAGAAAATAAATGGAAGAAAATAAAAATAAATGAAGTATGAAAGATAGTTAATGATCCTAAACCCTGAGACCAAGTTAATATTGACTTGGTCGACAAGGAATAAAGTAGGGGGAGATAAGGGCAAATATACAGTTCTGAAATCCTAATTCTAAACCATGAAAATAGACATTTTTACACCATTTTATTCTTCACATTACACACCTCAAATAATAAAGTTTTCAACATAAAACCTGTACATAATAACATATAGAAAATTACCAAAATAATGACCAATAAAAATAATGCACAATGCAACTAGGACATACAGATGAAAAGGCCACAAATCGAACTTCAAAGATCAATATCTTCTTCATACAGACTCAAATTGAACCAAACTCACCTCCATTGTATTCCAAATTAAATTATCTATCTAAATGATTTCATTAAAAATGATACAAAAATTGTCTTTTTGGTATACCATTAAATTGTGTATTCATATATAATATTCATATATTGTATTCTTTGTATTTTCCTCTTCTTATATTTTTAAATAATTGTATATTATTCAAAATATATTAAAAATATAAAGATAAAAACATATTAAAAGACTTTAGAATAAATAATACATTAAAATATTTAGGTATAATATACCTATAGGATATATACATGTGTGTATATGTAAATAAAATCATAAAAATGAAATAAAAATATGTAAATGTGTATTTAATAATGTTATAAAAATAGAAAATATGTGTATACAATAATCAATATTAAAAATAGAAAATAAATTCACATAATGCAGGTAAATATGCCTATATTTATACTTGTAAAAATTAACATATAATAAATCAAGTTGTAAAAATAAATAAAAATCATGATAAAATAGTTTGAAAAATAATAAATATCTTTCATGTTTTAAGTATTTATTAATAAAATCATTACTGTTTATTATCGACTTAATGCACATTTTTATTTCTTTTTGTCCTGACTTGGCCACGTGGACTAATCAGGACTCCGTTTGTTAACCCGCGGGTCAATTGTCTGGCCTAGCTTCTGACTTCTATCAGAAGCACCAACCCCTCACCTACTCCATTTCCCCACTCTTCCTCCTCAACTCCATCTCTCTCGAGCCTTCCACCATCTTGTAGCTCTCACTCACCTCTTCCACACCATGGCGATAGGTTCCACCTACAACTTCTCCTCCATACGCCATGGCCGTCACGAGAATCCCATGTCCATTGTGTATAAATACCTCCCTCATCTCCATTTTTTATTTTGATCCGCTTTTCACACCTTGTAACCCCAAGCCCTCGAGTGATTGAGCTTCCTGGTGACAGCAACAAGCACCTAAGGGTGTCAACGTAGATAAAGGTGGTCGGAGTAACGTGATCCACCTCACCGAGCATCGCCTCTAGCGACGATCTTTTGCTCCAGTTATAACCCCCTATCGAGCTGCTAATTTGGGTTCTTTTAATTTCAATTTTGTTCCTTATATTAGATTAGGTTCTAGTTTGTTTTAAATTCTAGTCGTTTAGCGTAATTCCAATTTCGTAGTTCGTTGGAGCTTCAGCTACGGTCACCGTTCTCCATCGCGCCACCCCTTGTTTCAACCACCTAACACCTCCTACACCTTCCTCATCGCTTCTCCATAAAATGCCCTTACTTAGATCACCTCAGTCTTGCTTAAACCGAGCCATATATCTCTTCCACTACCCTCATCATCGAAGATCTCCTCATTCTCCCCCCCCCCCCCCTCATACGTACAGCTTCATCCTCAAGTCGAGGAGATACCCCTCGGGCCCATCATCCTTTTTGTGCAGGAAGGGACCCCAACCGAGCTACTTGGAGCTTGAATCAATCCAGGAACTCAGTCCCAGGTGTTGGAGCAAGAAAGCCATTCCAAGCCTTGATGAGGCCTGGACATTTTGAAGCCCTCCTACAAGCGTGAGATTGTCCCAGAAGGAGTTTGAGATGATCAACCATTCCAGAGAATACCGGAGTCGCTAAGAATCAACGATCGAAGGAGAACATGGAAGTTGGTCTTCCATGTTCTTCCTATGATATCCAGCACCATTGGATCAACCTCTCAGCTTAGATCTAATTTTGGTTGCTCGTTCAAAGAGAAACGGTGTCGTTGCTCCACCGTTGGATTAAAACGTCACCCATGTGGCACACTCATGACCATCGATCACTGACACACACGCACATCACGTGAAGCCAAGGGGTATATTGCATTGACACTCTCCCATATTTTTTGTATTTATGTTTAATATTGTAAATATTATTTCCCATGTAAATTAAATCAGATATATTGTAAGCACGACCTGAAACTTCTATATAATCACATATAGGTCCTTCCGCCTAACGTGGAGTGCCACGTGAGGCCTTGTAAAATTTGTGTGCATGCTCTTGTATTTTTGGATTTATTATTAAATGCATAATTAGTTTATTGAAATTACAAACAAGTCCCTGAATCTGTAGCATTTTATTTTCTTATATCCTGTGCATATTAATTTTTTTTGTTCTAAAACTGGTAGGAAAATTAATATAGGTGTCTGGCACCATGATTAAGATTGCATAAATAACGTGTGATATTTTAGTTAATTTTTCTATTTTCCAAAAATACAAAATATGCATTTCTTCATGTATAAATATAAAAATCCATAAAAACTAAAAAAACTTTTCCAAAAATGCAAAAAGTATACTATCATATTATTTATTCTACCGCATATCCAAAAATCACTAAAAACACAAAACATAAAACCTAAAAATCTCAAAATCATAAAAATATTATAAAAATTAGCAAAAATATTGAAAACCCAAAAATAGTTCTTTTTGTTTATGATTTATCTTTATTATATGTACTCTATAATAAAAATAGATTTAGGTTTATTTTGGACTCATTGATATTTATTAAACCTAAAAAAATCTCGGATATTCAATCTGTGTACTGTTTTGTATATTTTACAACTTTAAAAATCCATAAAAATCAGAAAATAATTTTAAAATTATAAAAAATAGAGTAAAATATAAAAACCATAAAAACATATTATTTTTTAAAATTTTAATTTATTTTGACTTATATATAAATATAAGTAGCTATATTATATAGGGGAAACTTCCAATAAGGTGCACCTTTCCTGGATGCATGGAAAGCCACGTCTATTTAAGCATTTTTCAAATTTATTTTAAAATTTCTAACTCCATAAATTTAATAATAAATATTAACATAATATGTATATCACAAAAGATTTAAAAAAATATTAGTATATTTGACAAAAAATGTTTGTTACAATATAGATGATATATTTTACAAAACTATATGATCGTCATTATTTTACAATATGGAGTTTAAATTTACAAAAGTGTTACACAATTTACAAATTTAGTAGTGGCTTTCTGAATTTCAGGAAAGGTGCACCTCATTGGAAGGGCCCCCATATTATATATACTATATATTACTTATAAGGGAAAAGGGAAACTACACCAGGTGGTGCAGCCAACTAGCTACACCCGGGCATTTTTCTCATTAGTTTTTGATTTTTTTTGAAGAAAACCTATGGGGATTTACTTAGTTTATTGAGTGGAATATGTGTTTCAAATTTCATGCAAAACAAACATTCCTAACATGCCCATCTAGATAGGGTCAATTTCAATAATTCTGAGACCGTTAAAATGTGATAGTCTAGATGGAGATGATAGAAGTGTCGAATTTAGTTGAAATTGGTATGATATCATGGTGATATGAGGTTATTTAAATCCCCCTAGGTCTCATTTCAAAAACACAAAAAATCAATGAAAAAATTGGCCGGGTGCAGCTAGTTAGCGACACGCCCGGGTGCAGCTTCCCCAACCCCTACTTATAATATCTATAGCATTATATAATTATATATATTATTTTAAAAAAATAAATAAAAATTGTAAAAGTAAATGGAAATATAAAATAAATATTAAAAATATAAAATAATAAAATAATTGAAAATCCATAAAAATTATATATAAATCAAGTCCCACATAAAAAAACCATGAGAAAATACAAAAATGATTATGATTATGATTATTATTATTTAGAAATAATTACTAATAAGTATTTCCTACATACCATTTGCTCTATGTGGTTCGACAACTCTACATACTTGCCTTGTATGCATCTTTTGTAGAGTTAAATAAAATAAATTTTAACTCGCACAGTTCGTATTTATTTATTTATCTATCATATTTTGTGGGTTAGTTGTTGATTGATTGAGGATATGGTCACTTCAGCGATTAGGGTTCCAACTTTATTAGGAACTCTATCTCAAATCCTTGTCATCAAATGGAAACGTTGCCGGGGAGCAACGTATAGTGTAGTTTGTATACAGCTTGTTGATTTTTTTATTATTATCTTTCTTTATTTTTTTATTTGAAAATTGATTATCTATTCTAATCACATCTTTTGTTTGTCTTTATTGTGAGGTCCCACAGAGCGAGGACGGTCCCTTAGGAGGTCGAAGCACTTGAGCGACATGGAGAACGACTCTTCTCTTTTAAGACGATAGGAGAGAGCAACAAGGAGAGCAGAGAACCGAGAGAAGCAAAATATCTTAGCATAGATAGTTTTATTTTTATTTCTATGAGATTATGACTCATATTAATTGTATTAATACAAGATGAACTCTCTGGACACTTGAACTTTATAGATCTATTTTAACAAGTGATTGTTCACTTGGGGACTTGACGGATTTTATCAGTTTTTCTCGCATCCTCACTTTTTATTCTCCCTATTTCCCCTTTATTTTTCATTTATCTATTTTGTGTTTTTTACTTTTTCTACTTTATGTCTTTTGTGCTTGAGCCCTTAGACTTAGGATTTTTATCTGTGCTTAGCCCAATAATTTATAGGTCCAAACCCTAATTAGACTATATGTTTCTATAGACATCTATATTTGGACTTAGGCAAATTAATCAATGTTTCCTGCTAATAGAAATTCTTGTTTAGGATGGTTCTCTTTGCATAGCATATAGATTAGTTTTTAATTAATGCACATATCATTTTGTATGTAGAGTGCTGGAGCAAGGTACACATTTATAACTCTGCATGCATTCATTGATTTGACACACATCGACTTTTTTGACTTATCCCCCCATTTTCTTGGATTTAAATAATTAGGCGATATTTATTGAAAAATACTCAAAAAATTGAAACCCAAAAAATTAAAGCAAGGGGTATGCTTAATAAACTTTAACCCTAATTAAAATTTGTAATGGACTTTATTGTATTAGGTTCATAAAGCCCACATTATCTTCAGGTACCTTCCAAACTGAGCGAGGCATGACCCTTAAGGATTAGAGACTAAATCCTAGTCGGTGGCTACCTTGATTATCGCATGGGTGTATGAAGTAATAGCGTTTCTATCAGTGCATGGGCGAGTAGGGCTAAGCATGCTTGTGGGCTTAGTCTGAATTACTTGAGCATAGGGGAACTGCCACGATGGGTCACTGTCTCCTTGTTCTATATCTGAGTACCCCATAAGGGGGAAGTATTTGATTCCCTACATCAGCTTTCTCTCTCTCTCTCTCTCTTCATTTCTTTGGCTGAGAAGCGAGCCCATGTATGATATCAAGGACCTCAAAAAGTGCATATTATTGGTTACAAAGGCAGTTGGAAGTACATGGCGCTTGTCGGGTAGTACTCACTCGCCTATAGGGGTAGAGCTAAAAACTCTGCATGATAAGATTGCCTGAAACAATCAATAAGTTGACAAGATAAATAGCCAAACTTTTACAGCTTTACCTATTTTGAGTTGGTGAACCCAATTGCGTTGGTGTTTGTTTTAGATCTAGTTTAGGTCAAAGATCATAGTCCATTGTGCTTGTTTTTACTTCTTTGTATCCTTCCTTGTTATTTTGCTCACTTTGATCCTTTTCTCACTTTCTCTTCCTTTTACTCCATGTGTATATCTATGCTCATTATTTATTATCTTTTATCCGTTTGTTTCTCAAGATGTCAGGTCTTAGATGGCTTAGTCCAGACTCTGCGGACACTGGCATCAATTCCTCGATGCAGACATCTCCAACAATTCAAGGCAATTCTAGAGAGACAAGTTCATATTTTGTGAACCACTCTCAGGACTCCTCGTCTTCTCTATCTCAAAAAATTGGGATCACTCTTCTCCTGATATCTCTCCTTTATGGATGGAGATTGATGAATCAATTTTCAACCTCTTTAAGAATGTGAAATTATCGTAGTATAGGAGGTGGAAAACAAATCGTCAAAGACCACCCTTTTGAATATGTGGAGAATTTAACTTGGCAAATATATCAAGGTCGAACACATGGACACTACTGAATAAATTATCTAATTAAGTCCTGACTCAAATGATTAAATTACTCTACGGATTTATTTAAACTAAGTATGCACAATACAATGAGATGGATGCATGATTTTCAGTTGACTTTTAAATGCAAATATTTTATGAAAAAAATGATAAAAATGCAGGTATTCTCACATGAACAAAGAATCACAATTCGATTCCTGATCTCAATGATTAATGCAAGTTAAATAATATGCTCAAAATGGTCCAATGAATACATAAATTAATTTTTGATTCGATTCATGTAAAATTCTAATTTCAATTAAAGATAAATTAATTACTTAATGGTTTGAACTCCCTAAGTTGATTGAATATCAGAAATATCAAGCAAGGCACAACAATCAAGCTCCTGATTATTTCAAAATAATTCTAAAGTATGAAAGTGGTTTAATTCATTATTAAACACATCAGCATGCAATTTTCAACTCAACAATTCAAGTTTAAAATATACAATATCTCTTTGAATTTTAAATTAGTTTCAACTAGTCACATCAGTGAATGAAATACATAGAATGAAAGAGCACCAAATAAGCTTTTAAACGAGATAAATTTCATTTATTGGAGTTGTGGTTCAAAAGTTATTAATCATTAAATACATGGACTGATTTGCAATAAAAACTATCAAAAAAGGTCCAAAATAAGGGTCTAAATGCAAATAATAAGCTGCAATGGCTAAAACATGTAAATACACCAAACACGAGGGCATATTTAGAATTATGAAAGAATGATGGGGCTTATATATAATTTCTCCAGGTGCATGTGAAGCAATCGCGTGAGGCAGGAGGACCTAAATGCAATTTATTAAAGTTTGGTCCAGGTGCTATAATTTGCACCCCCGGCATGTGAGGTGGGTGCATGAGGGACCGGGTATCGAACGGGTTGTGAAGGCTCGGGCTACGAGGCGCTCTATTGTGCTTCATGCCTAGGCTCGGGCACCCGATCCTCATGGTTTAACAACAACATTGGCTCCTAGGATGGGATATGACTCAATCATTAGATTAGATCGGGTTAATCTGATCCAATGACAACTACTACTCGCTGCTCATCTTCCTCGACCGTATTCGATGGTGCTTCAGCGGATCTCCAGCAAGGAAGTTGGTCCTCATCCATGCTCCTCTGCTCTTCCTGAAGGTCCAAGAACCTCCATGAAGGCTTTGTGAAGATGGTGGAGCTTCGATGAAGGTCTGGCGATTCGTGGATCTGCTGGTCGATGGAGTGTCGTCGGAGGTAGAGGCAGTGAACGACAAGCCTCACAAATTTTGGCCAATCGAGAGGGAGCGAGGTACATGCATGGTTAGATGCAATCCCAAGCCAAAACACCAAGCTACGAAAAGGGAAATGGGATGAGCTAGGAGCTCGCTAGAGGTGGGGGAACAAATCCCGAAATGGGTCACAACCTTTTCCAAGGGTTGTGAATAATCGATATGAGGGAGGTGGCGTAGAATCAAAGAGGAGTAGATGACTGGTGCACGAAGACGACGAGGTGATCACGAAGCTGAGGAAGTTATCAGAGTGGAGTGGCTAGGTGTAGTCGTATGTGAAATAAATGGATAAGAAATTAAGAAATAGAATAAACAATTACATGGGAGGGAAGAAGGTGATCGGAGGCAGAGGAAGGGCCTATGAATGGAGCTTTGGATCTCCTGGATCGTCGCTCAAGACTTCGACAAAAGGTCGAGCTCAAGCAGCTCCAAGAATGGTGTTGCGGCAGAAGCATTGGATCACACCAAACGATATGGTTGGGCCGTTGCCCGACCTCCAAATCCTATTCTATCGCAAGAGGAAGGGAAGGTGGCTCTCTAAGTCTCACATGAGTGGCGGATGTTGGCCAAAATGGGCAGCAGAGATGTATTTGAAGGAGAAGACGGTTGTTAGGGTTGTGTAATGACCATCAAGGGCATGGCGATGAGGGGGGGTTTAGGGTTAGGGCATGTGAGAGGGAAGCTAGGGATATGTTGCAGTTGTGGAGTGACATAGAGAGATGGCGTGAGGTGTTTAGGAAAAATGGAAGAAGAAGAAGAAGGGATAGTGGCAAGGTGAACATGGAGTGGAGGGCGTTACAAGAGGAAGATGATGAAGTGGGACTGTTGGATCTAGAGATCTAACGGTCCTAATAGAGGCATGTGCGTGCGATCCAGATGCACCCGATTAGATTTGATCAAGTAATTGAGGAGTGAGTGGTAATGGACAGCTCTAATGCGATCATGGCAATCGCATCAGATGGGTGAAGGAAACAACGAGTGTCAACAAAGGGTCGGTCCACATGGTTTAACTAGAGGGAGCCACGTGGCCCAATAGGAAAATAGAAAAAATAAAATAAATAAAAATAAATAAAAAATAAATATTTACAAGCTTAAAATGAAAAAGTGTCAAACATGAAAGTTGTAGATCTATTTGAGATCTGCAAGTTTCATGTTGTATAAAAAGTTAAAATAGGTCACATATACATATTTATATTTTTGTAAGAATTTTTAAGGATTTAAAAAAATTGTTTTAATTTCTTTTGTGATTTTTTGTAATGTTAATTTATATTTAATTTCAAAACAAATATATACCATATTTATCTGATTTTATTTGATTTTTAATAATTAAGAAACACATAAAATAAAGAATAATAATAAAGTAAGTATATACAATAATTAGGGTTAATTATAAATAAAGGGTTAATTGTTAATGTTAGTTAATTAATTTACATTTTATTGAATTAGTTTAAGTCAAATGTGAATAAATAAGAAATAATATGATAAATCATGGATTTATCACCCCCCTATACTTAAACCTTGTTCGTCCCTAAGCAAACAAAAAATGAATAAGTCAAATTAATTCCCGACTGCGCGTGTGACATACAAGACTTGATTCATTAAGAACTCTTGGTTTTAAAGATCCCAACACTTAAAGCTGAATCAAGCTCTAGTCAAAAGGTATCAAACTTTCTTAATCATGATAGTCTCTTTGTATACATATATAATAAGGATATGATATTACATGTGGGCTCATGTTACAAGAGTAGAGTCAAAGCACCACTCAAAATTCTAGTTCCAGAGACTCTCATAAGGACCCAATCCTCAACACTAGGGAATAAACCTTTTCTTGCATTCAATCCACTGTCTCTTTAGTTGTCAGACTTAAAAGTGAAGATGGAAGACCCTTTGATGGAGGACATAGGTTTGTGTCTTTATTTATCTCACTCTCATTGGAACATGGATCCTCTCGAGTGCCTTATTATGCAACACATGTATTTTTTGGCGTTGATCAATGTGTCCGTCAAGAGAGTGCTGAGTCATCCGCATTTTTTTCCTAGGAGTACATCAAGGAGTGACTCTTTTGAGTATCCAATATATCTTCGGCACCCAGACTTGTATCACTTACGATGCAGAGCCCTTTTCAGGTGCTATCCTGGCTCATAGAAGCCTAAGATGTTGGTCTAAGTGGACACTTGAAAGGTTGGGAGCACTCACCTTGGTGGAAGCTCTTTGAATTTGTTTTTATAATGTGAGAGTTTTTTGTTCTCTTTCTTTTTCTTTGATATTTGGCTAGCTCTACTGCTTTTACCAAGTTGGCACATACTGATCAACGCTTTTATTAGTGTCATTACACCCTAGCACATAGGTCAATATCAAAAGATTAGTATCAGAACTATGTTCTCATACTGGATAGAGTTGTTGACATTCAGGTTTCATAAATCCTTTATTGATTTTTCCCATCCTCAAGCATCATAAAATCAGGTCTAGACTCAAATCCCCCATCCCAGTTCTTCAAGTGAAACTTCAACTCTTGTCATCGTAACTACAGTCATGCATGTGAGATGCTGATCACATTCTTTAAGGTAGAGACTAACTATGCAATATAGCACACATATCTTTCAAACTAGGGAAATGTGAAGAGTTAATTCATAGACCCTATTGACTAAGGTTGGTTAACTCTTAATCATAGGATCTCATAAACCAAGTGTACTAAACTTTACAAGCCTTGTATGTATGTGCAAGTGTTGGGATTAAACCAACTTATTAGTTAGTTTTTTATATTTATTTTAATTTTGAAAAGATTTTTGATGTTTTTTTTGTTTTAAACTTTTTTACATGAAATTTTTTTTTGTATGTATATACAAAACAATGCATTAAGACAATGTGTACCCTTTTCAAAACAATTTGTAAAACATTTACGCAAATCATGCCAAATATATAAAAAATTTCCAAACATTTTACAAATCAATTTTACAAATCAATTTTAAAATCCCCATACCCATAGCCCATAATAATATGTAAAATTACATGAAAGTATGAGCTATGTATAAAGTATATATGTAAATATGTACGTACACCCCCTACACTTAAGCTTGTTCTATGTCCTTATGGCGCAAAGTGGAATGAAAGACTTAGCTCGTACTAAACACAAAGAGGAGCAAAAAATACGAGAAGAGAATCTGGTACAACCCCCTATACTTAGCCTTTAAATAGCCTAAGTGTATGGCAGAAGCACTAAGGGATAGAGCACATATGAATAGAAGAGAGTGAATGAGACGACAAGGGTCTATAGAACAGAGTAGGGGTTCCCCCTATGCTTAGGCTCGAAATGGCCTAAATAAGGAGTGCGTATCTACAAGAGAGGGGACCTAAACTTGAAAATAATGACTAATTCACGTGTGTGAGTAAGAATGGGTGAATCTTCTTAGATGTTGAATCACTATGCCACATCTTCATGAAGAGTGATTTGAAGTATCTGCATTATACTTGCTCTGCATGAAGTTGATAACTTCAGCCTGAACTAACTGCTCTTTGGAATTGAAGAAGTGCTTCAATAGTTGTCTGTTGACCAAGAAGGAACATCCACCACCTGTGAGATCATCTATCTCTACACTTCTATTGATGTGCACTTCCCTAACTATGTAGGGACCAATCCATTTAGATTTGATCTTCCCATGGAAAATCTTTAATGTGGCACTGAACAACGATACCTTGTGTCATGGGACAAAGTTCTTGGACCTAATGTGCAAATCATGCCACTTCTTAACCTTGTCCTTATAGATCAGACTATTATTATAAGTCTGATTTCGGATTTCCACGAGCTCGTTCAAGTTCAATTCATGACAAAGATTCCCTAGGTGACAAATCCAGTTTACTTGTTTTATTGTCCATTCTGATTTGTGAATGAACTCCGTGGGAAAGTGGCATGGCTTGCCATAGATCATCTGGAAAGGTGAATTACTGAGTGAAGTTTTGTAGGTCATCATATAAGCCCATAGAACTTGGTCGAACAACTAGGACTAGTTCTTCCTATCGAGACGAACCAATTTCTGTAGAATGCTCTTCACCTCTCTATTAGAAATCTCTGCCATGTCATTAGACCGTGGGTGGTAAGGACTAGTAACTATGCTCAAATCCATAGTCCTTAACTAATGATGGAACACCTCGGTTCACAAAGCGACTACCTGTTTAACCCGAAAATCGGTGATCTTAAGTTCCACACAAGGCGGGAACTCAGTCGCTGAATCGACCACGCGAAATCCGGATTAAAACAACAATTAACCCACGACAAATAAATCAAGCAATGAAAGTAAATGTGCGGAGTTAAAATTTATTATAACTCTACAACAAGATGTGTATAGGTGCAAGTATTGTAGAGGTCGAACACAGGGAGCAGACAGGTAGATCGGGGCACAAGGTACCAAAAATGTGTGTATGTGATCAAATGCCTATTAAGCTATTTTTTTGTGGGTTTTTAATTTTATATTTTTTTATTTAATTTTTAATTTTATAATTTTTATATTTTCTTTTTGTATTTTATATTTTTATATTTTCTTTTTTCAATATTGGAATGTAAAGACAATGTAATAAAAGGAAAACTAAAGAATAGATAAAAATACTCAAAAATAAGGAAATAAAGTCTTTTTGGTCTTTTTATACTTTTTTACTGTTTTTGTGATTTTTGGGTAATTTTTAGAATGTTTTTGGTATTTTTAATTAGCAAAATAAAGAAAACAGTAGAGAAAATACAAGGCTGAAACTAAAATGGAGAAATAAAATAGAAATCAGTGACGAAAATTCTCCAAATTAATTTTCACTTAAAGATAATCAAACAAAGAAAATTCAGGAAAAGAAAACACTTTTTTTGGATTTTTTATGGATTTTATAAATTTTTATGAAGGTTTTTAGAGTTTTGCAATTTTTTTTGGAGTTTGGTTTTATATTTTTTAATGATTTTTGGCTGGGAATTAAAACTAACTAAAAGACACAAAATATATTTTTTTGGGATTTTTCTGAGGTGTTTTTATATTTTTTAGTGATTTTCTAATGCAAACAGTGCTGAAAATGGCTATTTTTGAATTTTTATAAATAATAAAATGCAATAATTACGAAAAATAAAAATATGGTAATGAACTATGATGCAACAGGAGCTTAATGCTATTTTTGTGGAATTTTTAGAATTTTATAGACACATGCAATAAATACTAGAAGCAAGAAGAAACTACATGTGTGCAGGGGTATTTTAGTAATATCAGGAAAGAGCGAGGGCTTCTGCGCAAAATGTCCACAAATATATGTACTACAATTTAACTTTTAAGGACTAACAATCAATCACAAAACGCGCACGGTGCAATTTGCAAAAACGCCAAGGCGCACGCGGCTTGCACGCGCGCCTGGCGAGGCTGAATTCGCAATTATGAAAAGTCTTGGGGGCTTCAATGCAAAATAGTAAAAGTTATATACTACCGCCCTTTTGTTTTAGTACTGACAGAAAATACCCAAGAACACCGGGGGGTCCCCTGCAAAAACGCCGGGGCTCACGCGCTACGCACGTGAGCTGGCGGGGGTCTCCAGGCAGTTACACAAGAGTCTGGGGGTCTAATTGTAAAGTTTACAAAAACTTTGAATAGCAAATGGAATCTTATGAACTAATTCTTAATAACAAAAATGGGCGAGGTGATTACGCAATTTACCCAGCAGGGGGGCCGATCTGACGGTGGGCTCGCCCCCACTTAAACACGTGTCAATGATCTGGCGGCCCGTACCCCTTCAGCCGCGGATGGTCCAGATTAGATCTTGATGCTTCAATCGGACGGCCGGGCTTCTTTCTCAGACTGACGGTTATGATCAAAAAAGGGGGGGGGGGCGAAATCCAACGGCAACTGTGCGTTGCCCCCTCCCCTTCGTTCTCCTCTTGCCCAGGTGTGCGCCTGGCGGTTGTGGCGGCGCGCGGGGCTCCGTCTCCGGCGAACTTCAAGGTGCGGCTCCCCCAAATGGATAGGCGTCAGCTCTGGTGCCTGCGAGGTGCAACAAAAATGGCTCGAGCACGTCGACTCGGCCTGGTGGTTACGCGTGGCTGGCTGGCTGAAAATGGTGGGGATGCCCGGAGCTCGAGAGCTCCGGCAGCGATATGGCGGAATGGATGGTTGCAAAACAAAATGACATAAAAAGGGTTGATATCTAATCCTACGGTAAAACTAAGTTATAAAATCCAAGAAGAAGAAAGGAAATATACCTCAGAAGCTTGATGCTCGAGATGGGACCTCGACGGCGGCCACGCCGGAGGTTGGTGGAGACGCCCTCGCCCACGCCTTAAGCCTCCTCGATGAAGCTGGAGAATGGCCCTGTCACCTCCTTCATCCAGAGCTCCAGAAGAATGCCCCAGACGGGTCAAAAGAGGTTCAAGTTGAAAATGGAGCTTTTGGGGGTTATTTGAAAAGTTGGTCGATGGGGCACATTGATCGAGGCGCAACGGGAAGAGCAGTGATGCTCTCCCCGAAAAAATCCTAGGGCGTGGTAGATGGATCATAGATGATCAACTCTCGTGAAGACATCGACTCGATTCGGTGAAAGATGCGGTCTCCAAAAATCCGCGAAAATCAAGAAAACACACGTTCTGACACTGCCCAGGCTGGGGTCAGAGAGTTGACCGCGGGTCAACTCTCCAGCCCCCCTGGTTGGTCTACGTGGACCAACCAGGAAAAAGCCTAAAAAAATTATTTAGAAATTCATTTTAAAATAGTAAACGATTTTATTATTTTTAGGTTATAAAATAAAAAATATTTGTAATTTTATAAATTATTTTATCATGATTTTTATTTATTTTTATGAGACATATTTTTACAAATTTGCATTTATACCCCTATAGGTATCTATATCTATGTATTTGAGTATTTTATTTTTATTTGTGTCTCTTTAATTTATTTATTTTTAATTCTTATTTTATAAAATTATAAAATACTTTTATCTACACAAATATATTTTTATTTTATTTTTCTGATTTATTTTGTATATTTAATAAAATACAAGTATGTTTTGTATTGGTATAAGTATAGGTATGTATCTATGTATTGAATATATACAAGTATTTTTATATTTTTTTTGTTTTTATTTAGGTTTTTATTCTTCTTTTAATGTACATAATTATTATAAGTATTATTTACAACATTATAAAAATATAAAATTATAAAAATAATAAATAAATAATAAATTGAATATTTTAATATGTACAAGTATACAATGAGGGTCCAAAAGTCAACTTTCAAACCGTAGCTCCGCCAACTGCGAAACCACCGCCATTAATTAGCTTATTTTCTTCTATATACAATTAAAGGTTAGTACGCTGCATTTGGAGTTTTTATTTGTGAGATACGGGTCTGGGAAGTTGGGATTCTGGATTTTTATTCAGGCCATAACTTTTTATCTATACATTATTTTTCTGTGAAATCAATTTTGTATTTTTCTTTATTTTATTATCTACAACTTTCATGTACAAAGTTTCTTTATTTGATGTATAAAAAGTGGAACCAAAAATAGGTCCCAAAATGAATAAAGAATGAATAAAATGTATAGGTATTTTATCTGTGTTTTGGCCCTTATCTCCCCCTACTTTATTCCTTGTCGACCTATTCATCAAGATGCCTAGGTCTCGGGGTTTCGGGTCATAAAATATTTGCAATATTTTATTCTTTTTCTTTTCTTTTCTTTATTCTATAATTTTGGCACTAAAAACCGTATTTTATACAATATTTATGCACATATGCATGAATGCTAAAATGCCTATATTAAGCCTATTTACACGCATTTAATAGGGTTTTTAAGGCCAAAATGATAGAATAAAGATGATGAAACGTGGATTCATCATCCCCCTATACTTGCCTTTGCTAGTCCCTAGCAAACACTTATGCAATAAGTGCAGAAAAAGAAAAATAAAGAAAAGAAAAAGAAGAAAGATGGACTAAATTTAATTGTCAAACTTGTCTTCACAAAATCAAAGTTTGGAGCTTACGTCGGACCTTGGGAATTTTAGTGCGGGCGGAACCTTAATGAGAACCAAATTTGAAATCCAACAGTCCCTGAGAATCCCAATACTCTGCTCAAGTCTCCTCAATAGCCAGGTCAGAAATATCTCAACTCATACGCAAACTCTTACGACTATGAATCTGACTTGTACAGTGTAAGTGATGGCGGCTCTCCCCAACTAGAATGACAAAGAAACTGACTTCTCCAGTATGACAACCCAATGATTCCCCAATCCAGCAACTCCATCCTCGAGGAGCGGGGTATTCCCTTCTAAGTTCAAGTGGCAACCAGCTCAAGAGGAGGGGGTGAAGAGAAGAATGGACGGTAGCCAGTGTAGCTACCTATCCGAGGATGCAAGACCAGTGTAGTCAAGTCATCCAGCTGCAGGCTCACATGATATGACTTTGGAACTCAAGCTTGCTTATTGACTTTGTACATACTTTGCAGGCTTTTTATTTTTGTACATGCCTGAACCTTCTTTTTTTTTTTTTTGAAATACTATTCACCGCAGCATTTACATAAGGAGTTTTTCCTCTTGAGCCAGTAGACTATCCCTCTTTTGAAGCTTTATCGCAACCCACAATCTCCTGTCTTTAGACTTCCTAATCACTGGACGGGTTGGGGTGCACTTCCCTCCCTAGAGGAGGACAAGTGTTTCCACTTGTGTGCGTCTCATACCGGCAAATCCAATCCCCTCACCACTCCAACTGAGTTGAGCCATGTGAAAGGTGCAGGTGTCCAAGTTAGGTCATTATCAACAAGAGTCGTGCGTGTGCTCCGAAATACTCTACTTAGGCAGTCAAGAATCCATTGAACCAAGTCCCGTGATCCTCAAAGAATTAAGTCAACTAGACCTGAAGTACCTCAAACCCAGTTCCTATAAGGTTCCTGTTATTAGGTAGATTTTAAGGTCCAATCAAGCTCCAATCTTCGGATTTTACTTAGACTTGTTCAACTATCAAACTCAATCCGAAAAATGCGAATGCTATGCAAATGCAATGCAGAAAATCTTTTTGTGATGCAATTTTCAAAGATTTTGAACTTTTTATGAATTTTTGAGAATATGATGATGATGCATATGCAGATGTATTTTTTTTGTATTTTTCAAAAAGATTTTTCAAATGTTTTTGGATTTTAATTTTTGCAAATGTTTTTGGGATTTTTGAAAAGAAAAAGATTTTGGCTAAAAACTAGGTGAAAAATATGTACACGGGAGTGCTTCTTATTTACAAGAAGTGGATTTAAGGATTTACAAGGGTAAGTGGTCAATTTTATACATATATACATAGTGGATTTTGGTGTGATGTGTATATTCCTCAAACTTATTTGAAAACAATTTACACACAATTTTTGAAAACTATAGTCCAAAATAATTTTTACAAACATTTTACACACATTTGAAAATCATTTTGCAAAGGTTTTCAAAACAGTATATATAGGTTTTTCAAATCATTTTTGCAACCATTTTTCAAACCATTTGCAAATCATTTTTCAAACATTTTATTTCACACAAAGAAAAGAAGTTTTACAAACCACACAGGTTGAAAACACGAAACAAAATATTTTCAAAATAGTTTTCAATAAATGTTCACAAAGATTTTCAAACTATTTTTCAAACATTTTGCAAAAAACATTTTCACCTGATTTATTAATCAGTAAATACAAAAGAATTTGAGGAATAACCACATCTTTTTATTAAGGATTTTTAATGAATTTTAAAGAATTTTTAGCCATATTATTAAGAAAATACGAAAGTACGAGTTATGGCTAAAGTATATACGTAGTATATACGACCCCCCTATACTTAGCTTGAGCTATGTCCTCATAGATCAGAGAGAAAAAAGAAGACATAACTCGTACTGAGTATAGGAAAGCCTAAAGAATAAATGAATGAATCGATGAATCAATGAATGAGAAGTTGACCGTCCCCCCTATACTTAGGATCAAATAATCCTAAGTATAGCAGACTGTACACAAAGCAGGGAGGGTCAAGGGTGGGAATGAACAGATCGTACTCGGATTGTCTCCCCCTATACTTAGGGTAAGATATCCCTAAGTATAGACAAGAAGAGGAGACAATGGAGAGGATCGAGATGAATGAGAAAAACTCGGGGTGCACACCCCCCTATACTTAGGACAAAGTACGTCCTAAGTATGGAAAACTGTCTACAAGGGCGGCACCTTTCTGATAGATGAAGAAGATAGAAGAGGAAAAGAAGAAAAGAAGAAAAGAGATGAAGATGGAAGAAGAGATCGTGAGGATGTACACATCACTCCCCCTATACTTAGGGTAAAAGAAGCCCTAAGTATAGGCAACAACAGGAGTAATCAGACGGAACGATGAATGAACACTCGGCTCGTCCACCCCCCTATACTTAGGACAAAGTACGTCTTGAGCTAGGCAAACACGAGAATGGGTGGACGAGCAATACGGAAGAGAGACGGAGGTACACAACACGAATGTACAACAGGATGGATGTACAGAGGGTCAAGAAGGTAGAAAGCGAACCTTCTTGCGAGACCGCTGAGGAATAGATCTAGTGTGGTGCAGGTCGACATCGGGGTCCATAGTGGACGAAAGCCGATCAGGGTCGACACAGTGAAGGTCCTCAGTGGAATTGAATCTGAAAGGGACGAACTGGTCAATGGAAGTAGTACGGCTAGGTTCTCCCTTGGCGGTCCTCTGGTGTAAAGGCACAGACGTGTGAGTGAAAGAAGTGTGACTCGGTCCGGCCTTGGGAGTCTCGCTGGTATCAAAGTGAAATGGGATAAACTCATCATCATCGGAAGTAGTGTACTCAGAGTCATCCTGCGAGGAGTCATCCAGGTCAAAACCAAAAGGCACGAACTCATCGGTGGAAGTAGTCGAACTCTGTTCGTCCTCTATAATCTCAACTGGATCATCTTTTTCATCAAAAGGTCCGAATCTCTGAAGAAAAGCAACAAAATCAAATTCGGCCTTAGTCTCATCAGTATCTACATGGACAGGAGCGGACTCATCAGTGGAAGTAGTCAGAGCATGTTCGTCCTGTATAGTCTCTATATCTGCCCTCCGCTCAATGGTGTCAATCGTGTAAATCCCGCGGATGTCATCAACACATCGCCAATCACAGGAAGCGGAAACACCAAGGTCTATGCTTTCCGAGCTTTCCTCCTTGGAGAGGAATTCTCGGGTCTCATCATCGGTAATAAAGAAGGTCTCTCTGATATCCTCATATAGATCATAGTCCTCAGGGTCAGCCAAGATAGGTGAGGTCACATCAGGTGCGGGTCTCTGGTCAGCAGTGGGTGCGGTGATCACTGCTTCGCCCTCGTCAGCAGGACGGAAGCGAATCTCTCCTGATCCGTAGTCAATAACGACTCTCGCAGAGGCGAGGAATGGTCGTCCCAGGATGATTGGAGAATGCTCCCCTGTGGAGTTCTCCATGGGCAACACGACAAAATCAACATTGTGGCTCGTGCCCTGAATCGATATGACGGCGTTTTCAAGGATACCCTTCGGCCTCTTTATTGATCCATCAGCGAACTGTACGATCATCCTGGTTTTCTTGAGAGGCCCTAAATGAAGAGACTGTACCAGCGAGAAGGGTATGATGCTAATCGAAGCACCACCGTCTAGGAGAGTGTGATCACAAGTATGATCAGAGATGGTGCAGCTAATGAAATGTGTGGCAGTGTTCCTCTTCTTGGGAATGGGACGGTGTGTGATGGCGTGGGCAGTGGCCATGGTCAAGATATGACGCTCAGATCTGCTCCTCCGCTTTCTCTTCTTGGGAAGAGGAGCAGATGAATCGGTCATGGCCTGCTGAAGTGGGGCACGGATAATCTCATGTATGGTGGCTACCACTTCGGGTTCAGTCAGCATTTTTTTGAATTTTTGGACCTCCTCCATACAAGGGAGGAAGTCGGAATCAGCATATATACGAGGCATGCCAAGAGCAGTCTGTACAGCGGCATCCTCGGGGTCAAAGGTGGGACTGGGTGTGAAAAGCTGTGTGGTCAAAGGGTCTGGCAAGTGGTACCTCTCCTCACAGTCTGGCTCGATCATGTGTCTCCCGAACTCTTTTTGTATTTTTAAAATTTTCTCATTTTTTTGTATTTTTGGCGATTGCAAGCTCTCATAGAAATCCTCGAATGAATCCATATCATCAAATGGTGGAATATCATGGTCGCTCTTATTGGTACTAGTGAGGTGGTCAATCCTCTGTCTCATATGATCCATCATCTGGGTCAAGTGCTCAAGGGTGGACTCCATGAAAGGTGACTCCATCAGCTCAGTCTCGGGTGGATGTGAAGGTGGAGGCGGATAATACACAGGTGGAGATAGAGGTGGGTGTGGGTAGAAATCCGATTCCTGATACTGTGGCTGAGGCAGATATGTACAAAAGTCAGGAGCAAAGTCCTCCTGGAAAAAGGGAGGTGGACCGGCTGGAGGGAAGGAGTGATCCGCAAAGTCCGGATAGAATACGCTCCAGTCGTCCATCTCGAAAACAAAAGGAAAATGATCGGGAGAGCACGATGGTCAAGTCAAGAGAGGTGAGAAGAAAGGCGCAAGTGCACAGTGGCGATCTAGGATACACACTCAACAATCACAAACAAAAATGAAAATAAATCAAACCCTCAATTCACCTACTCAACTCGGTGAAGACCACAAATGCGGTCTTTTTATCTTGTCCGTTTTAGAGTTAGGTGAGAAGTCAAAGAATTGCACACACACTTAGGGGCTGAGATGGGATTTGGGCACTAATCCTTAGCGTGTGCGCGAGCAATGTAAAACGAAGACAATGAGGGGATTACTCGCCCCAATACAAGATTTTTCTTTTTGGTGAATTTTAGGGTCAAGTAATGTTAGCAGTCCCAATTTTATTTGGTTATCACTTTTTTGGATTTTTAAAAAAAATGCACGAGCCTATCGGGGATTCAATTCCTTTAAGATCCTAGGTTGGCAAAATCAGAGGTAGAGTCGGAAAAGCAATGCAAGCGGCAAATAATGATGGATGCTAAAGCGTAAATGCTCACCTTGCCTCCAGCACTCTACATGCAAGGATGCTCAGCAGAATTGAAACCTATCTATATGCAAATGCAAAGTCGATGAAATCGCCCTAAATTCAAAAATTGCTATTAGCGGGAAGAACCACAAGTTGACCGTCAATCCTCCACCCTAGAGTCCGGTCTAGGCTCACCCCTCCTCTGTACTCAACACACTTGAGCTTAGGAGAAAGCGCTTTACAGGGAGAGCTCGCGGCGCGATGGATTGAGGGTGATGATCAACTGTTTAAATTTTTGACTAAGTCCAAAACGAAACTATAGGCACATGCAAGGGTGATTAATGTGTTTGGACCTAATCTATCGCAAGCAATCCTAAAAGCTAAGGGCTCAATCACACAAA
This sequence comes from Ottelia alismoides, assembly GCA_037367405.1. Taxonomy (NCBI): domain Eukaryota; kingdom Viridiplantae; phylum Streptophyta; class Magnoliopsida; order Alismatales; family Hydrocharitaceae; genus Ottelia; species Ottelia alismoides. The sequence continues at coordinate 276,915 of JAZKJV010003824.1, forward strand.
GTAAATAAAATCGAAAAACAAAACAAAATAAAAAAATGCGAAGAAAACCGTAAAAAGCCGCGGGAGCCCCCAAGTGAACAATCACTTGGAAATTAGGCTCGAAAGTCCAAGTCCGGGGTACCTGTATTATTACAAATAAAGTGGTCTCTCTCTCACAAAAATTACAAAAATAAATACAAGAAAATAAAATGCAACTAAAATAGAGCGCGGTCTTCAAAATTTTCTCTTCGTCTCCTCTGTGCTCGGCTGGCAGATGCCGGCTTCACGGTGGGTGCGTAGGCGCCTAGGGTGGAGCGCCTCCCTCGATCCGCGGTTCCTCGCAAAAAGTCAACAAAGAGGGGGATTAGACAGCTCAAAAGATATATCAAGATAAAAATAAAAAACGCAAAATGTAGACAAATAATCACAAACACAAACAAGACCCGAACTACGCGTTGTTGCTCCCCGGCAACGGCGCCATTTGTTTAACCCGAAAATCGGTGATCTTAAGTTCCACACAAGGCGGGAACTCAGTCGCTGAATCGACCACGCGAAATCCAGATTAAAACAACAATTAACCCACGACAAATAAATCAAGCAATGAAAGTAAATGTGCGGAGTTAAAATTTATTATAACTCTACAACAAGATGTGTTATAGGTGCAAGTATTGTAGAGGTCGAACACAGGGAGCAGACAGGTAGATCGGGGCACAAGGTACCAAAAATGTGTGTATGTGATCAAATGCCTATTAAGCTATTTTTTTGTGGGTTTTTAATTTTATATTTTTTTATTTAATTTTTAATTTTATAATTTTTATATTTTCTTTTTGTATTTTATATTTTTATATTTTCTTTTTTCAATATTGGAATGTAAAGACACTGTAATAAAAGGAAAACTAAAGAATAGATAAAAATACTCAAAAATAAGGAAATAAAGTCTTTTTGGTCTTTTTATACTTTTTTACTGTTTTTGTGATTTTTGGGTAATTTTTAGAATGTTTTTGGTATTTTTAATTAGCAAAATAAAGAAAACAGTAGAGAAAATAAAGCTGAAACTAAAATGGAGACATAAAATAGAAATCAGTGACGAAAATTCTCCAAATTAATTTTCACTTAAAGATAATCAAACAAAGAAAATTCAGGAAAAGAAAACACTTTTTTTGGATTTTTTATGGATTTTATAAATTTTTATGAAGGTTTTTAGAGTTTTGCAATTTTTTTGGAGTTTGGTTTTATATTTTTTAATGATTTTTGGCTGGGAATTAAAACTAACTAAAAGACACAAAATATATTTTTTTGGGATTTTTCTGAGGTGTTTTTATATTTTTTAGTGATTATTCTAATGCAAACAGTGCTGAAAATGGCTATTTTTGAATTTTTATAAATAATAAAATGCAATAATTACGAAAAATAAAAATATGGTAATGAACTATGATGCAACAGGAGCTTAATGCTATTTTTGTGGAATTTTTAGAATTTTATAGACACATGCAATAAATACTAGAAGCAAGAAGAAACTACATGTGTGCAGGGGTATTTTAGTAATATCAGGAAAGAGCGAGGGCTTCTGCGCAAAATGTCCACAAATATATGTACTACAATTTAACTTTTAAGGACTAACAATCAATCACAAAACGCGCACGGTGCAATTTGCAAAAACGCCAAGGCGCATGCGGCTTGCACGCGCGCCTGGCGAGGCTGAATTCGCAATTATGAAAAGTCTTGGGGGCTTCAATGCAAAATAGTAAAAGTTATATACTACCGCCCTTTTGTTTTAGTACTGACAGAAAATACCCAAGAACACCGGGGGGTCCCCTGCAAAAACGCCGGGGCTCACGCGCTACGCAGTGAGCTGGCGGGGGTCTCCAGGCAGTTACACAAGAGTCTGGGGGTCTAATTGTAAAGTTTACAAAAACTTTGAATAGCAAATGGAATCTTATAAACTAATTCTTAATAACAAAAATGGGCGAGGTGATTACGCAATTTACCCAGCAGGGGGGCCGATCTGACGGTGGGCTCGCCCCCACTTAAACACGTGTCAATGATCTGGCGGCCCGTACCCCTTCAGCCGCGGATGGTCCAGATTAGATCTTGATGCTTCGGACGGCCGGGCTTCTTTCTCAGACTGACGGTTATGATCAAAAAAAGGGGGGGGGGCGAAATCCAACGGCAACTGTGCGTTGCCCCCTCCCCTTCGTTCTCCTCTTGCCCAGGTGTGCGCCTGGCGGTTGTGGCGGCGCGCGGGGCTCCGTCTCCGGCGAACTTCAAGGTGCGGCTCCCCCAAATGGATAGGCGTCAGCTCTGGTGCCTGCGAGGTGCAACAAAAATGGCTCGAGCACGTCGACTCGGCCTGGTGGTTACGCGTGGGTGGCTGGCTGAAAATGGTGGGGATGCCCGGAGCTCGAGAGCTCCGGCAGCGATATGGCGGAATGGATGGTTGCAAAACAAAATGACATAAAAAGGGTTGATATCTAATCCTACGGTAAAACTAAGTTATAAAATCCAAGAAGAAGAAAGGAAATATACCTCAGAAGCTTGATGCTCGAGATGGGACCTCGACGGCGGCCACGCCGGAGGTTGGTGGAGACGCCCTCGCCCACGCCTTAAGCCTCCTCGATGAAGCTGGAGAATGGCCCTGTCACCGCCTTCATCCAGAGCTCCAGAAGAATGCCCCAGACGGGTCAAAAGAGGTTCAAGTTGAAAATGGAGCTTTTGGGGGTTATTTGAAAAGTTGGTCGATGGGGCACATTGATCGAGGCGCAACGGGAAGAGCAGTGATGCTCTCCCCGAAAAAATCCTAGGGCGTGGTAGATGGATCATAGATGATCAACTCTCGTGAAGACATCGACTCGATTCGGTGAAAGATGCGGTCTCCAAAAATCCGCGAAAATCAAGAAAACACACGTTCTGACACTGCCCAGGCTGGGGTCAGAGAGTTGACCGCGGGTCAACTCTCCAGCCCCCCTGGTTGGTCTACGTGGACCAACCAGGAAAAAGCCTAAAAAAATTATTTAGAAATTCATTTTAAAATAGTAAACGATTTTATTATTTTTAGGTTATAAAATAAAAAATATTTGTAATTTTATAAATTATTTTATCATGATTTTTATTTATTTTTATGAGACATATTTTTACAAATTTGCATTTATACCCCTATAGGTATCTATATCTATGTATTTGAGTATTTTATTTTTATTTGTGTCTCTTTAATTTATTTATTTTTAATTCTTATTTTATAAAATTATAAAATATTTTTATCTACACAAATATATTTTTATTTTATTTTTCTGATTTATTTTGTATATTTAATAAAATACAAGTATGTTTTGTATTGGTATAAGTATAGGTATGTATCTATGTATTGAATATATACAAGTATTTTTATATTTTTTTTGTTTTTATTTAGGTTTTTATTCTTCTTTTAATGTACATAATTATTATAAGTATTATTTACAACATTATAAAAATATAAAATTATAAAAATAATAAATAAATAATAAATTGAATATTTTAATATGTACAAGTATACAATGAGGGTCCAAAAGTCAACTTTCAAACCGTAGCTCCGCCAACTGCAAAACCACCGCCATTAATTAGCTTATTTTCTTCTATATACAATTAAAGGTGAGTACGCTGCATTTGGAGTTTTTATTTGTGAGATACGGGTCTGGGAAGTTGGGATTCTGGATTTTTATTCAGGCCATAACTTTTTATCTATACATTATTTTTCTGTGAAATCAATTTTGTATTTTTCTTTATTTTATTATCTACAACTTTCATGTACAAAGTTTCTTTATTTGATGTATAAAAAGTGGAACCAAAAATAGGTCCCAAAATGAATAAAGAATGAATAAAATGTATAGGTATTTTATCTGTGTTTTGGCCCTTATCTCCCCCTACTTTATTCCTTGTCGACCTATTCATCAAGATGCCTAGGTCTCGGGGTTTCGGGTCATAAAATATTTGCAATATTTTATTCTTTTTCTTTTCTTTTCTTTATTCTATAATTTTGGCACTAAAAACCGTATTTTATACAATATTTATGCACATATGCATGAATGCTAAAATGCCTATATTAAGCCTATTTACACGCATTTACTAGGGTTTTTAAGGCCAAAATGATAGAATAAAGATGATGAAACGTGGATTCATCACTACCCACATCAGAAATCAAAATTTTGGTGCCCTGAACCTATTGAACCTAGAAATGTGCGGGTTTTGTGTTTCACACAAGGCACGAACACAGTCGTTGAGGCAACCCACAATATCCTCTGATTCAAACAAAAATTAACCCATAATATAAATCAAGCAATGCAAAATAAAAATGTAGAGTTAAAATTTATTATAATTCTAAAAATAATGTGTATAAGTGTAAGTATATGTAGAGGTCGAACACAGGGAGCATGGAGAAAAGATCACACAAATTGACTCAAAAAAGACAATCTATGTATTTTTGTATTTTAAAGAGCTTTTCGAGTTTTAGTGGGTTTTAATATTTAATTTTTTTATGGATTTTTATTTTTGATTTTATAATTTTTTATTTTCTTTTTATATTTTCTGATTTTTATTTTTCTTTTTAATAAATACAGGTAATAAATATATACAACTATATATACATAAGATAATATATATAAGAGAGAAAAGACAGAAAAATACCCTAGATGCAATCCTTTTTATTTTTTAGGGTATTAAAATCATTTTTGATGTTTTAATAATTATAATAAGTAAATACATGTATATTTTATACAATATATGATAGTATTTATATAAATATACCTATAAATAATCAAAATGCACAAAATAAATTCTTTTTTTTATTTTACTATGATTTTGTGATTTTTTTAATTGAATTTTTGATATTTTTTGTATTTTAGTTTCCTTAAAGTAGAAAAATAGTGAGCAATAATAAGTAGCATGATTGTTTTGGAATTTAATATAGCTAAATAGCTCAAAAGTTTCCAAAACTAAATTTAATATATATGATGTACTACAAATAAAATTCAGAAATAGAAAATGTAATTTTTGGATTTTTTTAATGTTTTTTTGTATTTTTTAGGGGTGGAGGGGTTTGCTTTTTTTGTTTTTCTTTTGAATTTTTTAGTGAATTTTGGTTTGTAGGTACAAAATATAATAGTAAATAACCCCAAATGTTTTTAGAATTTTTCAAGACATTTTCTAATTTTTATGGGGTTTTAATGCAAATAAGTAATAAATGCAAAGTTTTCGAAATTTTAAACAAAGGAAAATGATTTAAATGGCCTAACGAAAAATATACATGATTTAATACACTTTTAGGCACTTAAATTAAAATTCCTACAATTTTAAGATGGCAAATGATATTTTAAAGGACGGAATAAAGAAAATAAAAATACAGTACTAGAAGGGATTGAAATGCAAATAAAAAAGTAAAAATAAATTCCAGAATAAAAATTTATAGTTTAGGGGCCTCTGAATATTTTTCCTATAAATATTTAATTCATTCAATGCTGACAGGGGTATAAATGAAATTTACAATACACGGTAGGGTACCAGCTCGCTCTTTTGCCGGTTCAAAAGAGCAAGACATAAACTGACAAGAAAGAAAGCCTTCTCAATGCGTGAATCCCAAAGTGTGTCATATATAGTTGATGAATCGATAGACTGATGCGTCCTGACCTCTGTGAGAGCTTACCAGTTTACGATCAGTCTACGATTTCTTTATAGATGGAGATGAAGCAAGTTTTTCATACGTCATTCGTGCCTCAATTTTGAAAGCAGACATCTTTCCGCCCATGAAAAAGTCCCCTCACGTCCCCGACCCCCACCCTCAGACTACTAGTAGCTTTTCACTCTCCTTGCTTACTGCTGTCCCTTGCCTCTTGTCTGCTTACCCATGCAGACACCTCCGTCAAGCTAGGCCCGACGCGCTAACAAAAGAACACAAGAAGAAGACTAGGGAATGACATACAAAAGATTCTAGGTCGATGAGTCCTTAGGGACTAAGGGCAGGCTCACCCCCTTTCGCATGGCACGGGAATATTCTCTTTGTCTGTCCCCATCACAAAATTATTGGATTAAATAATAACACCAACTATAAAGGGGTCCATGCAAAAAACCCACCACCTCACATATATGGGCACATATGGTGACATGGCGAGGGACCTAGGTGCAAATAAAGGGAGTACATGGATCTACTTGCAAAATAATCAAAAGTTTTTACATTACAGATGACAATTTATGGATTAAAAGTAAAATAAAAAACCAATTGGTATAGTTTGCAAAATACCCCCTAAGGCATTGGTGGAAGGACAGAATCTCTTCACTTAACACGTGTCAATGTCTGAATGGTGGGTGCCAGTTCAGAGATGGATAGCTCAGATTAGATCTGGGCGTCTCTTCTAATGGCTGAGGAAGTAAGCATCAGACGACTATAGTCAAAACTAGAGTGGCTCAACGATCGGATTGTTGCTGCTCTTCACCAAGAACAGGGAAGACCAACAACAATATCGAACTTCGATCGACTCCTTCCTCCTCCGGCAATCAACGGCGCTCCTATTTGGTTGAAAATGGTCCTGATGTCGCCCTCCAATGCCCTGAAGCTTCAGAAGGGGTCCTAGGGCTCGAGTGAGGTCTAGCAAGTTTGAGGAAGCATTGGAGCTCCATGACCCTTTTTATCAAATAAAATCGACCCAGGAGGGGTCCTTATCCTCCAGAACATGCAGTGAAGCTCAAAGTGCACAAAATAGGGGGTCCTAGGGTCTAATCAGAATGAGAGGAGGCAAAGTTGAGTTGGGCAGAGGGCCTCCAACGAGTTGTGGAACTGATACACTGATCTCTTGATCTCGGGAAGATCAAGGTGTATGGAGATGTGCAGGGCGAAGCTAAAGCATAGAGGAGAGAAATGAAGGTGATATGGAGGGTAGAGAACAATTGGAGCACGATGAAATAGTCGTCAGAGGTCAGCTCCAACAATCTATGATTCTTGAATTTAACGAAAAATAATATGAAATTAAGTAAAACTGAAAGATAAGCTACACTAATCTAGGTCCTAGAAAAAGAAAGAAATGCTAATCTATATCTCTACCTTGGAAAATGAAGGAGCTGGAAGAGCTCTACCGTTGGCGGCCTACGATGTCCCGATCTGAGCCTCGACTCCTCTTCCTCCACGCTAACAGATTCTTCAATGTTCCTACTATAACTAGGAAGCTTCAAGACATGAAAGTTTGGTATTTCTAGGAACTAAAGGAGATCAAGCTTCAAAGGAAACCCGACGACTTATTTTTATACATTGGGCCTTTGATCAAGGTTTGTGATCGCCCCATCAATCCATTGATCGAGGAATCATTGTGACGTGAAAGTTCGAGGATCGAAGGTCAAAAGTCAAGAAGGAATCAAGGAGAAAAAAGAAATAATCATATTGGAAAATCGAGGAAGTTGGACGAATAGGCCTATCATACGTAGTCCTAGGGAAGAGCGGGGAGTTGATCGAGGTCAACTCAGACCGCACCCCCGTTGGTCCGCGTAGGACAAAAGAAGACAAAACAGAGGGCAAAAATAGAAATAACTCAATAAGAAATATTACATGAAATTTTTTATTATTTTTTGTAGTATTTTAATATGATATTTATTTATTTTTCGAGGTTATTTATTGTATGTTTATTTTTTACAAGTATAAATATATGTATATTGACCTATGTTTTGGGTATTTTATTTTTATTTTATGTTTTATTGTTTTATATGCATAATTTCTATATTTATAGCTTATTTAAATATACATAAATATATTTTGATTGTATTTTTCTGAAGTAATTTGTATACTTAAATAAATATATGTATTTATTATATAGTTATATGTATATATATTCCATCAATGTCTTTAAGTATACTAATTTATTTAATTGTATTAATGATTTTTTTAGTCTAAATATGTATATGTGTTATAAATAATATTTTAAAAATTTTAAAAATATAAAAAATGTGAAATATATAAAGAATAAATAAAATGATTCTTTCATTCAAGTATAGTGTACAATAGGGGTCAAAACCTACCTTTTGCATCTTAACTCCAAATTGAATGAAACTACCTTCATTAAATATCTTATTAAAAGTTATCTAGAACTAAAGATGATTTTGTTAATTTTGGTACAGTATGGAGGAGATACATGTTTGTGAAATTTGGATTTTTCACTTTTTATTCTGAGTGTCTAGAGCACATTGTGCATTATTTTTATGTGAAGCAAAATTTTCATTTTTCTATGCATTTTTGAATACAACTTTCATGTACAAAGTTTATTGATTTGATGTATAAATAATTAAGAATAAAATAGGTCCCAAATTAGCTTCATTGGGAAACTACAAATTAAGGTTTTATTGGTGTATTGGCCCTTATCTCTGCCTACTTTATTCCTTGTCGACCCAGTCATCATGATGCCTAGGTCTTGGGGTTTAGGATCATTCAATGCCCACGGCATTTCATTTCATTTTCTTTTCTTTATTCTTTTATTTTAGCTTATATATGCTATTTTATATAATATTTACATAGTAAATAGTAGGGGTTATTTTCTGCAATATAGTGCTATATAAATGCATTTAGCTAGTATTTAAAGGTCAAAATGAAAGAATAAAGGAGATGAAATGGAGATTCATAACCCCCTATACTTGCCTTTGCTAGTCCCTAACAAATACTTATACCTCTAAGTAAAGAAAAGAAAATAAAGAAAAGAAAAAGAATGAACTTGGAACGATCTTTCGATTTATCTAAGAAAAACGACGAGAAACAAAAGTGGATCTCACCTTGGGACCAGAAATGCCGTGATAACCTCGACGAAGGCCGACGCGCTGTCACCGGATGGCTCGGAGGTTGGGTACCCTTCTTCAACAAGAAAGCTCTTGGAGATCGGGCTCCTCTCTACCAAAGATCGATCAAGCGTGAATGAGGGAGGAAGGAGCCAACAAAAGAGAAAAAAATCAAACAAGGAAGGAATGTACAAAAGGGGAAGGTGTTTATTAGGAGATTTAATAAAATAATTAAATCAATTAATTAATTAGTTACGAAATTCGGAATTAAATAAATTAAATAAATAAAGAAATTAATTACAAATTAATTAGCCACCTTAATGGTGGCTATTTAAGGTATGGAATAATATCCTATATATTATTTTTTTCAAATTTTTCTGATGTTTTTGTGATTTTATAAAAATGAAACAGGGGAGAATAAAGAAAACAGTGCACAACCAAGAGTATTTTACAACTTAAAAATAATTTAAATGCCCAATACTCCTGGAAATTATTTTTAAGGTAAACTACAAATAAATATCTACAAACAGAGACTGGAATCACGTTTTTGGGAGTTTTCTAGAATTTTCTACATTTTTTAAGATCTTTAGTTTTTCACAATTTTTTTGATTTTTATAAATGATTAAAGCACAAAAATTGGACAGAAGATAAAAATACCAAAATACACCTTCATTATTTTTTTGGAATTTTTGGGCAAGTTTTCAAATTTTTGTGAATTTTCTAATTCTAAACAGATAAAAAGTCACAATGTTTATTTTTTTAAAATATCAAATGACTGTAAAAAATTGAGAAAAAATTATACAATGATAAAAACTACACCAGGAATTACACAATGATAAAAACTACACCAGGAATATACACAATTTTTTTGGAAATTTTTAGATCACAAATAGCATTTATTTCAATGATGAGAACATGTTGTTTAGAAGTTTGGGAAAATAGAGCATTAATAGTATTTTTTAAATGTCATTGCATTAAAAGATAACAGAAATTAATCGTGGGGATAAAGTTGCAATTTACCTAGCTAGAAGCATGATCTACACGTGCTAGTCTCTGACGGGGGCCTCTTAGTAATATGTAAACATTCCAGGAGCTTGATTGATATTTTCCCAACTTCTTTTTATTTTTAAAACTCCCCTAGAGCTTCATGGTTGATCTCTTCGTTTAAATAAGGGGCACAGGGGGCGACACCCCTCTTTTTCGTACTTCTTCCCAGACCGCGGCACGCAGCTAAGGTGGACGCTGCCCGGAGGTGCTCAGAGGTGCGCAACTACGACGCGGGTGGCGGTAGGCAATGGAGAACGGTAGTGGAGGCACACGCGGCCCCTCGCACGGCGGCAAGGGCAGATGGAGGCGGCGGGGGCCGTGCGCGCTGGGAGAGGGGCTGCGGTGCGGTGGGGCTTCACGGGGACGGTGCAGGCGGAGAGAGGAGGCGGAGTCCGGTATTGCGCAGGTGGCACGCGGAAGGTAGGCGGCGCACGGGGTTGCGGCTGCACGCGGACAAAGGCGGAGGCGGCCTGTGGCTGGAGTCGCGTGGCGGTGCTTCCGCTGTGGGCGCCTGTGGCGGCTGGGGGTGGCGATGGTGGTGGCTAGAAGGCACGACTCCGCTCCAGAGGAAGGGGGCAACCTGGCGGAAGAGGACAGCCGCCTGTTGGGCGGTGCAAGGACCGACGCGCGGCGTCACGCATGGAGAAGCGGGGCGGCGGGGGGTGACGACCCTGCCGCCTGTTGAGATTATTTTTTTTGTTTTTTTAATATTTTTTTAATATTTTTATTAGCTGTAAGCAGTACAGAGAAGAGAAAAAAACCTTTTTAATTATTTTTTATGAAATAGAACAGAAGTAATAAAAGTTTTCTTTTATTTTTTTATTATTTTAACCTGCAAAACAAAGATTAGAGACAAAAACAAATATTTTTTATCTTTCCTGCAAAAACAAATGTGAGAAAAGCAGGAAAAACAATATATGTTCTTTTTTTATTTATACACAAAATAGGATGGGTGAATGATATGGATCTTGCGCGGAGCGGAAGATAGATGCGTGGCTCAGGTCACCGTGCGTGACCGGAGATGGAAGATTATGTGAGATAGAAATGTGAAACAGAGAGATTAAGAGGTGAGGTGAAAATTCGATTTTGGGACGGAAATGTGATATGGATTTTTTTATTTTTAATATCTAAAGATTAATGAAATTGAGGTAAAAATTTAAACTACGATCTATCTAAGAGAAAAAGATAGGAAATAAAATGGATCTCACCTCGGGGTTCGGAAATGTAGTGATGGCCTCGATGAAGGCCGATGCACTGTCACCGGACGGCTTCGAGACTGGGCACCCTTCTTCAACAAGACAACTCTCGGAGGTCGGGCTCCTCTCCACCAAAGATAGATCAAGCGTGAATGAGGGAGGAAGGAGCCAACAAAAGAGAAAAAATCAAACAAGGAAGGAATGTACAAAAGGGGAAGGTGTTTATTAGGAGATTTAATAAAATAATTATTAAATTAATTAATTAATTACAAAATTCGGAATTAAATAAATTAATTAAATAAATAACTTAATTAAGTATAAATTAATTAGCCACCTTAATGGTGGTTATTTAGGGTATGGAATAATATCCTATATACATGGTAAGTATTTAAATCAAATAAATCAAATAATTAAATACAAATTTCGTAATTAAATTAATTAATTAATTAATGTTATATAATTATTTTTTGTGATTTTTATATAAGGAAAATAGTTGTATACAAATATTATGTACATATAATACAATATACGTATGTACAAATAAGGAAATAATTTTTTTAATCTTTTTTTTAATTTTTTTATTTACATTTTATTTTTAATGGAAATAATATTTACAATTATTTACATTAAAAATAAATATGAATAATTATACAAAAAATGTAAGTGGTGAAATTGCACAAAACTCCCCATAAAACTGACTTTTTGACCGCAACTCCAACAATTATGAAATGACAATCATTTGAAAGATAATTTAATTTAGAGTATAATGGAAGTGATTTTGATTCAATTTGAGCTTGTATGGAGCCGGAATTGGTGTTTTAATTATCGCTTTGCGGGTTTTTTCCGAGTGTGATTATTTGCAATATGTACATTATTTTGCTTTGCAATTATTTCTATTATTTACAACACAATTTTATTTACAACTTTTGTTTTCAAAAATAACTAATTTGAAGTAATTTATGTATAAATAAAATAATGTAAGTTTTGTACAAATATATAGGAAAAATATTTACGAAATATTTTGGATTTTGGATTAAAGACCCTATCTCCCCCTACTTTATTCCTGGTCGATCAGGTCAAGTCCTAACCTTCTCTCGGGGTTCAGGTCAGTCTGTATTTATTACATAAATTCATCATTTATTTTTCTTTTCCTTTTCTTTTCTTCTTTATTCTTTTATTTATGTACAAAAAGTGTTAAAAATGCATATTTAACAAATACATGCAAAATGGTAAATTAATGGAATTAGTGGGTATTTACAGGTGTTTGACTACGGAAATGAAGCTAAAATAAAAGAATAAAGGCGATGAATCGTGGATTCATCACTGCGCGATATTATCTAGGTGTTTGTATCCTCACGCATTTTTTTGTAGAATTCAGGATTCCTTTTGTAACGAGTGTATGTTTTTTTGTAGAATTCATTGTTCGTTCAAAAAGTCATTCGTTATTTGTAGATTTTGCATTGTTCTTTGTAAAATACAATTCATGTTAGTATAATGTGTGATTCTTTGTAACGATTGTATGGTTCTTTGTATAATAAAATTTGTACAGTTTTTTGTAAAAATTGTGTTAGTCATTCACGCTTAATTGATACGAATATGCAAACCAAATTTGTATAAAACACATATCAATAATGCACATCAATATATACAAGATTTATAAAAAAACAATTTTCATTCGCAACCATTTGATTTATAAAAATACATAGCAAATAGTATAATACATATCGAAATTGTATAATACACATTAATAATGTATAGCACACATCAATATTGTATAGTACACATCAATATTATATCAAACTGGGAATCATTCTTCATCCAGGACTGGTTGCAGCACCGTGTACATGCATCGCCTCTGATCTACATGTTGTCGTCGTTGCTTGCATGAATGTCTTCCTAAAGAGCTGCAACATCATTCCCTAGCAACTACACGTGCCATCGACTTCTTCCTTGCCGATGAGGCTGCGCATGATGTTAAAAGTTGATATGTAAAAAGATTGACGACAAAGATGAACGACAGAGACGAACGACGACCTCCTCACAGCGGCAATGACCTTCCTCATGATAACGACGGAGATGAACGACGGAGATGAACGACGACCTTCTCACAGTGACCACGAACCTTCCTCATGATGATAGCGGAGACAAACGACGGAGACGATCGACGACCTCCTCACAATGCCAACGCCGCCGACGTGCACATCCTCCTCCTCTTCCCACTGTTTGTGCGTGTGAGATTAGGGTTGGCAATGTGAATGGCAAAAATAAGAGAGTCATTAATGATGAGATATTTTTGGTGATTACATACTATATTTAGGTAATGAATAATGACCAAAATGAGTTTTTGATTAATTAAATAATAATATTAACATACCTTTAATGACAATTGACGGATTAAATGAACGGATAGGATCATTGGCCTTCCTTATTGATGGAAGGATCATGTCTCATTTGAAAGCCTATATATATATAGAGGAGTGATCCTATGAGATGAGATTTTGTGAGATGGTGAGATGGGACATTCTGGACCACAAGTTGCTGTATTCTCTCTCCTGCCTTTCTCTCTCCTGGTTGGAACTAGTGGTCCAGAATGCCTCATCTCACCATCTCACCAAAATCCATTTCATAGGATCGCCCCTCTATATATATAAAGAGAGAGAGAGAGAACTGGACTTACGACTCTTGATTTTAGGTGTTGTTACATCCCAGTTGTGTGGCTTGCTCTTCTATTACCATATCTTGTAAAGTTTGCAAAATAGTTAACTAACTAATCAAATGTGATAAAAAATTGAAAAGAAATTCAAAGTACCATAACATTTTTAATAATGCATCATAAAATATAGATTGCAGATACTACTATGTTAATTATTGTAGTTCTTTTTATAATTCAATTTCTTTGTAATGTTAGAAAATGAACTTCCATTATTTGTACCTTTTATGCACTCATTTGCATTCATTCTAACAAAAAGTAAATATTATAGGGCATTCATTCAACTATTATCACCCCATCATTTAGCATATGTTGCTTCATCCATAATTGTCCATCAGGGTTAGGTTTCTAATCTCACATTTTAGATTTATGTAAATATGGTCGACTTTTTTGTGAATTCATCTTTTTAAAAATATATGACCTTGAAGGCATGGTAGGGGGATAATATGGTCGACTTGGGGTTTGGAACTTATAGTGAGTGCACATGCCCAATCTTAGGGTTTGTTTGGTTGCAGGGTTGGGCAGAGTTGGGTTGGGTTGGGAACTATTCACAGGGGTACCCCCTCCTCACAGTTTACTATTCACCCAACCCTGTGAATAGTACCCAACCTTGCCCAATCCTGCAACCAAACGAACCCTTAGGGTGGAATTTGAGTTGCAGGTTGATGAGGGGGACCAGAATAAACAATATTACATTGGATCACTTTAATGGTGGGGTGGAGGTAATGGGGTAAAGTTCGGTTTTGTGACATATAGAGCGGGCACATGGGGGTGGAACTTTGGTTGCAAGAGGCTGTGGGGGTCGAAACAACCGGTATACAACCAACGATCAGATCAGATTGAGGGTGGGTTGAGGGAGCATGGTCACATGGGATTTGTGATGTATAATGAGTTTACGAGCACCGCCTTCGAGTGGAATTCAGATTGCAAGTGTGTGATGCACCCAAGACCTGAATACTCAACAATCTAATCTACTATGTAATTCTGCATTCAAAGCACAAAATCAGGATAAACATATAACACAAAATACAATAGAAAGTGCAATAAACTTTTCCATTAACACTCATCAATTAATCATGTCCACAAAATTCCATACATGTATTCACTTAAATGTCCATACATATAAAAACATATCACTCACAAAAAGCTACCAGTAAAGACAAAAGCAATATACCAAGTGTTTTCATACCAAAGTAATTACACTAGAAGTGGAAGAATTGAACCAAGTAAGTCGTCCACCATTACAACTACTCTTGAGAACCTGCCAGATCCAGGAAAGTAGGTACATCATGAGCAAAGTTGCCCAGTTCGGTGCTAAAAAAACTAAACATTAGAACCACTATAGGCTAGAAAGTCATGTAACTTTGTAAAATGCAAACCATATTGTCACTAACCAGAAAACATAGATCCTTAATCATCACAATAATAACATCGTGGATAGTTTGTGTTCTTAGTTCACATGGAACCTCAGGCTACGACTCTAAGGCACTAGATACTGAGGGTTGGAGTGCCTCCGTAGGCATGCACTGAAGCACATCATCCTAACCAAGTTTCCAACACATCCACTAGCTGCATTGATTCAATCATGAAATCCCACACTTTATCATGTGTCAAATCCAACCCCACACTTTACCATGTGCCAACCACTCAACCTATTTGTCACCAACAATTGGAATATCTATAGTCTATTAAATGATCCAAATCCTTCTCCTTCATCTAAACCACAACTCCTAGAACGTCTTGCTTAAGACTAACTCTCAGGATACTAATCAATGTGGCCTACTGATGGACACTCAGATCCCTTTTTAATGTTATTTTATCATAGCATGGAAATCCAACGATTAATAAAAAAGCATACGAAAATTAATATGAAAATTAATCCCAATGTGGAAAATTATTTATTTTATCTGGGTAAGTCCCAAGGCCAAACTCATGGAGTTAATATGCGAGTTTAGAATTAACTTTCAAACAATCTTAGGGTTTAGATTTCCAAAGAAGATTTTTTTATATGTTTTAACTTTTGAAATTCATATGGATTTTTAAATGAAGAAGATGCAATTAATTAAGGTCAAATATGATGCATGAATTTTACAATTTTTTTATGAAAGCAAATAATGCTATGCAAGTAAGAGAATAAATAAATAATGCATTTTTTATTTTTTATGTTTTTAAGTGAAGATGAATGATTGATGAAAAGATAGATAACAAGTAAGTAAGCCAATTGATAAGCAACTTATTTTTAATCCACTTTCCCTAATGAATTAATTTTAGAAAAATAGATGTCTAATTATGTCTCAAATTAATTCCCAAAATGATACACCAATTTTCATAATTTTATGCATAATAAAATCAATTACAGAGAATATATTGCTCGCAATGAACAATGAACTTATCGAATTTATTGATGTCAAAATAGAGTTTCAAAATGAATAATTCAATGTTCTATATGATAAACAACTAAGCAAGCTTTAAAATGATACCAAGATTGCTGAAATCCGATAAATAATGCTCAAGATATCCTCGAATCAAGTTTAGGGGCATAAATAAAATAAAAAATGGAAAAATCTAAAAAATGACCTTATGGGACTTCTTTGTATTTTACCAAACTCAAAGTGGGTTTTGGTGAAATTTACCCCAGTACAGGGGTATATGTGTGAAATTCAAAAGGCGGGAGGGTGCTACTACAAATCTCCTGCATGTGGGAGCATGTGATGAGAGGCTCGGGCGACGGAATAGGCTCGGATGCCGGGCCTCCACATGGTGCATCTTGGGCGCTTTAAGCCACCGAAGCTCTAGGATCACAAGAAATTGATGGGTCTAAAAGGAGCAAACCTCATAAGGTGAGGATTCAATCGCTATGACGACCTCTCAACAACTGTGTTTAATCAACAATCAACCTTTACAAGAATTAAATCAATCAAGCAAGGGGTCAAAATTTATTATACCCTATAATAAAATGTATAGTAGACAAGTACAATAGGGGTCAAACACATGAGCAATAAGGGATAAACAACAAAATTAGCTAACGAAGATAATAAATGTTTATGGATTTTTAAGGATTTTGGATTTTTATGGGTTTTTAATTAATTATTTTTTTTGGAATTTTTATATTTTTATATTTTTATTTTTTAATTTGCATTTCTTTTTATATTTTCTGATCTTTTTTTAGTTTTTATAATATTTATACAGAATGGAGAAAGTAAATACAATATATTTATAATTAAAGATCTATTCTATTTATAAATATAGCTACAAATGCTCAAAAGACACAAAATAAAATATTTTTTGTATTTTTTATTTTTCTCTATTTTTGGCATTTTTTGGTAATTTTTAATATTTTTTTGTATTTTTAATTGAATTAATAGGGCAAAACATTATCTAAGATAAATAGGCAAAATTGTTTTGGAACTTAAAAAATGCTAAAGGCCTCAAAATTTTCTAAAACTATTTTTAATATATAATAATTATAGTAAATTAAATTTTAAAATAAAAACAATTTTTTGTATTTTTTCCAAAATTTTTTATAATTTTTATAAGATTTTGGAGCTTTTTAATTTCTAGTCTTTTTCTTTTTCTATTTTAGGGATTTTTGGTTTGTAGTTGCAAAGTAGGACAATAAACAAAATATATTTTGTTGGAAATTTTCAAAATATTTTTAATAGTTAAACATGGAATAAAATCTCTATTTTTTATTTTTAATAACTAGAAAATAAACCTTAAATACCTAACCAAAAATAGTTATAATAGATCTATATATCTTGTACTTATGGTAATATTCTAGGAAAATTTAACAAAATATAATCAACATAAAGAGAATGCAACCTAACATGGTCCTAAATGCAAAAATACTCTTCAATTCCGGAGCCCCTTAAAGAACTCTAGGGTCGACCATGCAAAAATCCTAGAATATATTCTATTTAATATGTTGACAAGAGTATATGTAATATATAAAATGTGCGAGGTCCTCTTTGCAAAGTTTCCAAAAAATATAATATAAGAATTAAAAATTACAGGACTACTTTGAAATAATAAAAGCCTAGGAGCCCTTCTACAAAATGCCCTCACCTCAGACGCACAGGCACGCGAGGTGATGCAGCGAAGGACCTAAACGTAATATCAATAAACCTCAGGGGCCCTTTTGCAAAAATTATAGAAAAGACATAACTATTTATAAATATTACACAACTAAATAAAAATAACCAAAAAGGCGGGGGTTATATGTGCAAATTAACTCCACGTGCGCTATATCGAGCGGTGCAGATGGCTTCACTTGACGCGTGATGTGCTTTCCTTGCACGATGACGCTTCGATTGGACGTCTGAGATTAGATTCCGAGGAGAGATCAACGGTCAGGGCTTCGTTCGATGGGACAACACATGCACCTCATGGAGACAGGATCTTGCTCTGATGGTTGGAAGGAAGCTTGGAAGAACTTGTAAGAACAACGAGTCTTCCTTGCTTCATATCGATGTATCTCATGCCTCAAACCTCAAAACCCACTGCTGATTGTCCCGAAATGATCGTGGATGGTGTCTGCAGCTGGTCAATACCTCAAAGAAGTCCAGAGCTCATCGGTGGAGCTCTGGCATGCGTGGGCACCTAGAGGCTTCGTTCAACAGCAAAATCTCCTCTCGTGAGGCTCCTGGACCTTCTATCCTATGTGGTTAGCTTAGATAAAAGGAGGCGAAGGTCCTAAGGGTGTTGACAAATAATGAATGGTTGTGGAGCGAGGTGGAGGATCTCCAGCGATGCGATGTAGAGGGAGATCCATTGCCCTAAATTTAAGTATCCATTTTCTCAATGCTCGGATACATACATCAACAATAGAATTATCCATGAACTCTTTCAAGGATAATACGCTTTCTCCGCGAATACTTGGAGATAAGGACAGGGCGATTGTATTGTTCCACGTATAGTGACTTGGATATTGAGATCACATCTCACACTTATGTGACCCTCCATATCATATTCAAAGTCTAATAATTAATCATCATGAATCATATTCATTATGATTAATTCTTCCAAGGGAAATAACATCTCTATTCATAATAGAGTGTTCTAAATTTAACTGGATTCCAATTAATCTAATCATATTAAATCAATGATCCGATTAATATCCAACAAACAATTTTTATTGTTACTTGAAATATGGTATTATCTCAAATACGTATTATTTTGAATTTTAATAATTAGAAATACAACATGATTTCTTAAGTATTATACCAACCCTACCTGTTGTCATGGCCAATACCGACGGGAGTGGGACGGACCACACACGGTGTAACCTGCTACCCAACGCTCCCCGACTAGACACCATATCCTCCTCGGGAAAGGATAATGCAAAATAGATCACTTTGTACTTGAGATGATCATAGGTTTTTCAAATGAAATTATACCATAAAATAATAATCAAATATTTTTGATTAACATTATAATGAGATTTGCTAAAAAAATCCCAAATTCTATTCAAGCAACATGTTTGTTGGAAAGTGGATTGTGTAACCAATTGTGATCTAGATCATATCTAATCAATTATTGATTAAGGCAATGTCAATTAAGGAGATAATTATCATCAAATATTTCACAAATATTAATCCATAATTATTCCAAGAAATTAAATCAATTAATTTCACTAATTAATTAAATAACAATTACAAAGTTCTTGATTAGGAAAGTAATTTCTAGCAGTGACCCTCACTTACTAAAATTAGCATATCTCAATCAATTTAAATCCAAATTAAGCAAAGTAAGTTTTAAAGTTTGCTAATTTGATTTACAACAGAACTTAAGTGATTTGCATGCATTTCAAGGTGTTTCAAACCTGTAATTAATTCTTTAGTTACATTAAGATTCGCAATCCCCGAAGCAGTGGATATATGTTCACTAATTTGATCATAACTTGAGAAAATGGATTTGAAATCACGCAAAATCAGATCCTACAGTTTCTTTATTTAAGAGGGGAACAAAATCCAAGTTTTATTTTCATGTTTAAATAATTTAAAAAGGGCCGAAAATAATCACTAAATAGAGATACGAAAATGAAATGCGATAAAAAATTTCGCAAACCCTAACGAATCCAAGTCGGCTTAGGTTCATGGATCGTATCCGAAACCTTCGACCTAAGGCTCTGATACCACTTGAAGGATATGGGGAGATCCTTAAGCACATCACAGAAGCGTGAGGATCGCATCGTATGCGATCAACGGAAATTAAAATTTTTCACGCGACGAAACCACATGATCCAAGAACCCTTCTCGGATCGTTTCGTCTAAACCACAAACAAGTAATAGGATTACCTCTTGAAGCATGGTTGCGATCGAGTCTCTAAACGAAGAGACCTCCTGTCTCAAGTCCGATCCAACGAAGGAGACGCTTGCGAGTATGTTGATGAAACACGTGCCTCTCGCAATTCATGTTGATGATCCAAGCGGCGGATCTCCTGATCTCGACACACGAGATCCGACGTCTTCTTCACGAGCGAGATGCACCAAAGGAGACAGAGATCCATAATCAAATGATTGAGCATCATAACGACGACGCTGCGACGATGGAGATTCTCTCTAGGTCATCCATGGTGGACGGCCATATGAGAGAGAGAGAGTGGGGGTATAGAGAGAAAAAGAGAGAGAGAGACTTATATTCTCATTGTGTAAAGAAGAGCAAAGGGGGTGCCTCTCCTTTTATAATATTTTGGGATCCATGGGTCTCAATCTATGGACAATACAAATCTAATGGCTCACATTGATTTGTGTTTCTTTTAATGGCTAAGATTTGTGTTGGTAAAAACCAACAACAATAATTTAAAAAAATCAAATATATATTGAATATAATTTGATTTATATTAAATCAATATCCATTGGAGAATTAGGAAGGAGGCAAGCTCCTTCCACAAGAGGAGTGGATGGCCACCATATTCCATAATGGAATTGTAGCCGTCCACCCTCTATATGAGGAAGGTGGCTTTCCTTCCTTATTACATGAGATTACATTATCTCATGATCCTCTCCAATATTTGCAACAAATTTTGTTGCAAAATTATTTCACAAAATAAATCCAATTTATTTTGTGAACATTGTAATCATGCTATTGAAAATTTGTGAATCATATTCACAACCCAAAATAAAATGTGAATTACATTTTCAATTAATTATCCAATGTGAATCCAATTCACATAAATATTTAATTAACAAATGTAAATTACAAATAGCTCTCTCTCTCATATATTATAAATCGCATTCATAATATATATGATTAATATGGATAGTGTTATCCACATTATTCATATCCATGATAATTAAGTCATATTTAATCATCTTGGATAACTCTCTTTTATAATATGAATCAAATTCATAGTATCCATGATAATTAAATCACATTATATTATCCATTTTCTCAATGCTCGGATACTTATATCAACAATGAAATTATCCTGAACTCCTTCAAGGATAATGCGCTTTCTCCGCGGATACTTGGAGATAAGGACATGGTGATGGTATTGTTATCCAGATCTTGGGCCTCCCATAGATGCTTGATTAAATCAAGACCATAAATCTAATCTTCTCATTGCATCTGAATCACATTCAGATCAGTGTCCAACATTTGGACTAAGATCATATTACTTCTCTACTGAGAGGAGTCAATAAAATCCAGACCCATTTCATCACTCCCTAGGAATGGAAGCGTCATGATTATACAATCGTTTATGATCACATCACCCTCAGGTATTCCCAATACCTGTACATCCTGCATACTGGAAGACCCAGAATAATCCCGAAGTATAAGGTCAATTTTACACTGTCTATTTCAGGGATTTATCATTAAGTTTCTCATTTGACTATTGGGAGTTGGTATTGATCATATACTTTCAAAAGCATATATCATACCTAGGTCTTGATCATATACTTTTCAAAAGTATATATCATACCTAAAAATTCAGTCAAGCTTCTAAAGCGATAAGACCGTGCACATAATTTGATTCTTCTCAATATCTCATGAGTGAGCTCATGTCTTCCGGTTCAGTAATGAACTTGTATGATCCCTTTGAGAGATCGTATTACTCATATGCCCTTGTATGCACACCAGCGCGCACGGTGTATAGACCTTGATTAGGTCATAAACCTATTGGTCTGCCAAATGTACATAGTCAGATATATAGTAACACATCTGTCTCTGGTTAGAGGATGTGTGCCTATATCGTGACAACATATTATATAGGACTTTGGTTATCTCGATCTTGTTAAGTCAACTCTTTGACCTAACTAATCTGATACCTCCGAATCTCTATTCCTATGCAGAGGACCTGCATCAAGAGGTCAGTCAGATATCAACCTATGTGAGAAAGGATTGCCATCTCCTACTCAGGTTGGAGATCATCTCTTAATAATCATTTGATGGTACTTGATGAGTCCTCAATCTAACTCTTTAGTATTCATCCATGCACTAGCCTCTATGATTCAATATATAATTGAATCAACAGCTGTATGATCATCAAGATGGCCATGGTACATAACTCTAGTTGTACTAAGTGACCTATTATGAAAATTGGTTATTCTTCATTTCAGATCAGGAAATGATATTCACAATAACATTTATTGCATAATGGCTCGTCGTGGGCTCGCATATCCAACACCTGTATCGCCGGAGGCCTAGCAAATCCGCCTCGCAGCTACGGTGCCGCTCTGCCAGGTTGCTGCACCCGACTCTCCTCCCACGCTCCCAAACAAGCTGATGAAATCTCCAGGTGCAGGCGCTGGCCCTCCACGTGCACCGTCCACCACCCCAGCTTCTGCGGGTGAAGATGACAGACCCAAATCAGCAGCTTCGTGCCCTCACCCGGAGGACATCCAATGGTTACCGTGGCTTCGACCACTGTGATACCACCCAAACATTGTCATATACGATGCAGGCTCTGCCATAGAAGCGAGATTCCTTCACTCTTACCATACTCAGGCTCCGTTGAGCTACGACACCATCGTCGACCCCAAACCTGCCTCCATCTGAGAAGCGATCTCCTCGCACGCGAAACAGCTAGGAGAGCATCTGCTTCACCTTTGGTCAAGCCTCAAACGAGAACCCTCCACTGTGATAAGGCAACCACGTCTCCTTTGAAACCTCCCCCGAAGCCACCCCCAACATCCGAGGTCCCCCTGAATAGGGCTCCCCGCCTCCACCTTCCCCCACCAAAATATGTCACCGCCGCATATGCGGTTTTCACTTGGCTCGACCGCCCTCCCATTCCGCAGTTCCTTCTTCGATGCGTGAATCCCCGACACTTGAAGCACTTGACTGGTTCTCTACACTGCCTCGCCCAATGCCCCAGGAGCCGCAGTGAAAGCATCCTCGTCTGAACGACAGAAAACCCTCACAACTGCCGGGTGCCTCTTGAAGATCCCCATGAGGAACGGGGTTCCCCTCCACCTTCCTTGCTCGCTGACGCCCACGTACCACAGTCCACCCTTTGCCGCTCTCTCGGTTCTCCCTCGGATTGGGATGGTTGTTGTAGCGTTCATATCTACAAAAGTTACAAAACCATATCTATATTCATGTCCATTTCCTTGAAAAAATTCAAACGAATATAATTGGGCATCATATCCATAAAAAGGGTCTATAACTCCATTTTGTTGTTGATGAGAAATTAAGCATCAAGTAAAAACACACATGCATAAGTGCAGTAAACAGGTCGAGTTAAGGGCGGTCAAAACTGTATTTAATTGGAATGTGAGTTACATATAGGCACATAGATGCATGGTCAAATATGGAGAGTGATCTACTGATCTTTGCTGAAGAGAGGATGCCTCAACTTTTTCCCTGCCTTGTCCATGTCAGGAAATATATGAAAGCTGAGCTCTGAGATATGTCCTAAAGGCATATCCTTGTCATCATCATCACTCTTCCGGTCATCATGCATGCAAGATATTACAATGTGAAAAAGAACCCCATTAGCATCACCATCATCATCATTATATCACCTTCCAATATCTACGAAGGGGATCTTTCTCCTCATCCCATCAGAAAGGACCTTACACTGCTCACCAGCTTTTTCCTGCCTAACCAGAAATTAAAGCACACGCCACTTTCTGCCTGCATGAACCCTTTTGTTTTTCCCCCTCGTTGTCATTAAAAAAAAGATGGTGTCGAATTAGATTATTTATCACCACATGCAGATTGTGTAGAGATAGGGGGGCTTCATACAAGTGGGAGTTCATCCACTTACATCTGTGTGTGTGTTAATGTGTGGCCTCTGAGGATTTGTCCTTGTCCTTCTTCTGATATATATGCCCTGTAATATCTCAGTTTGTGGTAATTTCTTTATGTTAATACTTGTTTCTCTAGGGTTTGCTGTTCTTAAACCCTCTTTAAGGAATTGACATGGCTTCTCCTAAGCTGAGAAGATGTACCTTTACCCGCAAGGACACTGATAGTTAAAAAGAGAGGAAAAATGCTAGTGAAACTGTGGAGGGAATCTTTCCTTCTGGACTGGAATGAGTGCAAATTCCTTTATGTCAGAAGTGGAGGGAGCGAAAGAGAAGGATGTTTGCTATTGGCAGTAAAAGATAAATTCATAAATTTATTTAAAAAAGTAAACAGGTAAGAGTACCATTACTCAAGGGACTTTGAATTATTAGGGTTTCAATTGGAGGCCCCACCCGCCTAGGCCTTAGTGATAAACAGTTGTTGATCAAGCGGGTGACAGTTGGAACTGGGAAGGATGTGGGACATTGGTAAAAACTTTAACTCCTCATTAATCCCTACTAATACATTAGAGAGAGAAATATATAGATAGAATTAGAGAGAGAAAGTGAACAAGGGGTATAAATCTGAGGTGGGCTTTCACTCGCAAGGGGATACAGATACCAAACTATGCTTGAAGAGTAAGGGAGAAGATGGAAGAACAGCTTCATCCACTGGCTGCGACACACCTCCTCCAGCACACCCTCCGGAGCCTTTGCATCCATGAGGGCTCCCATTGGGTCTATGCTGTCTTCTGGAGGATCCTCCCGAGAAACTACCCGCCTCCCAAGTAAGAATTAACCATCAAACTCTTGGGTGTTGTCCCTTGATATCTTGCTGTAATTTGCTTGGTGCCTATGCAGGTGGGATCTCCCCGGAAGCATATATGATAGGTCGAGGGGGAACAGGAGGAACTGGTCAAGATCCCAACCTTATCCATCATTGACAGTAGCCACACCTTCACGTGCTTGTTTATTAACATGGTGATGTGATCCATTCAGGATTCTGGTGTGGGAAGATGGATTCTGCAACTTCGCAGCGTCCTGCGGGGAGGAATCTGCTCTGCAACCAGAGCTGTTCTTCAAGATGTCCCATGAAATCTACAATTACGGTGAAGGGTGGGGTTCCTCGATCCCAAGATCTGATTTTGACGAGTTGGGTTGGTTCAGATTTGTTGATTTTTCCCCGGGAAAATTAATCACGCAGGTTGATCGGGAAGGTTGCGGCGGATCACAGCCACAAGTGGGTGTTCAAGGAGCCCCAAGAACAGGAGGTCAACTTCCTCTCTGCATGGCACAACCCTGCGGATTCTGTATGTTGTTTAATTGGGATTAGAATGCGGGGTTATTTGCTATTATGGCGGTGGTTAATAACCTTTATGTTTGGTTTGCTAATTTTTTTACAGCATCCGAGGACTTGGGAAGCACAGTTCCAGTCTGGAATAAAGGTTTGTTTGTGATCTTAATCAAGCACTGTAATTAATTTTCGTTTTTTCTGTTGATGTGTATGATGTCGTCGCTATTATTGCAAGGTTACTGTAGTCACTATGGATTATATTTCTGATTGTGTTAGTTTTGATCATTAATAACGTTTAGGTTATAACTTTTTTACCCATTGTTCTTCGCAGACAATTGCTTTGATTGCAGTCAGGGAGGGTGTTCTTCAGCTCGGAGCGGTCAACAAGGTCTCTCTCTCTCTCTCTCTCTCTCTCGGTGTTGAATGTATGGCGGAATAAATGGCTGCCCATGCATTGATTTGATACGCATTATGTCATGTGTGAATTTTGTACTTTCATTTGACCTACATAAAACACTCCTATCATTAATGCATGAAAAACTGTTGGAACATCCCGATTTGTTTTTACTGCGCTTCTGCTATATTGATATTAGCTGTTATATATAGTAGCACATACTATTTGTTCGCCAAATTATCCGTTATGGTTTTGCTTGAATCCATTTTGTTACAATGCACGTACGATTACGTATTCGTATCATTACACCGAATGCCATTTTTTCGACAGATTTGTGTCATCTTATTACAGTTATTTTAAGGCATTCGATTCTGTAATAATTCGTCTATTTTACATAAAATACACATCAGTATTTTATGATATCGCCTCTGATCATGTGGATAGACATATCATGCATTGTTGCTACGTGTCGGATGTATACTCGTATATACGGATAGCACATGATCTTAAATGGATCGGGAATTATGAATTTGTGTACTTAATTATAATATGGGTGCATGCTTTCAAAAGGTAACCGAAGACTTGAACTATGTGCTGATCCTCCGCAAGAAGTTCAGCTACTTGGAGAGCATCCCCGGCGTGTTCCTCCCACACCCGTCCACCACCGCCTTCCCCGGCTACAACGGCATGCCGCTGCTGGACAGCTGGCCGTTCCACCACCAGCATCATCCGGCAGCGGTATCGCCTTTGGACGTGTATAGCCAACTAAGGGTAACCCCATCCATGAGCAGCCTCGAGGCATTGCTATCGAAGCTGCCTTCTGTCGCGCCGCCACCAGGACCGTCTTCGGGGTACTATGACACACATATGCTCGTGCAATCGCCGCCGGAGAAGGGCATCGCGGTGGCGAAGGAGGAAGTGGTGGAAGGTGAGTATGTGGGTGAAGGGATGGTGGATTTGGGGTGGTGCTTATGGAGGGTTTTAGGGAGGGAGAGGCTTTTAATTAGTTCA